>JBBMJZ010000137.1:3811305-3821540 GCA_037833815.1 Zingiber zerumbet
GACCCGAAGCCGTCAACCTGAGTCTCATGTGTATCCTGCAGTCCTACACAACTCAAGTACACATATCAAATAATAAGGGTAAAGCTAACTTAAACCATTTACCCAAAACACCAAAACACATGGTCCCACGGACCATTGGGATTGCTCCAACAAACCTGACCCTCGGGGCATGACAGTAACAATCTACACTTTCCTCAATGTAGTAATTAAATAATTAAAAATATTTTTGTTACCCAACACTTTGAAGAAGATTATACCAAGCTCGGTGTTGGACGGCTTCTCAGTAGTAGTTGTCATAGTACAGCAGGAGGATGAAATCGAAGCAGTCGAAAACTCGAAAGTTCGCTTATAGAAGTTGTGCTTTGAAGACTAGCCAAACCTCCCTTTTATGGAGCATCGAAGGCACCTCCAATGCCACTAGAGGTGCCTCCACCTTTAAAATTTATCCCTAAACAAAGCACCTCTTATCGTCAATGAAGTCTTCTACTTTATCCAAGCGAAGCGAAGACGCCTCTAAAGCTCTCCGAGGTGACTTCAGCGCCAAGCTTCAAGGTCCCTCCAGAAGCATGTGAGGCACCTTCGCGACCTCCTATACAAAGTCCTTAACCAAATATCCAATGCGCCTCCACTCGCATAGGAGGTGCCTCGGGTGTTGAATCGAGATGCATGTGTGGAGGGTGAATCACGTGGTTTTAAAAAAAAAAATCTTTTTTGGTTTTATAAAGACATGTATGCAGCAGAAATCTAAGTGCAAAAACATGAAAAATATAAACTCAGAACTTTTGGTGACTCATACTCCAAGACCCAGGTCTTATGGACCTATCGATGGGTAATCCATTAAGATCCTCTTTCGAAACCACTAAAAGAGGGAAACGAGTACAATCAAAAAGTCAAGACAAGTGTAACACGCTACATTTTCCTTTATGTAGAAATTAAATACAATAATAAACGTTCATTACCCAACACCTTCGAAGATGATCAAATCATGTTCGGTGTTGGACGACTCCTCAATAGTAGTCGGGTGCAATAGTGTCATAGCAAAGCAACAGCTATAGTCGGTCAAACCCTCTGGGACTTAGTTCCATACCATTCAAGGGCAAGGCCTCTATCATATGGCCAGTCAACCTAAAGTGCTAGTTGGACCTAGGAGGCCAAGCTCCCCACTTCTCATATGTCAGTCTCCCATCATATAGTCAGTTGGCTACAAGGCCAGTCGGATTACCTCCAAAAGACAACATTGTTAGAGGATCACAATAACCTGTCAAAGAATAATAACTATTTGTTAGGGAATATTTCGCTACCATAACATATACCTGCAGCGGAACCTTCCTCTGAGGGTAATCGTACATCTTCCATTACCTGTCGTTACCAGACATATTCTGACATCGAACATTCTTTCATGTTTCATTATTACGGAGGTTCTGAGAGTTAGTATAAAAAGGGGGCCATCTCCGTTAGCCAGGTAACTTTTGTATAATTGAGGCACATGAGAGGGGGTGAATCACGTGTATTTTAAAAATATTTTTAACTTTTTGAATCAAAGTGCAGCGGAAAAATATACTAAGTAAGAAAGAACAAAAAAAAATAACACAAGTATTTTTTACTTGATTCGAAACCTTCGTCGACTCCTACTCTAAGACTCATGATTCCTCAGATGATATTGATAGATAATCCACTAAAAACCTCTTCCGGAATCGCCATAAGAGTGTATAGAGTACAAGAATAGAGAAAAGTGTAATAGTCCTACACTTTTATTTTACAAATATATAAAGAAAATGCACAATTAAAGATTCATTACCAACACTTAGAAGAATTTGAAGTTGGTCGATCTCGCGTATTGGTGTCAGTGTCCTGGCTGTAGTTGGATGTCATGAGGCAGTAGCATAACAGCAGCAGTATCGCAAAGACGGTGCAGCAGGAGGATCATTAAAGCTTGTAGAAGAGTTATGTTCTTTCTGCTAGTTGAACAGTCCTTTTAAGTTGTGTTGAGGGCGTCTCCAACCTCATCTGAGGCGCCTCTAACTGCAAAAATTATCCCCCAGCTTCGGACTCGATAAGCTCCTCAAACTGTGCTTTTTATCCGTGTGAGGGCGCCTTCCAGGCGCTCCGAGATGCCTCCATCATACTCCAAAGCGCCTCCCCACCGCAAGAACTTTATCCTCAAAGTTCATTCACGAGAGGGCACCTCTGCAAGATCCAGGGCACCTCCGTGCCACTCTGAGGTGCCTCCTTGACCCTCCGAGGCGCCTTGAATACTGTTCATCCGAGGCTAATTTTTATACACTATCTCCTGCAATGCATGTTAGTCCAAATTACAAAAAATAACCTGTAAAATAGAATTAGCGAACTATTAATTAGATTTTATCTTTCCGAGACCAGGATCTAGTCATGGTCTCAGGTTAGACTTCCAAAATGGATTTAAGCTAGACCAGCACTTAAAGTCCCTAATTGGAACTTGTCCTTACTAGATCACTCTGCTTCAGTGACCTATCTCACTTACCATGCAGAATCGTTTGACTCTCCTTTGACCTACCAGGTATTCCTGCTAGTTGTCAAGTTCGTAGATCCAACTAGACTTCGACCAACTGTCAGGTCCCACGGACCCAACCGTACTTCTTGCGAGATATCGGGTCACTCCTTGACCTATCTGGACTTCCCACCATCTATTAGATCCAACAGACTTAGCTAAATTTCAGTCTTGTGTCAGGTCTTCTAGACTCGTCAAGTCATGCACACTTGGTAACAATGTTAAATAATACAATATCTAACTTTAATTCATTTGTCGTTCTTCAAAATCTAAGTTCGATCATTAGTTCTTACTATACCAACAACTTTTACATTACATGCACACATACATCTATGCTACTGTTTATCTTTTTCTCTATTTTTTACCACTGTTCTGACTTGAGTGTCGGAATATCTAAGTCAAGGACCTCCTCCCTAATTCTCACTCTAATATTCTCGTTTACTCACTTTAATACGTGCAAAAAGAATCATTCAAAGTTATTTTCCTCCACCTTAGAGTCTTCTAATGGTCTAAGTAAGAACTCTATCTAGATGAGTCCGCATCATAACATTATATATATATATATAGGGTTATGAATTTATTATCTTATTTATTTTGGGATACTCACGTTGTGAGTATTTTTTTTTTAAATTTTATTTAGTTTAAATACTATAATAAAAACTTTAAATACTAAATCTTAAATTTTAAATCGATCTGAATAAATAGGATCACTTTTCTATTTTAAGCATCAACCGTCCGTCCGGTGCAGTCTCTGTCTCGAGACGCCTGAAAACGGCAAGCGTCGATAAATACAACCTTATAGCCGCCCATATAATTGCTGTCCATGATGGACGATCGATCTTCGTTGACTCACCGGAACAGCATCTTCCATCGTCCGATTCCGTTCTTATCGCCTTTCCATTATCCACTCATTTTCCATTTAACTGCAGTCTCATCAGCTTCTTCGTCACTTCAAGCATCGTCCTCTCCTCAGTCTCCATCCATCCTCGCTTGCTTCTTCGCCTCCCCTCGTTTCCTCAATGGAGAAGGATCCCGTTCGAGTTCTCGTAACTGGTGCTGCAGGTATCGTGCTCGATTTCTACCTGCGTTTTCTTGCTTTTAACTATCTGTTTTTGATCTCAGATCCGTCGTTGGCTGTGTTTCTATGTCGGATCTCAGTCTGGATTGTGCGTTCAGCTTCGATCTTCTTTTTTTTTATAAAAAAAAATCTTTCGCTCGGTGATCTTTTGTTTCATTAAGATGATTTAGGTTTCGAAATGGATCTGGTCCTTATTTCACGCCTGGGATTTGTTTGTTTGATCTATTTGCCGATGCCGGACCTGATTGTGTATATGGATCTTTGACCTTCTTCTTCCCCTGTGTTCTCCGGCCATCCTGTTTGGATTTCTTATTTTGAAGATTTTTAATCCATATCTACTCTCTGATCAGAGAATTTACTGTTGGATCGATCTAGCTTTATATTTCAGTTTATAGTTGTTTTGTTATTTATTGATTTGAATTCTGCTAGGTTGCCTGATCAGGCCATATTAAAAAATGATTTCTGATTGTATTCCTTCTTTTAGCCTTTTGTTCCTGAGGTGCCATTGGCCAAGCTATTCTCATGTGTAGGATTTTAGGAGGAAAAGAAAGTCTTGTTCGATGTAATTCTTCTGTCTAGACATGTAGTGTACGATCGATCACACATTTAGGAACAAAGATAAAGAGAAAAATGATCTCGAGGTCCTTCCTGTCATCCTTTATCTTACATAGTATATCATCCTTCGAAGAAATGGATCGCTTGCGTATTCCCACTTACATTTGAACAGATCTGTAAATAAAAAATGTTACTGTACAGATTGCATTGCAGAAATTTCTCAAAAAGATTACATGATTTTACTATAGCCCTCTAGTTGTTTTTTTTTCTTTGACTAAGTTGACCTTCCGAGACTGGCTTCTCAATTAACTATAAATCATGTTATTCTCTTGCAAATCAATCACCTCTATGACCATGAGAAGTATTTTTTCCTTCTCATAAAAAAAATGCATTTTTAGTAGTCTTCTTATGCTTATATGATTTGATTGCCTTGAAATGCATGTGTTAATAGTTAAATGTTGTTATTATAATCTATTTATATACTTCAAACAAGTACTCTTTATGTATTCATTAATATTTTGCAAATGGGGAAAATTTACTTCTTGCTTGACTTTGCTTACACATATTTCTCTCTACTGTATTTGATCTGGATGACTTGCATTCATTCCTGTATATTCACTTCAATCTCTTCTAGATTAGCTAGGTGAATTTTAATCACTCCATTGAGCTTCCTATATTTCTATATTGATTGTAATATTCAAATCAAATTAGTTTGTGTAACATTGACTAGAATTCACATATCGCTTTGTCTTTTGCACCTTTCACTTCTAGTTCAATTCTTCTATCGATAGAATCTATTGGTTATCATTAAATATTTTTCTAACCATTTCAACCTATTTTATTTTGTTTTATCATCTTTTGTACCCTTATTGCTCATGAATAATAGTATTCTTCTTTTGAAAAAAGAAATATTGTTTATGATAAACCTACATAGGCATTTTAACATTCTCAACTTTCTTTCTTTTATTTCTTCTACATAGTGTTTCTAACCGTCTAATTCATAAAGTATGACAAGTTGTACTACAAACTTGTAAAATTATCCTTCTAGCCTTTGAGTACTTTTTATTCTATTAATAATATCTCCATTAGTATTCTCTTGTTGATTAATAGATCTAAGTTTAAAACTCTTGTAAGAATTTCAAACCCGAAAATACTCCCTGAATCTGCCCCTGTTTCGGGTTTCCCCACGGGCCCCGAACTTGTGAGGAAAATTGTCATCAATCTTAATTGGTCCCTTGATTCTTCTCTTATTTTGGAAACTACATTTCTTATATTCAATTTTAGTTCTACTTAAGCTATTGTTTTCTTTCTTTCTTTTTTCTCCATGATTGTAGTTTCAAGTTTAAACTATTTTCTTAAACTCATCAATTAGAAAAATGCCTTCATTTCAACCACTCATCCTTTATCTTATCAATCTTTTTACTGAAGTATATATATATAAAGATTTGTTATCATGCACACCAGGTTTAAAGATTTGTTATCATGCCGCCTAGGCCGATTTTTATAACACTAACTTTCCATATAATAAAAGTTAAAATTCCTTGTAGTGAATAATTTACTCTCCCTCTACAACATTGGGGCTTATGAATTCTAGGAGATGAGATGAGTCTATGATTGCAGTTCATGGAAACATAAAATATTCAATTTACCATACATTTATGTTTTATGCAGCACATTTTGATCTATGTTTCTGTTGATTTGTTATCTAGCATCTAGATGGCCGTCTCTTAGTCTCTTGGGCAATAGTGATCAATTGGTCTTTTCTACCATCTTCCCTGACATTCAAAGAAAATTGTATGGAAAATAAATAACTCTTCTATGCCTTTAGGTCAAATTGGATATGCCCTCGTACCGATGATTGCCAGGGGAGTGATGCTTGGCCCTGACCAGCCTGTTATATTGCACATGCTCGACATTCCGCCCGCTGCAGAAGCTCTAAATGGAGTCAAGATGGAGCTGGTTGATGCAGCATTTCCTCTTCTTAAGGGTATTGAATAAATCTTTTCTTTTCAATGTTGATAATCTTAGCATATCCTTGTTGCTACTAACTGTAGTTTTGTTAAAAATTATTGCAATTAGGTGTTGTTGCCACAACTGATGTTGTGGAGGCTTGCACTGGAGTCAGTGTAGCTGTTATGGTTGGTGGTTTCCCAAGGAAGGAAGGTATGGAGAGAAAGGATGTGATGTCAAAAAATGTATCCATCTATAAGTCTCAAGCTTCAGCATTAGAAGCACATGCTGCTCCCAATTGCAAGGTATAGTTTATTATAACTCATGTTCAATTTCAGCTTTTGCACGATTCATTTAAAACACTTCAGATTCATATTTGAATAATGTTGCTAATATGACACCAACACTTGATGCTTTCTTTTTCTCAAGTTTAACCATTCATTTGATCCTTTTAGGTGCTCGTTGTAGCCAATCCTGCGAACACTAATGCTCTTATACTGAAAGAGTTTGCTCCATCCATTCCAGCAAAGAATATTACTTGTTTGACAAGGCTAGATCACAACAGGGCACTAGGACAGATTTCTGAGCGATTGAATGTTCAAGTTAGTGATGTCAAGAATGTCATCATTTGGGGAAATCATTCTTCCACCCAGTATCCTGATGTAAGTCACGCAACTGTTAAGACGCAAAGTGGAGAAAAATCTGCTTGTGAGCTTGTTTCTGACGATGAGTGGTATGAAATAATGATTAAATTCATTTTTATAATTCAGGAGTATTGTATACTGTTTGCATATTCCAAGTCTGACCTAATTATCATCACTATGATCTGATCTCAGGCTGAGGGGTGAATTTATCACAACTGTTCAACAACGTGGTGCAGCAATCATCAAAGCAAGAAAACTTTCTAGTGCTTTATCTGCTGCCAGTTCTGCTTGTGATCACATTCGTGACTGGGTTCTGGGAACTCCTGAGGTTATTTTCTGTACCTTGTCTATGTGAAATTCATCCTAACATCATCCTACGTGTGCTAATTTTGGTAGCTCCGTCTCATCCTTGTGGCAGGGAACATGGGTTTCCATGGGCGTTTATTCTGATGGTTCATACAATGTACCAGCTGGGCTGATTTATTCTTTCCCTGTCACATGCAAAGCTTGCGAGTGGACCATTGTCCAAGGTATGTAATTCTTTAAAAAACAATTTTTATTCAAATATTTCCTTGAATATGCATGGTTGACTACTTTGAGAAACTAGCATCTTTAAATAGGTTAGTCTGATTTATTCTTTAAATTTGACTACTGGCCGAATCGGGCTGAAAGCGGGGTGGCACAGACTAGGGTGGAAACCATGTAATTTTAGCCTTTTTTTTTTTTTCTAAACTTAAGTTTGTTTTTTATGTTTTTAACAAACCATCTTTAAGTTACCTCCCCTTTTCTTTTCCCTCAAACAAACGTTGGAAAAGGAAAGGTTCCTAATTTTTTTTTCCCTCCCAGGAAACTCCATCTAAAGAAGCATTTTTGTTTCGCTCATATCGGGAAGTGTGTTGTCCTTATAAGTTACTTGGAACTTGATCTGATAAAGTAAATTTATATTATTTATTTAATAATATACAATCTTAAAATTTATAATATATCAAAAATAATCTAAACAAAGAGTGTCATAAATATATACATCATTATACACTATTTTTTGAATAAAAAATAAACTATATGATAAATGAGCCTTAGAATCCATGGTTATAATAAGTTTGGTTATGAACTCTTCATGAGGTTGTATTCATGAATGCTAACAAGTCAAGTCCATTGGAGCTGAAGCTTGTTCTTTTATCTTTCAAAGCTAGAAATATATCCAAGCTTGTTTATCTTTAATGCATCTTTCCATACCAGAGTGAGCATAGTGAGTCTTATCACATTAGGTATAGTGCTTGTTTACAAATATTTTGTCCATTTACAACCCCCTATTTCGGCTTAAATGGCTGTTTGTTTGCATTTGTGAGAAAAAAGGAAAAATAGTCATGAAAACTAGGAATAGGCTCTCTTCTGAGATGCGCACAATTCATCTACAACAATAATGGGTAGACATTAATGAGCAGAAATATTAAGTAATGTTGTGCAATGTTTGGACAGTGATAGATCCACATATGGTAATGCAAGGGATAACTGGAGGCGATCTTTTTCGTTGGCAATTTTCTCATTTTTTATTGAATTCATGATTTTCATCTTGGAACAAAAATACCTTCTTTTTTCCCCCGAGTCTTCAATTACTATTACCCCTTTTTTTTGTGTAGAAACGTGCTACTAGAGTTGCTAGATTGAAGTTGAACGCTGACAGTTATCATCTTGAAGTGCTTCTGTGATTATAGTATTACAAAGACTAAAAGAAGTGATAATTTGTGATTTATCCTTCTACTTGATATCCTGTCAGGGCTTTCGATCGACGAATTCTCAAGGAAGAAGTTGGATGCAACTGCTGAGGAGTTGTCAGAAGAGAAGGCCCTTGCATATTCATGCCTTGTGTAAGTTAACTGATGGATTGGCTATCCATTAGACGCTATCAAGTGCTTAGACATTTTGAATAAATGCACTTTCCTAACGATGGAAAATTTAATTCCGCACTCTATTTAAGATGTACAACTGCAGAGCGAGTTTAGGCTAAATTCTACCATGATCAATCTCTATGGCCTCACAACATATTCCTCCATTTTGTTTTCATTATAGTGTGTATGAAATGTTTTTCCTTTTCCTTCACTCAGCTCGTTCTTGCTTTGCTTCATTTTACATTAATTTGCCTTTTGCTAGATATTTGATATCTGTCACATTGCCTTCAAGATGACTACTGACTGCACCAAATCAATTGGCAAGCATGTCTTTTCTTCTATATTCCTTGTAGTAGTAATTTAATACGCCTTGCCCTATGAAATTTATGCCGCCTATTAGTGACCCAGAAAGTTTGGGCTTTAGTATCTCCTAATTAATTAGGATGCAATTGCTGAAAAAGTGATCCTGTCGATAGAATCCTTAATTTTTACAATTAACATACGTAACAAAAAGTCTGCTCATGCATATACTTTGGGCTACTGTGTATTTCAAAGTGATTTAGGTAAGGTTAGGCGTAGAGGCCTCTTGCCTCGCACTGAACGTGGCTGGGCATAGCATGTCATGGGACTGTAGGGACTGTGTTTGACAAGGCCTAAACTAGAACGATTGGGTCGGTTTGGGAGGCAACACATCTTGGGGGTTTTTGTGTATGGCTCGTGGCTCATGTGTTTGTATGTGCACAAAAGTGTATTGGTGTCGATACCATCCCATGCCCAGCATGGCCCACGTGTTTGTCCAAAGATCATAGACCATATTTTAAATATTTTTTTAATTAAAATGGTATGCATATCGGATTTGGCAAAAAGGTCACTCCAATAATCATTTGTAAATTAGGAAACTAAACAGACCAAGAGGGTTTTTTCTTTCGACTTTGTCTGTTTGATTGGACAACTCTATCCTGTCATAATCAACTCAGCAAACATGACCCACGTGTTAATCTCCAACGTAATAAATTTGAATGGTGGTTGATGCAGTGATCAGGAGGATCAAAGTTAAGGTGATCAACGTTTAAATATGATTGGTCAATCGGATGACCTTGTCGTCCAACCGAGAGGGGGGTTGTCTGATCCAGCATCACCTTTGACTCGGCAATGCGCCAAGCACCCGACGCTCAATAAGGGAGAACGTCAAAGGGGACGATATGCAGAAACAGGGCTGAGCGGTTCCTCCGCTCGGCCTGACAGCAAGACTCGACATTCGTCGAGCGGACGCAGCACGAGCCCAGTGATTCCGACCAAGAGACCTACATATAGGAACAACCAGGGTCCGCCAAGCGGACAGTGGAATTCCGGTCGAGAGGCTATCCCGCTCAGCCCAGCAATAGATACAACATGCTATCTTCCGCCATTCTTTTGAGAGCTAGTACCGCTTGTCAACGGCGTGGTCAGACAAAAGATCATACGACGGAAGCTTCCACTGTCGCTTCAAAGATATGTTCGGCTCGTTAAGGTATTGTGTCAGAGACACTTTACTGACATATCTCTTTAGAGAATGTCTTGGGAAGCGTGTACGCAAAGGGAAGCGTGCACAC
>JBBMJZ010000137.1:3840491-3850948 GCA_037833815.1 Zingiber zerumbet
AAAAACAAGAGTGGAGTCAAGATAAACAGTTTCTACACAAGGATAGCTCATGCACTAAGATCAATATACACTAAAGAAATAAAGAAAGAAGTACCCGCCTTTATCTGATGATTCGTGATAACTGATTCCCACGTCGAGATGCTTGTCTCAGTCAACGTCCTGCAAATCATATACATCGTTTAGTTTAGCTAATCACATTTACAACCATAAGTCAAACTTCAAGACCTAAACTGATAGGGAAAAACCCTAATCGAAACGATCATTAATTAACCCTAATTAATGATAATCCAATAATCCTCAACCAACTGATTGTTTCATCTTCCAATCCAAATTCATATTTCATAATCCATATATAACTAAACCTAGCCCTATAATCTCTTAACAACCAATTCATCAACAAAATACACACTAAATCTCCATACTCCATCTATAATCAAACGGATAACACATTCCTTATTCAATCCAACCTTATCAACCCCTTTAATTAATTCATAAGGCAAACCATTAACTAACAAGTCAATTTAACATAAATCCTACATAATCCAACAATACTAATCATGATATCAATCTAATGATTATATTAACAAACATGTCCCCCTCTAAATCAACTATAAACATTCATCCTAATAACAATCCATCCACATGATAATCACACACAAACATAGAGCCACTCAAGCAATATACCACAGCTAAATATAATTAGAACATCGAATTTAGTTCATATACAAAATTACCTCCACAACTTACCTATACTTGAGTGGGTTGTCGGTAGCTCATGATCACAGATATTACTGCTGAAAATTATGACTGATGGATTGTGAAACTACTGTCCTCTATGCCAAGTATCCAAATCAATACTTGCTGGCCAGAATTTAACAAGGTCGTATGGTGTTATAGGTTGGATCTACATCCCATATGCAGATCAGATGCATACCATGCCCGGCAATTGAACGGAAGGAAGAACAGAGATGCAAAAGCACAGCATACCTTCTTACCACCGGAATAGAGGCGGCTGATGGTAGGGTTGCCTCGGACGGAGACGGTGATGGCGGGGAAACCAAAACTAGGTCACGACTGAAGGAATGACGAAGGCTTGCGGAGGAAATCCAACTATGGCAGGCGATGAGAAGCACCGGTGATGATGAATCAAGCGATGACAGCGAGAAGAATAGAGGAGAAAGGAATCGAAGCTAGCGCACGGCTTCGGTGACACCAGATCTCCCATGGCTGGCAAATGATTGGCTGCGAGGGCAGCAACGTCGATTGAAGGTGGAATAGGGAACTTGCTGTAACTCCGGCGAAGAGCAACGATGAACCTGTGCCAGCGACGAAGTGGAATCGGGGAAGGGAAGATCGAGCGGCTGACGGCTGGCGGCTGACGGCCGACGCTGGCTATGGCAGTCGGCGGTGACCCGGAGAGGTGTAGGGAGAGGATGGCGGTAGATCGAAGGCGCGACAAACCGGCGATTAAAGTAAGGAGAAATGCAAATCAATCGGCGATGGCAAACCTAGGCGCTGCTCCGAATCGGCATGGAGAGGTGAGAAGGGAGCGGCTAGCGTCGGCAATCGGAAGGTTCATTATCGTTGGAGCTTGATGGTCCTCAGCGAAGAGCAATCGGCGGCGATCGACAGTGGAGATGGATCGGGGAAGAAATAGGAGGCATTGTTGGCAACCAACAACACCCAACCCTAATGTCTCGCGGTCGGAGTGTACGACGACCGGCGTCGGCCGTGATGGTTGGCGGCGGACAATCGGGAGAGAGATGTGAGTTGGCGGCGAGATTGAGGGAAGAAGAGGAGTCGGCGATGAGGAGGAAATAGGAGAGGAATCGGGCAAATATATTAGGGTTTTTCTTTTATAAATATATAACTTTAGGGATTTTCAATTAAACCCTAAGTTAACTTCCTCAATCAACTCCTATCTCTGGTATTCCAAACAAGCTTTTCTTAAACCCATAAATGTATCCCCTCAAAATACGTCGTATAAGCTCCGATGAAATCCCAGGAAATTTCTAAAATTTTCCATAAAATCCAATAAGATTATCTATCAGATAACCTTATTATTTAATCATTAGTTGGGTACCGTATTTTACAGTATCCTACCATCCCGCATTGAGTGTTTGACGATCTTACCGTATTATCCAAGCTAGACGGTTGACCTGCTCGGACAAGTCTCTTGCCGATCAGACACTAATTGCCCCGACTGGCTGTTGTGGTCAACCTTCGCCCGGACACTGTAAGCGAGCCTTTTGACACCCTAGCGTTGACCACTTTAACTTTGACCTCCACCTCGACATTTGACCCGCACCAGGCGGCCCCCCTTTATCGCCGCCTCATAAGCCTCCCCCTCATGTCTAGTCGAAGGAGGCTGCAAGTCCGATTGACTGGACAATTGGCGTCCTCGATGGCTTCCACCTCCGATTTGATCATCTATGCTCCCGAGTTTCTGATCGGATCACATGTCTTTGTCGTTCGACTTCCTTTCGCTGGTTTGGATTTGTAGATGTTGCTGGGATCCTACCTCGCAAAGGAAGATAGTGAATTGGCCACTCGACTATGTGATAATCTAATATTTGTTTTGATCGGGACGATGGGTAACCACACTTAGCAAATTTTATCCATTCCTTGCGCTCCCTCGGATAGGCGCCCTTTCATATTAGCTGATGTCATCCAATTTTTTTGAAGACCGTGTAAATCTCTGATCATTATGGCTGAGTAAGCAGTGGCGCAAGAATAGCTCGCCGCTAAGGATGCTGAGTTGGCTACTTTGAAGGCTGAGTTAGAGGCTTCCCGAATGACCTTGGAGGTGTATCAAGGCGTAGAGTCTAGCTGATTCGAGATTCTGAAGTGATATTACCTTCGCTTGGACCCTTTCAATGACCGACTCACCGACCAGGCGCTCCGCATTCAACCTCGCCGTTAATGGGACACTCCCGTAGCTGAAGGGCGGCAGCTATATCACAACCACATTGATCAATAATGTCATCAATCGAGACATGCTGACCGAGTCGCTGACCGATGATGTACCAGATTACCTTGAGTGAACCCGCCCCTGCGAAGCTTGCCTCTTTTTGTACTTCCCTCATAAACTTGTAAAAATTTTCTATGCTTTAATGCATGATCACCCGTTCGGCAAATTTTTGTTTGTTTGATTCTATATTTCATCATGCATCACCGTTTGGCATTTCTTTGCTTTATTGGTTGTCGCACTTGTTCATGCATGCATCGCCGCTCGACTCGAGTAGGATTACGAACCACTTACCGTTTTGTGAAAAATTTCTAAGTATGGTTCCCTGTCCTCCTGACCGTTGATGCAACTAGTCGCTGGGATGCCCGAGTGATCACTCAACGCTGCCAAACAACCTTATTTTATTGAAAATTGTTGCTTCTTGGAGCAATATGTTTCCTGGTTAGTATTATTCTCGGCTTATATATTCGTTGATCAGCTACACTTGTCATAGACTGGGGTTTAAAATCATTGCTTGACTGTTGACGAAGACCAGGGTTTAAAGTCACTGGTTGACTGTTGATGAAGAACAGGGTTTAAAGTCGTCCCTCGACTGTTGACGAAGATCGGGGTTTAAAGTCGCCGCTCAACTGTTGACGAAAATCGAGGTTTATAGTCGCCGCTCGACTATTGACGAAGATCGGGGCTTATAGTTGCCACTCGACTATTGACGTAAACAGGGGTTTATAGCCACTGCTCGATTGTTAATGTAGATAGAGCTTTATAGTCGCCGCTTGACTATTGACGTAGACAATAGCTTATAGTCGCCGCTCGACTTTTAACTTAGCCGGTCGGTACAAGAGTCTGGAACACTTAGGATTTTTATTCATTCTCTTCTTGCATCCACAAGACATACACTTATACAAGTACATCTGGATTTATTCACGCACCTTGCCTCCGACCAACTGGGGTGGATCTAGACCTCCTCCTTCTCCTTGTAGACTAGCATGGGGGCTCCTCCATGATGGCGTTCACCTCCAAGCGTGGGTTCTTTTGTGCATCCCTTACTTCGGACTTGACCATCTCGACGTAGCATCATCGAGCGACCAACTGGTCGCCTTTGACTTCACCCACCACCCCTCGTTATCCACTAAAAACTTAATCTTCTGGTAGAAGGTGGACACCATTGCTCGGAACTCGTTGAGGGCTGGTCGGCCTAATATGACGTTATAGGTGGACGACGCATCCACCACAATGAAGTTTGTGGTCCTTGTCCTCTTCAGCGGCTCCTCTCCGAGTGAAATGGCCAGCCGTGCCTGGCCGATCGGCAACACTTAGTTGCCTATGAATCCATAGAGCGGGATCGTCATTGGCTGCAACTCGCTCCGATTGATTTACAGCTGGTCGAACACCTTCTTGAATATAATATTCACCAAACTTCCTGTATCAACAAAGGTTTGATGAATAGTATAATTAGCGATTACCGCTCGGATGATCAGGGCGTCGTCATGAGCGATCTCCACTCCCTCTAAGTCTTAGGGGACGAAGCTGATCTCAGGTCCTTTGGCCATCTCCTTGCTATAACCAACAGTGTGGATCTTCAATAGTCGAGCATGTGATTTTCTTGCTCGATTGGAATCACCATCGGTCGGACCACCTGCGATCATTTCAATTTCTCCCCAAACGGCGTTGCTCCTATTCAGCTCTCCTCGAGCCGAGGCTCTGTTCTGTTCGGCAGAAGCTCGGGTGGCACTCGTGTCGTTCCTCCACTGGAGCTGACGATGGCAGCACTTGGACATCCCTCTCTCTTCCTCCCTCTAACCGGTTGACAAGCGTCTGTGATGTCGATCGGGTGATGGTGACCGATGACGATATCCTTGAGGAGCTGGTCAACTTGCAATTGGAGTCATATCATAGCAGTCACGCATGTTGTGCATCGCCGAGTAATGGAAGGAGCAGAATAGTGGCATCCATGCCTTTCCTTTTGCAGCCTTTGGGCGACCGGTTGGCACATGCTGCACGATATGTGTCCTAAGCTTGTGGTGTGGCTGTGCTCCCCTCGATCGAGGTCCCTTGGGTGATTCATGGCTACTCATTGGTCGCTGCTCGAGTGTTGCTGTGGGCTCGGCAGGCGCCTCCTTTCTTCTGGCCGCTTGAGTTTCTTCTACGTTTATATATTCCATGACCCTCTTGAGCAGATGGTCTAAGTCCCTCGGCGGTTTTCGAATGAGTGATCGGAAGAATTTTCCTTTGGAGGGTAAGGCGTTCACCAATACCTCTGAGGAGACAGATAGAATATCTATGGCAACCTGGTTGAACCACTATATGTAGGCCCTCAATGTTTCCCTGGGCCCTTACTTCAATGAGAACAAATTGACTCTTGTCTTATAGTGATGGCGACTACTGGCGAAGTGGTGTAGGAACACCGCTCTAAAGTCTTTGAAACTGTGGGTTGATCGGCTCGGCAATCGCTTGAACCATGTTACATGGAGCTGGAGAGGGTGGTGAGGAAGACCCTATTGAGGATCTTGCGGCCGACTAGAAGGGGGTTGAATGGACGACGCCCCCAATTACTCTCTTCCTACGTATTTGTTAGTGCGTAAGTGGAATATTACAATACAAAATATGAATACAAAAGCTAAAGATAAAGAAAGACAAAGCAAACCACTAATACATCGATGTAACGTGGTTCGGAGATAACTTGCTCGTACTCCACGGCTGTCCATAAAGTGGACGATCCCTCAATCCGTTGGTGGATTAGTCCTCGGCAAACTCCGGCTATTTCAAGTCGCTCTTTATGGGTGAAGAAACCTCACCACAAACTCACCAAGACCTCTTGGATTCCACATACACTTGAGAACTCTTATGACTACTAATTAGGCTTTTTCCAAGTCTAATTTCGTCACATTAACTGATCATCCCAAGCTCCTTATTATAGAGCTTGGAAGACAATAACCCTGCTGTTTTACCATTACCAGTCGACTGGTGCCAGCCCAATGACTCTCTACCAGTCGACTGGTCCATGGGCCAATTGACTGATCCTAGCAGTTTTGGGCATAAAAGCTCTCTGTGCACTCAACCAGTCGACTGATCCCAGTACCAGTCGACTGGTACAACCATAAATCTAGGTTTTCCCATCTCGAGTACATTTCTCTCAGCACTCGGACTCTCACGACTCACTTGACTCTTCTTCGTAGCTTTGACCTCTTACCTTCAAGCTTACTTCCTTTGGCTCTCGTCTCTTGGATGCATCTAAGCCCATGGCTCATCCCAATGTCATCCTTCGCAAATGTCTCGAAGTCGCTTCCCTCAGTTTTTGC
The DNA here is from genome assembly GCA_037833815.1 of Zingiber zerumbet. Lineage (NCBI taxonomy): Eukaryota > Viridiplantae > Streptophyta > Magnoliopsida > Zingiberales > Zingiberaceae > Zingiber > Zingiber zerumbet. Next base: position 3,846,759 of record JBBMJZ010000137.1, read on the forward strand.
CTTCAAGCCTTCTTCCTTTGGCTCTCGTCTCTCAGATGCATTTAAGCCCGTGACTTGTCTCAATGTCATCCTTTGCGTATGATTCAAAGTGCACTTCCTTCGACCCTTGTCCTTGATCATTCAAATGCTTCATCCTTCATCGGACCTAAAGTCATCAAGCTGAGTCATATGTGTATCCTGCAAACCTGCACACTCATATACGCATATCAAATAACGAGGGTAATCCTAACCTAAACCCTTTGCCCAAACACTAAAACACATGGTTACACGGACCATTAGGATTGCTCCAACAAAGAATACTTAGTAATATTCAAAAGTGGGAATAATAAATCACAAGTTGACTTTCTTATGGTTATAAAGAAGGATAGAAAGACTTGTAAAGCTTGCAAGGTTATCCCTGGAGAAAGCTTAACTACCCAACATAGGTTAGTAGTGCTGGATATACACCTCAAGCATAATATCAATAGAAAAACAATATATATGACTCCTAGAATTAAGTGGTGAATGTTAAAGGATGGGAAGCAAAATATCTTTAAGGAGAAGGTAGGAGTACAAATATTAGGTGAAATATATGATGATTCTAATATAACATGAGATAAGATAATATCAAAGTTGAAAATAGTAGCTAAGAGTGTACTCAGTAAGTCAAAGGGATATGAACCACTAAGTAAGGAATCTTGATGGTGGAATAAGAAAGTACAAGAGAAAGTGAAGGAAAAAATGAATAGCTTATAAGAAATTATATATTTGTAAGGACGAGAAAAACTTAAAAACATATATAATAGCCAAGAAAAAAGTTAAGAGAGTAGTGAATGAAGCAGAGAATGAAACTTTTAAATGATTATATCAAAAATTGGATACAAAAGAAGAGGAAAGAGACATTTATAGAATAGCTAAAGTGAGATAAAGGAAGACAAGAGTTCTTATCCAAATAAAATATATTAAAGATGAATGTAATAAGGTACTAGTAAACAATAGAGTAATAAAAAAGCAGTAGAGGAGTATTTTTATCAATTTTTTAATAACGATTTAAGTGACCAACTTAACTTAGATAATTTAAGTAGAACAAATGAGCATAGAAATTTAAATTTTTATCATAGAATTCAAACTTCAGAAATAGAACAAACTTTAAATGAGATGCACAATGGAAAAATCTGTTGAACCCTGTGGTTGTTTTGATGTGATCAATCAAGTTAGGTTAGGTCCTATTTTGGTTTAATCCTTGTGTCTAAGTGTGCGGGAGATTAAGAGCATAGGAAGTGCAAGCAGAAGACGCAGCTAGTGAGAAGGATGGCATGAGAAGGGAGCCGACGGGCTCGGTGCATCCGAGGGACGAGGTGCTACAGAAGAGTACACCGGTGGATGAGAAGAACGTACACGATGTTCGAGAGATGAAAAGTCAGAGCGGAAGCTTGCTCGAGGAGAATGTAGGAAATTAGGTTCGGGTGAGCCCTATTTCGGTAGGTCGCAATCACCCAGGCGATCGGAGCAGCTCAAGACCATATGGAGGTTGGAAAATCTATTGAAGGCGCATTCTAAAGGAATAGAAGGTGCCTTCGAGGTGCCCCATGCGCATCCGTTTCCTTCAAGCGAAGGGTGCCTTCCATGGGCATGGAAGGCTCCCTTCTTATGCAAGGGAGGCGCCTTCCATGCCTATGGAAGGCACCCTCGACCTGGCCAAAGTAGCCATTGGCAGTGGATAAACCTTTATCCACTGCTGCCTGCTGGAGGCGCCCTCTATTTCCCTTGGAGGTGCCCTCAAGGTACGGATAGGATTTTTAGAAGCTATAAAAAGACCCCTAGATCTAGAAAATAGAACAACAACTTCTGTAATCAATTTCTTAGCCTTTTCTGAGCTTTTCACAGATTGTAAGAGGCTTCTCTGCCTACACGAAGGAGATATTCCTAGTGGAGGTTTGCAACCACCTTGGATTAACAACCACTTAGGTTGTAACCAAGTTAAACTTGTTAGCCTCTTTTAATTGTATTAGTTGTTCATTTGAATTCATAATTATTGTGATAGTGCTACTAATCTTAGTTGGAAAAATGGAAAGTTTTTTTTTCATTTTTTTAACAGACATTGTGCCCTCTTACCGGCCCCGCCGCTACGCCAACAAGTGGTATCAGAGTCCAACCGCTTCAAAAGGACTAAATGCCGACTGAAACATTAAAATCAAGACGATGACCTGTACAAGCATTCACCTACGAAAATTCGAGGGAGACTTCGCACAATGAAAACTTTGGATGGAGGTAGTCTTCAAAATAGATTTCGAAATTCTATTAATAATGAAATATGATTTTATAGTTCAGAAAGACAAAGAAGAATATCAGTGGATGAAGACGAAGGAATAAGCCGACTTCGTGGCGAACGATAAAGCAGAATTCCATCTACTCAACGTTCTCCCGCCTCAGGAAGTCAATCGCATCGGCAACTATGACTCTGCCAAAGAGCTATAGAAGAAGTTCCTAGAACTTCATGAAGGCACTTCGGAAGCCAAGTTAGCAAGACGAGACATCCTCCGAACCCAGCTAACAAACCTGAGGATGAATAATGGAGAAAAAGTAGCACAACTCCAAACACGAATCAAGGAACTGATTACTCAGTTAAACACTCTCGGAGAATCGGTAACAAGCCGAGATTCAATCTGGTATGCGCTTAGCGCATTCCCAAGAACTTCAGAATGTGCGTCCTTAGTAGATGCATACTACATCTCTAAGGATCTTGAGGAAATTACGCTAGCGAATTTGTTTTCCACTTTTGAGCTTCACGAATGTCTAATTGCAGATCCTAAAGAAATAGAAAAGACAAATCTCAATGTTCCCTAAAAGCAAAGACGGAAGATCAAGACACGGAAGCATCCATCGATGAAGTCGAAGCAGCTCTTATGGTAAGAAAGTTTAATAAATTTATTAAATCTAATAAATTTAAATTGTAGACGAGAAAGCAATTTCGAAATAGAAGGACCGTCTGATGCTACAATTGCAATAAAGAAGGGCACATCAAAGATGACTGCCCGAAACTGAAGAACAAAGACAAGGAAAAGAATAAAAAGCCAGCTCGACCCAAACATAATCTCAAAACCACGTGGGATGAGTCGTCATCCTCCAAATCTGAAATCAAAGCATACGCCGGGCTAGCCCTAACGGAAATCCCTCAAGAAGAAGATGAGACCAGCTCAGAGATGAGCATAGATGAAGGGGAAGGATCATCAGAAGAAAGCATCGATGAAGGAGGAGCATTAGAACTTAAGGTAAGTGAGGTACGTGCTGTATCCCCCAAGCAGTCCTTTCAGTTATTAAAATTCTTACCAAAGATTTGGTAAAATTAGAAAAAGAGAACGATGATTTAAAAGGACACTTAAACAATTTAAAGATTGAAAATAATAACTTAAAAATGAAAATTGACAGTTTAAAAAAAGGTGCATGCTTAAATTTAAATAACTTTAAAAAAAATCAAAACCTAGAATTTATGGCAGGTTAAATTGGCATATTAGACATCACCAAGGCCAAATTAAAAAAATTTCAAAAAATTATATACCCCCTAAATTTTTTATTAACACAATAGGAAGGAACCTATATTGAGTTCTAAAATATTATTTAGATTAAATATTTTTTTAAGGTTTTCAGAAAAATTAAATGTTTAAATTCTTTAAAAGGTTCTGTCTAGAAGTGGTTGATGATCCAAATAACCAAGAAGGCCTAGTGCTTCGCCATAGCCTGGAAGCCAATTACTGAATTACATATTTAATTAACAAACCGATAAGCTTGTGAAATTAGATAAATAATGCTCTTAATATTTGTCAATTATTTAAAAATTTCATGACTTAGAAATTAGTTAACTAGAAATATTTACTATTTTTTTCTTAACTAAAGTGCCCCTAAAGATTTAATTTCAAAATTGTTTTCCCCTAGTTTTTTAATGTGATTAAAGGGGGAGGAAAGATACAAGTTTTGGGGGAGTTAGAGGATTTTTTTTTTTTATCAATTTGAATATTTCTAACTCAAATGACATTATACTTGTTTTTGCAATTTCTTATATTGCAATTTAATTGTTTTGCAAACTTTTTCTATCTATTTGGTTTACCCTAACTTGAACTTGGGTTGATGCACATCAAAAAGAGGGAGATTGTTGGACTCCGTGGTTGTTTTGATGTGATCAACTAAGTTAGGTTAGGTCCTATTTTGTTTTG
>JBBMJZ010000137.1:3880070-3890891 GCA_037833815.1 Zingiber zerumbet
TCTTATCAGTTTAATATCTGATACGTGGACCATTGGTTCACTATGATATTAAATTAATTTTTGATTTGGGGAGGGATTATAATAGTAGCTTGCTACTAGATCCTTCGCGTGTCACCCTTGTGTTGCACTATTACAAGGGTTAGGTGCACCCAACCAAATTAAACTAAATTTTTTAATTAAGTTAAGATGAATTAAGTTAACGAATATAATATTTAAATTATTAACAATAGACCTTTAATAAATGTTTTTTATTTATATATATATATATATATTTAAATATTTATTGAAATCTTGACCATTCGGTTAAATCGAATTTTTTTAATTGAGTTTAAATATTAACATAACTCACACTATTAAGTTATAATAGTGTTTAGAATTGTTTTTAATTAGGATTCAAGATAAAATAGAAATCACACTATAACTTATAATACTGTTTAAATGATCGATTTTTTTTACCGATTTAATTTTTAATTTTTTATTTATTATTCAGTTATTGAATAAGAAATTTTAAAATCAGAATTGAATAAATGGAATAAATATTTTTTTAATGAAATTTTGAAATACCTTAATCAAAATTTTAAATTTGATTATGCTAATTTAATAGAAAAACCCTATTTATTTTTTGAATTTGGTTAGGAAAAAGTGATTTTACTCTGTCCAAACATCGCTTTAGAATCAGAAAAAGAAAGGTAAATTACATACCGAATAACTTTTTAAGAGGGAGGACATTTAATTTTTAGGGAATGAACCTTGAGACGGTGTGTAAATGAAGGGCCCGATAAGACCAGGAAGTCAATAGTCAAGAGGACATGACACTAAACAGTCAACAGAAGACGGGAGTTAGGCCGTCTCGCGTCACTAACTGTATAATTCCTGGTCGGTTACAGTCAGGGTGGGTCCTCGGGTCTAGTCCCTGGAATGAGACAATCCCCAATCGACTCTTCAACAGCCAGATCAGGAAGGCTGGGTCCCAAGCCACAGTCTCAGATAAGTCTTGGCCGGTTCGTCACATCTCATTCTCTTCATAATGTTCAGTCCTTGTAGCACATCCGAATAATCATCCCGAGTTGTCTGCATTTGAATCTAGACAGGACGGATAACGCTATGCGACAACAATGTCAGAGAATCGTAACCTTCTGTCAGAGAATATCTTACGTTCCGTGTACCTGTCTAAGTGTGCAGAGCCTAAGTACCACAGGTTTTGTTACTACATATCCTCGGTTCCATGTAGGGGTTCGCTTTTCCGACGTGCATATACAAGGTACGTCAAAGTCACCTCCCTTTTAACACCGACGCCACCTTGGCCAGCTTTTGTCTGACTCAGATTCCGGACAGGATTAAACCCCTTTGAGTAAAACACCTCTATCACCCGAATACCAATTCGGCTAATATTCCTAAACTTATAATAGTCCTTAATCATTGCCAAGTCTAAATTTTAAATAAAAATAATTAAAATTTAATCGATTAATAATCCTAAACTCATGACTACATCAATTATTAAATAATTAGATTTATTTTTAATCGATTGAAATTAATTTTTTTTTCACTAACTGGTTTTTTAATCGATCTTCTTTGTGAAACGGTTATTGTTTCATGCATGACAAATAATTGGTTTAACGTAAAACAGACGAATTACAGTCTTTCATTAAGTTAAAAAAAAAAACTATTTCAACAACAAAATAGTGTTTAAAAAAAAAAAGAACTGTTTCAATGTAAACAGTGGAAAATTTTAGTGCAATTGTTTTTTTCCCCTGTTGACATTGTTTCACGTTAAAAAATGTATGACATGTTTTTTTTAAATAGTTAAAAAAATGCATTGAATAAATTATAATGCAAGGATTAAGAGATTAAATAATATTAAATAATACTATTTAGTTATGGAATTTAAAGGACGATTTAGTTTCCTTAAGCAAAAGTTATATATATATAAAATAACGTAATCAGATAGGTTTTCAAATTAATTAATAAGTCTAATTTAAAGTTATTAAGGTTGATTAAATAATTTTTATTTAATTAAATTTTACTGTTTTTTTAGTCTATCTATACAATGTAATACTAAGTTCAACTAATGTATCTGTTAGACTAGGTAGGCCGATAATTACTAGGGACTCAATATTAATTAACCAAATATAACATTAAAATAACAACTTAAAAAAGAAATAAATAAGAGACTAGAATTTTTTTTACTTGGTTATAACTTAGGTGGTTGTTAATCCAATGCGGTTGCAAAACTCCACTAAAAATATCTCATTTGATGAAGGTAGAGAAGTCTCTTACAATTTTTGAAAAACTCAAAAAGTTGCTAGGAGATTAATATAGAAGTTGTTAAATATTTCCTAGATCTAGGGACCTTTTTATAGCTCCTAAAAATTCTTATCCGAAGGTGGAAGATGCCTTCAAGAGGGTTCAAGGCGCCTTGGATCGATTTAGTTTTATCGCCGAAGATAAAACTTTAATTTCATCTAATGGTCACTTGAAGGCGCCTTTAACAAGCTGGAATGCGCCTTCGGCACTCTTCATGAAAGGTGCATTCAACAGGCTGGAAGGCGCCTTCGACACTGTTAATGGAAGGCGCCTTCAACAACTTTAAAGACTCCTTTGGCACTGATCATGGAAGGTGCCTTCCAAGCCATTGAAGACGCATTCCCTGTAGCATATCATCTCCTTTATCTTTGAGTAATCTTTTGCTCCGGCTTTTCCTCCCTTGGAAATGTCACCGCTTTCTTCTCGTCTTCTAGCGTACTCTTCCGCAGCACCTTGTCTCTCGGATGTACCGAGCTCGTCAACTCTTTCCCGTGCATCCTTCTCTTTAGATGTATTTTTCGATCGAATTCTTCTGCTCCTAAGTTCTATACACTTTGACACAAAGATCAAAACACAATTGGACCTAACTTAACTCGGTTGACTACATCAAAACTACCTACTTACAATCGTTTCCTTTTTGATATGCATCAACCCGAGTTATAGTTAAGGTAAAAATATAGAATTAATAAAATAATAATTAAAACTTAAATTTTACATATTAACAAAATTATAAATATAACATTTCCCTAGACTTAAGCTCTCATTTTTTATTCTCCCTCTGATCAAATCAAAATAAAATCGGGGGAAAAATATAGTTAGATAAAAACTTGAAACTTTTTCTAAGAGTTAAGGAATCCGAATTCAAAGTGAAAAATATTTTTACAAAATATTTTTATAAAAGTCTAAATTTTTAAGATTTAATAATTACACTTGCCAAATTTAATTTAAAAATAAGTTTAACTTTTTGAAAATTTTTGAAAATTTTTCTTAAGATTCCATGGTAGTATATGAATATGAAGAAAAATGTTTACAAAATTTTTGAAGTATTTTAGCATAAATAAATTATTTTATAAAAAATTTAGTTTTTGCAAGATAAATTTCAAAAATAGATTTTAATCCAACCCAATCTCTCAAATTTTTCTAAGTATTGAGAATAGAATGTATATCTAATAAAAATTTAAATTTCTCAAAAATAAGTTTTAGAGACTTTTTAGTTTTAAAAATAAGGTTTTAGGTAAATAATACATAGAAAATTCAATATTTATTAGAAATTAAAAAAAACATGTCCAGATAAAAATTCAACAGTTCAATCATTTTAAAAAAAATTTGGATAATAATTTACAACAATAAAAAACAAAACAAAATGTTTCAAATAGACATAATTATTTTTAAAAATAAATATTTTAAAAATAGTTTTTACTATTCTAAAAATCAGACTGATTTTTCTAAGTGTTCAAAATATAACGGTAGTTTTCTAAAAATAAAGATTTTCAAAATACATCTCCAAACAAATTTTAAATTTAAATTATGATTTTTCAATCAAAAATCCATAACAAATTATTTAATTGATGAAAATTTCCCAAAAAAATATACTAAGAGTTTATTTGTTCTAGCAACAGAGGAAAAAATTTCAATAATAAATGTGAACAGTATGCATTCGAACTTAATTTTGCAAATAAAATTAACATTCCTAAATTTAAAACATACACAATCATTTATTTATATAAAGTACGATTTGGGGACCCAAAATAAATTTTTACCTACTTACTTAACAATAAATTTCTTGGGTACATATTTTACGATATTTTTCTAATTTGACCTTTATTATATTGAAGGTATCAATTTAGTCTTCTATAATTAGTGTTAACATATGCAGAATTTTTTAATTTTTCGGGTCAAATTAATATTTTTAGACTTAAGCTTATATAACGATCTAGTTATAGATTTAATACTTGAATATAATGCGTCAGGAGGTAGGAGACATACCTCACTTACTAGATCCTCTCTGAAGTTTGTTTCTTCCTCCTCACTGAAGGTTTTTCTCAGGAGCCTCCCCCTTCGTCTATGCTCTCCTCGTGGTAACTGGCAAGAAGAGTTGAAGTCTATAACAGACAATGATATTTGGGAACTTGTCAAATTGCTTGAAGGTAAGAAGTCTATTGGTTATAAATGGATATTTAAAACCAAGTGGAATTCAAGGGGCAATGTCAAAAAGTATAAGGCTCGTCTTGTTGCCAAGGGATTCACTCAGAAAAAAATATTGATTACAAGGAGATTTTTTCACCTGTGCTGACAAAAGACTGCCTTAAGATAATCATGACACTTATAGCTTATTATGATTTAGAGCTACATCAAATTGACATAAGGACTAAATTCCTCAATGAAGATATAGAGGAGTCTGTATATATGGTGCAACCAGAGAACTTTGAGTCTAAGGACTCACACCTTGTATATAGATTAAAGAAATCCAGTTATGATTTAAAACAGACGTCTCATCAGTGGTATCAGAAATTTGATTAAATGGTTACCTCATTTGGATTTAAAGAGAACCCTGTTGATCAGTACATATATGTCAAGTTTAGTGAAAGCAAGTTTATTATATTTATTTTGTACATGGAGGATATATTATTTATGAGCAATAATAAGGGTCTGTTGTATTAAACTAAGTCATTTCTATATGGTAATTTTGAAATGAAAGATCTTGGTGAAGCATCCTTTGTTTTAGGCACACAGATCTAAAGTGATTGTTCAAGAGACATTCTTGTTTTTTCACAACAGACTTATATTAAAAAGGTACTTATAAGGTATGGTATGCAGAACGTACACCTGGTGACACACTTGTGTCAAGAGGTGATAAATTCAGCTTGCAACAGTGTCCATGACTTCAACTTTAAATAAAGGATATGGAACAATTCTCATACGCATCAGCAGTGGAAAGTCTCATGTATGCACAAGTTTATACTAGACCAGATATAGCATTTATAGTAAGGATGTTAGACAGATATGTTAATAATTCAAAATTGACATATTAGAAAGCGATTAAGAGAGTGATGTAGTATTTGTAAAGAACTAAATGACATATGTTGACGTATCGAAGATCAGATCACCTGGAGGTGATTGAGACATCAATTTTACTGGGTGCTTAGATATCAAGAGGTCCACTTCATGCTATGTTTTCATCTTAGCTAGAGGAGCTATATCGTGGAAGAGAGTCAAGTAGACGCTAATAGCTACTTCTACTATGAAGACAGAGTTGATAGCATGCTGGAGCATCCAATCATTGGATTTGGTTATAGAACTTCATCATAGCATTGCAGATCGTTGATGACATTGATATGCCATTGAGGATCTATTGTGATAATAAAGACACAAAACTTTATGATAAGAACAACTGTAGTTCTTCGAAGTCCAAGCACATCGACATCAAGTTTCTAGTAGTTAAGAAAAGAGTTCAGAGTTGTTAGATCCTAGTAGAGCACATCAGCACAGATTTCATGGCTGATCCACTCACTAAAGACTTTGTGCCTAAGGTGTTTCATGCACATGTTGTGGATATGAGAGTCTTTCTTATGGAAGAAGAACTCATCTAGTTGGAGTCTATATTTATTTTTTTGCTCTATATTGATTAATAAAGATAAACATTTATTTTAATTATTACACGTACTTAAAGTTCAAAATATTAACGAGAATTTATATGTTTATTTGACACTCTGACTATGTTATCATAATTTACTGTTACTGTCTAGGATTTGGTGTTTGTAAATATGATACAGATTTCTTTTGAAATCATAAAGTTTGGACCATGATTTGCTATTGCTGTTTAGCATAAAGTATTTTACAAATATGATCTAATCTCTTTTGAGGTCATCTTAAGACCAGTTAAAAATTAACATTTCATGTAATTTTCACTCTACACGTCCACATCTTGATCTATGTCATTAATGACATTGATATTGTGATTACTGTTAGGTTACGATTAGATACAATAACTATGACCTCTTTAGTCCTATACTAGTAAAGTTAATAGACCAAATTATTTACAAGGGTATCTTGTACCTATAAAGTTCGATATAAACTAAAGTTACATTGGTCTGTTGACTATAATTACATATAGCTCAAGTGGGAGATTATTAGATTTAATATCTCTTAAGGTAGGCTCACATGTGATTTAAAAGACTTGCGATACTGAAACTCATTAAGTGATATAACTTAAGGTTATTGAGTTACGGATTATTGGATGTGAGTTCAATATTATGTGTAGAAGCCTTTAGCCTATTCTGTTATTATCTATGGGTTGATAATAGATTGAATTTCTATATAAAGGGGAGATCCCGAAGGATTTAGGGTATTAAATCTTGACCTAGTTTCTTGTTCCCATTGACAAGAAATTTTTTGGTGTATCTTGGAAGACATTCCTTTTCACTGCATCTTCTTCCATAGGGATCAAGCTGACAATGCTAAAGATAAGGACATGACTCTTCAATCAGGTTCCTTATCTATGCTTTCTTATATGATGTCATGTTTACAATATAACTAGATCTCGATTAGATTTATTGTTTATCTCTTTGAATTTCTTTATTTGTTCTTAGAAATAATGAAGTTAGGGGAAAAAAAATCATGTTCTATCAAATAAAATTTAAAATCAAAAAATAAAACAACTATTTATCATGTATATTTTGACACCAAATTCTAAATTCTGTTTTATGAAAATGAATATTGAAAGAAAAAAAACTTTTCAGCAAACAAGTATGTAGCCAAAAAAAAAAAAGCAAAATGAAGTGCATGCCAGATGCAGCTTGAAAGCTCGCCGCCCATTCACCAATTTGAAGATCTGATATGTGTATTTGACCATCCTGCTAGTAGTAAGTAGCCAGAAGGCAGAAGCTAATTATTATTTGAAAGTGTTCCATTTTATCCCTGGCAGTTTAGCTCCTTTTCAAAATCCCCTTTCTAGTTTCAAAATATCTTAGAGATATTCAAACTCTTATCGATTCATTCCTTAATCATTACCACCATCACTTTATCTTGGCTGACATGCCATGTGTATGCCATGCCTCTTTTCGATTGATGATGTTAATGACTAGTGTGAAATGACAGGAGTTTGAAAATCCACCCATAGAGACTCCAAGAGCATTTTGAAAAGGAAGGTAAACTTGAAGAAGATGAAATGAAAATTTCCTTTATTATTTGGATTTTATAAGCTACATAATACTTGTGAACATACAAAGAATACCTCTCCTCCTGTACAGAGGTGTTTTCCATAAGGTTGGTGTGCTCAGATGACCTCTATAGTTTGACAGGACACATGAAAAGCTTATGATGGTTTGTTTACATTGTATAAGAAAAAAAAACTACATTAATCTATTCTGCAAGAAAAATCATATGATTCTACCTCGAGAACAAGCTGTAAAAAATATGTTAGTAGTTCATCTTTTCTAGTAATCTCCCATATTCATTGAGCATTGTCATCATTGCTAAGTGACTTTTTTTCTTATTTGTTATGATTGTTCGTGACACACACACATCTATGATGAAATAGTACACAACTACTGTATTACTTAAACTTGAGTAAAAAAATTTACATGTGATAAGTCAGAATGTGATGTACATTCAGAGTGTATGTCCATGGTGAAGTATTAGTGTGTCACATGGTTATCGAGAGAATAGATGAATATATATAATAACTCAACAATCACATAAGAGTATATAAGCTCCTCTATTATAATTATTCAGTGTTTATCCTATTAATAATATTTTCTAAAGGATACATGACAATTATACTACTCAGACTTGAGAGCAAGTTACTAGAATGAATGAGAATCTAAAATATGTAACACAATTGTCTCCACAACTTTTTACGCATGATTAACATATGTAAGTGTCCAGTTGGAGAGACTATGATGGAGTGTTGATGTTGAAAAGAAGTATTTAGGAGATAGATGAAAAATCCTACCATTTCACAACGATCACATGAAAAAGCAGAAGCTCCTCTTCCCTCATTATCCTATTCATAGTATCTTCATTCATCTCTATTTGTTGATAGATTTAAGATATTAAGTCTATATGCAAGAAGAATTCTATGTTAATAAATTCTAAATGATTTTTCACTTTGATTATAACATGAAAGGACTCAAATTAATCTAATCAATAAATTTCACAAAAAAATCTCCTTCGTGTAAGACAAGAATAGATGATAAGAACTTATGATATACAATCCCAACTGTATTGCGAATATTCCAGCGCAATATGTATGGATCCTAGGAGCACCATGGACATAAATAACATGTTTTGAAAATGTGAAGAAAAAGACAGATCAATGAAAAAATATGGATTGTATAAGCAACAGGTTTTTATTGTAATAGGTTTTCATAATTTTTGAAAATCAAGTATACATGTAAATATAGTGGCATCATTACTCGAAAGTATTAGTTCATGCAGTCTGAAGATTTTGTTCACTGTCTTTGACACATGTTTTATTTTGAGAATGAGGAAATAGGTTTAATACAACAAACCAAAAAATATGCATACTATTCTCAACATAAATTAAGCACAAAGAAATTTTGTAAAGGATATTAAAATAGAAGAAAACAGAATTTCATTAGAAAGAATGAATATTTTCAACTTAAATGTTGTTAATAAAAAACAAAAGTCATGACGAAAAAATATCACTCAGGTTCATTGAGTAGTTGAAATATAACCATAGGAAAGGAGTGAGATGAAAAATTAGACTCAAAGAAGCTTCTCTACACACATCCTTTAATGGTCAAAACATACAATGTTATGACTATTTTAAGGGACATACTTTAGTCCGAAATCGAAATTTACTAATTATATTTAGCTTTAATAAGAGTTTGTTTCATTATGTTATCTATTCGAAGGATTAGATGATATTGGATCTAACTCATTTATGAACATAAGCTACATATACCAATTACTATTTCGACAAGAAAATAAATCATTACTAAATTAGTAAGACAACATAGAGATGATGACTAATGACCAGTTGAGAGGTGGTAGAAAATGTGTGCTTATAGACATGAGATAAAGACAAGCATATAACAACAAAAATAAAAGTGCACACACAAATTCCCAATCAATTTTGAATTACCTGATGGACATTACCTACAAAGCAACTGTTATGCTGAAAAGATGTTCATATATCTATATAATAGTGTGATATTGTCCACGTTGAGCCTAAACCCTTATGGTTTTGCTCTTGGTCTCTATCCAAAAGGTTTCATGCCAATAAAGATATCTTATATCCTTTTAAACTCATGAACTTTTCTAAATCTTCCCAATGTGGGACTTTGATTAAATCTAGAACAATCCTCCCCTCAAATGAAGGACCATAATTACTCTCACGGTCGGGTCTTCTTGCGAGTATCTGATCACTCATGACCTACTCCGGGCCTCCCTGTGAGAATCTGGTCATCCTGACAAATTTTGTCGGAATAGATATTTCATCAATTCTGACTATTGGTGAAAAGATGAAAATGCAAAGCCAGAAAACAATATATATAATAGATATTTTTTATGAAAAAAAACCCTGCTCGATTGGTGGTTTCACCAATTCAGAGCAACCTGACTCTGATACCACTTGTAGAATCTTAGAGCACGTTAGAGGGGGGTGAATCACATGGTTTCGAAAAACTTTTCTTTTCTTTAGTTTTGAAAACGAAGTATGCAGTGGAAAAGACGAAAAGAGATAAAAAGAAAAACTGGAACACAAGCGATTTTACTTAGTTCGGAGCCTTCGGCGACTCCTATTCCAAGACCTACGATCCAACGGACCGTATTGATGGAAAATCTACTATAATCTTCCTCCAGAATCGTCAAAAGAGGGAAATGAGTACAATGAAGTGTAACAACCCACACTTCCCCTTTTTGTAGCAGTAATAAAGAAAGCAACACTTAAATAAATTTACCAATTATTCGGGGCACGCTTGTGTGTTGCTGTCTATTTGCCGGAGATGGTCAGATCACTCGGAGGACTAGCTTGGTGGTAGAACGATTTCTTTTACGTAGCAGTAGAGCTCAGAAGGACACTTGAATTGAGTTAATATTCGTTGTCTTCAAGAAGCTGATTCAAGCCTCCTTTTATTTGCTGCTAGGGCACCTCCAAAATCAACTCTCAACCCTTCAGCTTCAAAGCTGATAAAACCCATTTCCTGTGATTTTTATCCTGCTGAGGGCGCCTCCATCAACCTCTTAGGCGCCTCCAACCTCCAATAGCAGTGGACTTGATAGCCTTCGTGAGTTCTACTCTTATCCTGGGTGAGGGCGCTGTTGGATGCTACTCGGAATACCGTTCTGGTTCTCCTGTACAAAAATTTGTACAAGCACAGAACTTTTCCTAACAACCTATGTGCTCTTTAGAAGTTAAACTTGGATTGCAAACGAAACTTAACATTATTAATTCCAAGTTCAACTTATCTGTTCATAGAAGTTAGACTTGGATTGCAAACGAAACTTAACATTATTAATCCAAGTTCAACCCATGTTACAAAGTTAATTAAA
>JBBMJZ010000137.1:3918411-3931848 GCA_037833815.1 Zingiber zerumbet
TCAATATATGCCCTCTTTAATGAGTTAGATTAGACAGACAAAATCCAATCAATTATGCCTTAACAAAAAATTAGCTCATTAATCTCTTGGTTTGGTTCACAACTAAATCAAGTTGATTCATGGCTAAACTAAATTGGTTCATAACTAAACCAAATAGGGTTCAACTCTTTCATAGGAGATGTGGCTCATTCGAGCTTCCGTTCCAACAAATATTTTCATATTTATCTTATGTATGGTTTAATCAAACATGTATCTCTTGATCTGAGAATCTTATTCTCTAACTTATTTTATGGTCTTTTAGAAAATCGTAGTGTGTGTAACCCAATAAGTTCTCGGGTTATCTTAGTCATCCATAATTAACTACTTAATTATAAAACGATCATGAGTGACACCTAGTAGTACATCATGATCCCCAATTAACTGAAAAATCACATTTGATCTCAGAACTAATTCTGAACTCTTCAACAGCTACAGTGAGTTATGTCTCGTTCCTTTCACTCATCTTATACCCACTTAGTTTAAGACATAGTCTATGTGTTTACCCCCACTAAGTTGACTACGTCACATCTACCCCAAATAATACTTCCTCGTTCTGTGGATTTAAATTACTCGTATATATGTATAAGAGTCTCATACTCTTAACATATGATACTTTACTCAAAGACTTTGAATAATAATCCTAATGAGTGATCATAGGGTATACGTCTCCTCACAAGGAATGATAAATCTGTGGGCTATCCAAATACCTTCAGGCACTTTAACTTATACCCAATCATTTCGGGTCAACACCTCCAAGAGATGTTTGCTTAAGATGTCAAAGTATAAGTCTCCATGACCAAGATGACTTGTATACCTCAAGTTGAAGAAAACTTGCATTGGAGTTGTAGTAAGAACTTCATAGACATATTCATATATGTAGAGAACCATATGAAGTCTTACAGCAAGTCACTTCAATGAACTAGTTACCATAACTAATATCCACATTTAATTCTCGATATCCGAATATCTCCAACTAATGAGAAATAACTTCTTGGTCGAACCAAGGAGTATAACCCATGCTAGTCTTATAGAATTGATGATATCCGAATGCACCAATTTGATGACTAGGAAAATTATAATACGTTTATAATTACACATGTAGAGATAATCACAAGTTGTGATCCAGTCATAAATTCTCTCATACTATAAATTATATTATAGACATTCAGTAAATAAGTTTAAGATTATTCAAACATATAATGTGCACTCAAATAGTTAATCTATATTTATCAAATAAATAGTAAAATCATGCCTTAGGACATCACTCAAAATTTAACAGCTCCAACATGAACAACAACTCACATTGCTGTGAGTTGCTGGTTGGTTGCTTTGAGTTGTCAGTTGCTCCAACGTGAACAACAACTCATGTTCGCAATAGCGAGCTTTCCAAGCTCCAAATAGGGACAACAAACGTTGTTGCCGCTGGTTGATTTGTACTATAAGATTACAAGTGTCGCCGGATACAAATTGAATAGTAACCCCTCTCTCGGATCACTTCTTCTCCACCTTCGGCTATTACTATAGCGGAAACACAAGTCATGACTTAGCCAAGTCGCCTCTAGGATAACTCGGCGTGCATACGAGTAGAGCCAAGCTTTGTTAAGCTTGCTCGTTAATTTCGAAAGATTCCAGCCTTACAAGACTAGCAATGCTATCTACAATGTTTGATCACAAACTCGCAAGTATAATTAGTTGTTATAAAATTTTATTATACGGTTATGCCTGACACCTGCATGTATTCTAGAGGCATGTGAATTATTGTCTTCCACTGTGTACGTTTTGTGAAACATCTAAAACACGCATTACATCACATTGGGCTCCCCAACAAAATTTATCATGGAAAGTTATGTATTATTTCCTATTAATTGCTAGACTGTAATGCTTATATGCATTTGCTATAATAGCACATCACACAAGGTGACATTATGAGCATGTACATGAAGGAAATATAATGTATCATCTCTCTAGCTCACTTCCATGGAAAAATCTTGATACAACATTTTTCTCATTTGCAATGAAACCATATAATGTAAGATTACGACTTTTAGTAGATGGATTTCATTCAGTTGATTAATTTAGACAACAATATTCATTTTGGCAAGTCATATTAATACCATATAACTTGCCGCTATGGATATGCATGAAAGATGAATTTATGTTCCTTACCATGTTTATTCTAGGTCCAAAGAATTGGAAAGAGAAGATAGATATTTTTTGTAACCTCTAATTGCTTAGCTAAATGAATTATGGAATGTAGGGTCGGAGATTTATAATATTGTAAGTAAAACTAATTTTACCCTGTATGTTGCTTTATTATGGACGATTAATGATTTTTTAGCATACTCAATGTTATCAAGATAGAGTACCACTGGTAAATTAGCATGTCTATATTATATGATGAAGTATAATGTAATTTCATTACCTTATAGTGAGAAGGTATCTTAGTTTGATAATAATGATGAATTTTTTTCTAGTTGAGCACCCTTTCATGTGAAATAAGAAAAATTTTATCAAGAATAAAATAGGCTGAAAACTTTTCCATCAATTAAGTCAGGTGAAGAAATTATTAAGGAAATAGATAACTATGGATTTGTACAAGTAACTTAAACTGATTCTGAATTAAATAAATATATTGTTAGGATATGCAAGTGTCATTAGAAGAAAAAAAAGAGTGTATATTTTGATAACTAAAACAGTTTTTTTATTCACTCATAATATATAAAAAATGATTCTGTAAAATTGATACTTATATATTTACATCTGTAATTAAATTAAATATCTTTTCAGGAACCATATAGATTAAAGATCAACACATAAAGAATTGGATTATTTAATACTATATTATTTTATATTTAAGATATGTATTCTTTCAACGCATGTTATTAAAATAGTGTTTAATTGTTTTGCATTAATTTTTTATAAGTAGTTTTAACTTACATATGTAGTGTAGTTTGAACCATGTATTATTCTTACTACAGGATAACTACTGATGAGATGTATTGATGTTGGATGTTAATTTGTTGATATTTAAGTGGATGTAATGAATTTTAGTTATATATGAACCATATATGATTTCTAATTTTATACTATGAATGTTGTTTTGTAAATGTTGAATGTTGTTTGTTTGTTTGTTGATATTTGAGTGGATGCGTGATTTGTTTGTTGCTATTATTTGTGAATGTTGAATGTAATGGATATTTGGATTTGATGTGTTGAATGTATTGTGTTGAATAAATTTGAATGTAAATATGAATTGTGTGTATTGTATTGAATATAAATAGGATGAAATTTGTCGAATATGGGAGATTCTACTAAATTTTTATCATAAATTAGCAATAAAATTTAATTTCCTTTGCTAAGTTACGATAACTTAACACTAAGTTACCATAACTTAGTGAAGGAAAATAATTTTTCCATCGCTATTTAGGGATGAAAATTATTTTTCCGCCGCTAACTTTAGGGACAGAAGTTTAGTTCCGCTGTTAAAGTTTAGTGACGGAATTTAATTAGCAACAGAAAAATTAATTTTCATCACTAAATGACGTCGGCGACTGATATATTTGCCATTGAAAATATCAGTCGCTAGATCATCATATTTTTGTAGTGTATGTTGGATCTACAAATGTATAAACACAAATGTTCTTGTTCCTGCTAGGTACTACTCCAAGAACAACATGCTATGAAAAATAATGGTGAAGATGGTGCGCAAAGTGATTCGTGAGCAAGGTGGCAAAATGTCTTTAAAGATGCATCAATATAGTTTAGGATTTAATTAGGGTTTAGGGTTTGCAAAGGTGATGAAAGGGATCACAATCATCTAAGTGGATAAGGGTTTAGATAACTAATAATATTTCATGAAACAAAACAATCAGTGGGAAAAATAAGTGCACTTGAAGCAAATTAGAAAGGGTATAGTAGTGCCTAATTCAACGCAACTATAAAAAAAAGAGATAGAGAGCGGAACACTTTAGTTGTCACTAATTGAATGACATAAATGATAGTATCATGCACATTTCTTGCAGGGATATTGAATTTTATTTAACTTTTATGTCTCATTGATTCTTTAATAATACTTATCAACAAAATAAGAGCGATGCTTGATTAATTATTAGATTATAGTACTCTTTTTCAATTTTTTGCTTGTTAAAATAAAGTTGCTATAGGTTACTACATACCTTTCCAAAGAGAGCACCCCTATATGGACCCAAATGCTAGCCCACCCTTAACCCTTGCTAATGCTCTTCCTAGAACTTATCCACATGAATTATATATACCCCTAACGATCCTATTGCCTTTGCATTGATTTATGCAAAAGGCACCATTATGGAAACCCTAGAAATGGAGTTTATATCTTTCGTTCATCATCTCCCCTTAATACCTATCTTCGTCACATACTTATTATTCATTGGTGGCGAAACTATGGTGCCATGAGCCACCCCAACAAGACTCTTCCAATGTTTAAGTCATCATGGTGCCATGGTGAAGAAGAAGAAGAAAACAGTAGAGAGATTAGGGTTCCCATATCATTGTCAATCTTAGATCCTAATGGCTCATTGTATCTTGTAGATTGCGGGTCATATGCAGGTCGATTGTCGAAGGCAAATGAAACAATGACAAGGAGTTTTTGCTCTTTAGAGATCATTTTGGTCTAAAATTGAGACAAAACATCAATGAAATGACAAAAAAGAGGAGATTTTCAATGATCATTTTGAAACCAAAACATCCATCAGGGAGATTTTTATTCATAAAACAAAAAACAACAAACAAATTAAACAAACAAACTCCTAGATAATTTCTTACAAATTATTTTTTACCTAACTTTTCAACCAAGCTCAAGGATCTATATATTCTAGGTACAATGAAACAAAACATATTTTCAATTTGGATATCTAGATTATCAAAAATAATTAATAATAATAATCATTAAAAAAAAAAAAAAGGAAAGACTGATGTTACGATATTAATTATATATCTAGGAACAAAAAGAATAGTACGAGACGAAATCTTCATACTATTTTATTTCTTAGCTTACATAAAAGAAAGATGCATGAGGGATTTCGATATCAAGTTGCATGAGAAACAAACCACAATCATCAAACCATTTATTAAAAAGAGAACATGTTCTCGTTCCACGGGCTGATCGTCGTAGGATTATTCAGATAGAGCAACATCTCATCAGACGGCGACGGCGCTCCCGCTCCGCCGACAGCGTTGCTCCTCGTCTCCATCCCCATCGTCTGCTGCAGCATCAACTCCAGAGGATTTGGATGATCAACTGCTGCTGCTGAATGAGGCGGAGGCAGCGGCGGCAGTGGCGGCGGTGCTGCAGGGATGACAGCCATGTTATCGATGTTGTTCCTCCTCTCAGCGCTCTCCGGCCGGCCGAGAACCATCCCCAGAGGATCGGCGGGATCCATCCCCGACTGCGGCTGAACCTCACCCAACGACCTCATCAACTCCTCCCTCTTGTCGTTCAATTCCTAAACATACATTATTATAGATGTGTCGTATGTAAATAAGTATAGATGATGATATAGTAGGAAATAGAGTCGAATAGCATGCCTGCAGCTTGCTATCCACCAGCACGACGAGGGCGATGGCATCCTCGGGTATGATTTGATCGATGGTGGCGGGACTCCACATGGCGTTGAACATCATGGTCCGCAGCTCCATCTCCCTGTTCTCGCGGTGCTTCCGGCGGAGGGTTTCCTTGAACAGGGCCAGGCGCTGCTGGAGGAAGGCGACGTGGTCCACCATCTTCTTCTCGCGCTCGTAGTCAGGGACGCCCTTGAAGCGCAGGGCCACGCGGCGAGCTTCCTCCAGCGTCGACGGCCAGGTGGCGACCTCCTCGCCCGGGGTGTAGATGACCAAGCAGCACTCCACGTCGCACAGCACGCTCAGTTGCTCCACCTTCTTGATCAGACCCCGGCGGCGCTTCTTCAACGCCGACCGACGGGCGCCGTCGTGGTCGATGAACGCCAACTTCACCTTCCTCCTCGCCATCTGTCGATCTCGGTACACCGAACCCACGGACTCTCCTCCAATACTTATAGCTGGGAGGCCGGGGGCAAGCCAATTGAAAAACACTGCTCAGTGGTGTCTATCTAGAATTCTGGATATCAAATTTAATCCTGGCCGTTCGTTTACTAATGATTTAATGAAGATTCCTTTCATACAGATTAAATGAAAAAAAAAGGGTAAAATTCAAAAGAGCCCCTTTATTTTTGGGAATCATCAATGGGGCCTCCGTTTTTTCATTCTCATGTTTTATCAAAACCCCCTCGTTTCCACTTCACCAGGCTCCCTCGTAAAATATAAATATAGCTAGCTACCCCTCAAGCTCTTTTCACGGGCATTAAATCCTCGACCAGTTGAGCTATTATACTAGCTAACTATAAATGTTGTCGTTGTTGCTATGACGTGAATATTAGATGATCAAGTTAAATGTATATGATAGTAGTTATGAAATCTTAGTTGCTATAATATAAATGATAGGTGAATAAGATTGAATCTACGTCGAATAGGGCTAGTGGAGTGAAGTACCTTTTTGATAAAAATAATAATAATAATAAAAAAGGATGTCCTTGATAATTTAGAAAAAATTAGGTGCCTTTTGATTTTTTTAAAAAAAATAAATATAAATGACAAAGTGGTATTTACTACTAGCTAAATTTGGTTTGGAACGTTGTTTCCTATTTTGAAAATGTTATTAAAAAAATTTAATGAAAATTCATCTCTTATACAAATCATGATAAATTAGTATGATTTATATATATACATATATATATTTAATGAATTTATTACGATTTTGTATTATAATAATTTATATGTATGGCATATTATTAATATGGGTATTACATTAGGATCGATATTTTTTTTAGTTTAATGATAAAATAAACCATATATTAATATATTAATTAAATAAGGTGTAAAATTGGCAATGTGTTATATCTGTTGTAAAACCAAAACTATGTGCTTGCGATTTAATTTAGAAAGTATAATCATAATTTTGCAAAGAAGTAATTGATTTATGTAAAAAAAATGGAGAAAAATATGTAATCAATACAATTCACGTTTGAGAAGGTCTTATTTGCTATGATTATACTTATTTCCTAATGTCAAATTAGAGAGTAATTAAATTTATTAATGACTTTCGAGTTATATGTCGGCAAATATCAAGTTCTATATCACTTTGGTCGATTTCATACTAAATTTTGTATCATTTTTTCAAAATCAATTTCTCAATGACAATGTTTGATGCTTATGTGGCGCCAAGTAAGCATCTTTGTTGTGAAGATGTTGTATGATATTAGATGAATGTACTATATTTTTAAAAATATTTTGAACGTTAGATAATAGTTTAAATGAGACTGACAGCGTGGACGACGGATGACATATGGCAAGTCTTAGTTGGTTTGCCTTATTTGTAGAAGATTTTCTCAAGGGATAATTCTAATGAGTTGTGATTGAAGTCATTTATATCCTCAAATTTCCTTCAAATTTAATTATTTGACTTAGTTTTATAGAGATTCTCTAAGATGTGTCCAGATTTAGTGAAGTAAACTTGTTGCAAAATTAATTTCTCGATAACCAATTTTGATCGGGCATCTTTCCCTTGTCGGATCGACTTAATTCTCGACAAAATATTAGGTAATACAAATTTTGTCGTGTCGATTTGATTTGGAATTAATATATTCGGTAAAAGGTAAAACAAAGAAGAAGATCTTATAGAATTGTAGTAGAGTGAATCTATTGAAAACCGACAAGTTGTGATCAAGTTCACAATCGGAAACTCTAAATAGTCAATATCTTTCTTTGATCGCTTTTGAAATAATAGTTAGGGTTTTCATCTTCGTATCATCTAAATGCTTAATTTGTTTGGTCAATAGGCCTAATTTCAATAAATTTAACCTAGATTGGGACATGGTTAGATGGTGTTTACCGACATTGAGTTCAGACTAGCTAGCTCAAGTATATATGTTTAAGTTGTTTCAACTCGTTCCTTGATATTGAGCTTGAGTTTGCGATTGATGACTCTTTTCTTGTTCAATTTTTACTGTTTATTCATAATTGAACAATATTTTTTTTTTAAAAAAAATCAATTAAATTGGCAATGATTAATTATATTTTTAGTACACATTAATCATCTAAGTGATAAAACAACCAAAGAGGGAAGTTTTAATTGTAATTTTAAATAATAGAGCATTAATGCTAATAGGAATTTATTAGGAATACTTAATTAATTAATTCAAACAATTACTATTTTAATTCTAAATAATAAAGCATTAATGCTAATAGGAGTTTATTAGGAATATTTAATTAATTCAAACAATTAATGTTGAGGCGGATAATATTTTTTTATTCTCACTCCTCGGCTATAAAGAGTGTGCAAGAGTTCGTGAAGGAATTCATAGAATAGAGGTGAGAAAAGTAAAGTCGATGTTTATTGAGTAAGAAAGTGCTTGATACTCTTCCTTGAAGAAGAGGGTTCAAGTGCTAATGTTGAAGAGAATTCATTGTAAGCATTTTGTGGTATACCATATTATTATTATTGTTATTTGTTGTCGTTGTATTTATCATGCCAATAATATATATTTCAATGGCACTTGAGTTTTTTTTTTTGATATAAATATATAGAAAGAGTATAGAGTTTTATCATTTAACTTATGTGATTTTTCTTTTTCTCTTAACTAATAATATATTATTTGGAATAGGATTATTATTATTTTTTATCAATAAATGTAAATTCATTGTTATTGTTCGTGGACATGTCAAAATAATATTGTATTTTTCTCTTTGCAAATGAAATAATTTTCTTGAAAAAGATAAATTGAATGACTAAATTGAAATTTGTGAGATTTTAATATTTATTTCCTAAACATTTGATATATATATTTTTTTACCCATGCTAATATTTACTTAAAAATGGGAAATAAATGAACAAATTGTATTTTCGTATCATCAAGTATATTTTTGGCTAAAGCAGTTTGATAGAGCATAAAATGACTCGAGATAATGCGATATGAGCATCATTGTGTCTCTTTTTTTTATCTTTTGTTAGTGTTTCTAACCTTTGTTTATGATTTTATAGCCTTTGAGATCGATCATTTTTGCTTAACAAAGATAGGAAGATAGTCGATGGATGATACTCGTCATAAACCATAAACCTATCGAGAAGAAGTCACCTCAAAGATCAATTTTGTGGTTCATCTCTAAGATGAGCGAGCCAGGAGTACTCAAGAAGAACTAAGAGGTCGCCTCAAAGGCAAAGGGTACACCTATGCCTGTGATTTCCTTCATAGTCCGGTTGGCATGGAGTGATGGAGCGATAGAGAATGCCACCAAAGTTAGCGAGAATGCTTTGTCGATGTAGCTAGATGAGATTGTGCATGGGATGTGAAGGTACTGCTCGCGAAGGTGGATCCTTTTGATGATAAGATGTGATTGATCAAAGAGGCAAAGGGTTGCCCGGATACCTTTGATCCAATCTTTACGTAAATGCAACACTAAGAGCATCGATATCAGTTACCCTATTCAAAGATTTTATCCTAAATTTTGGATAACGCAACTAAAAAATCTTTGCACTAGCTACTCTATCCATTCTTTAAATTTTACATTTATGAATAATACTTTTCTAAATTTAGGGAATAGATTTCATTTCCTATATATTATAGAAGAGAGAAAGAAAATAGAGAAGCTGATATATAGTGTATTAAAAAGTAAATATCTAAATTTAATAAAATAATTTTTTATCCTAAATTATATATTTTAGATAAGAAAACTGATATGTATGCACTAACAAATGCTAATACTTTTTTACCGAGCTTATAAAAATATAAATAAAAACACCGACGCTTTTATTACCATCGGGATGGTAAACATTGCTAATAAATTCGAACAGAAAGAGTATGATGCTTATTGAAAGTGTTGCAAACAAAAATACAATTAACTAATGATCACAAGATTGAAAGACCTTATATCAGCTACTGACAATACAGCAATGTGTTTTCGTCTAAGGATTTAGTTCCCTTCGTTTTTATGTCCTTTATGAACATTGGCTTCATGTTAGAGGATTTGGATCTGTATAACTGCACGGTCAACCGTCCAACATTCCTCTTCCTTAACCCTTGTAACACTATGAGCTCGACTGTTATCGGGTAGGTTTTCATGGTGGGTGATTCTATCTAAGAACGGAGACATATGACTTGGCGGTATGACGCTATTATTATGCGCGGTTCGGAGGGTGGCGAGGCTTCCGTCCTACGAGGAAGAATACTCAAAGAGAACGAATTAGAATGGCAGCCAGGGAATTCTTCGGCGAGGTCACTCCAACGCTCAAGTCAACCTTCGGCGAAGAAGGTCATTCAGGAAATTAGGATTTGGAATGTTATGTGTGCATACCTTTATTCATGAGAGTCGACTATCTTTCATAGGATCAGAACTCTCCTCTACGTTCTTCCCATACCTCCTCATTTCCCGCTATCGTGACCATGTTCCTCGAAATAAATGACCATTACGACCCATTTATGTGAGGTAAATAGCTGTATTTTCTGCCTTTCTCGCGATAACGATTGCATTAAAAGAACAACGACTTGTTGCTTAATTCTTAACAACTGAGGTCATTTCAACTTAGTTTGAGGAAATGGGAAACGTGAGCCGCAGGGAGTCGAGAGTCAGGAATCAAGAGTTAGGAGTTAGGGAGTAGCTGGAGTCGGGAGTCGGGAGTCAGGAGTTTGGCATAACGAGAGCCGAGAGTTAGGGAGTAGGTGGGAGCTGACAGTGGCGTAGCTAGAATTATCATTCAGGAGGGGCGAATTCAAGCCAGCTAGGACATGATGCCGAGGTCACTGCGAGGTTGTGGTCAAGCCGAGACCTTGCTATGAGATTGTAACCAAAACAAGACATGCTAGCAGCAATAACAAAGCGATGATGATGGCACCGATAGGAAATGGCTCTGGCATTGGCAACAATAGCATGCGACGATAGTGATGTGTGGTGACATCGACGTGGGTGATAATGATAGCAATATGCGGCCGAGCATTTTGAGGGCTAAATAAGAGTTAGGAAAAGAATAATAGGAGAATTAGGGGAGGAAGAAGAAAACATGAGAAACAGAAAAAAAATATTTTTCTCCAAATCTCGTTAACCACGCCATCCTAGCTCAATTGCCCTCTTTTCCATGTGGCCCTTGGAAAATACCCTTACATTACTCATCCCCTTTTAAAACTAGTCAAAGGAGGTGCAGGTCCGACTGACTGATTATAGAATTATATGACTAGATCTCAGTTTGGTTTGTTGTGTACATGGACAATGTTATGTCCAAAGGATGTTTACATATCTCCACAATGACATGATATTGTCCACTTTGGGCCTAGGTCCTCATGGCTTTGCTCTTGAGTTCTTCTTAAAAGACCTCATGCCAATAGAGATATCCTACATCCTTTTAAACTTATGATCTTTACCAAATCTTTCCAATGTGGGACTTTAATTGAACTTCAACAATACTCCCCTCAAACGAAGGATCACAATTACTCTCATGGTCTGTGCCTCCCCGCGAGCATCTAGTTGGCTTCCCCACGAGCATTCGGTCACCTTGACTTGTTTCGGGCCTCCCTACCAACATCTGATCACCCTGACCTACTCGCCTCCCCGCAAGTATCTGGTCACCCTAACCTGCTCCAAACCTCCCCGCAATCATCCAATCATCCTACCTGCTATGGACCTCCCCATGAGTATTCGATCACCCTAACCTGCTTCGGGATCTTCCCGTAAGCATCGAGTCAACCTGACCTACCCGGACCAACCCTCAACTTTGTTCAAGGCCACCCCATATGGCATCTGGTCTGGACCATGACTCTAATACCATTTGTTGTGCCCAAAGGATGCTTACATATCTCCACAATAGCATGATATTGTCCACTTTCAGCCTAGGTCCTCATGCCTTTGCTTTTGAGCTCTCCTCAAAAGACCTCATACCAATGGAGATATCCTACATCCTTTTAAACCCATGATCTTTGCCAAATCTTTCCAATGTGAGACTTTAATTGAACCCCAACATACAAGAAGAAAATTTCTAGCATATTTTTAATGAGATTCTTCCTTTAATTATTGACACACCTTTTAAATGTCGAGCATGCCTTGTCAGCCTTACCTTCCAATCCCAGAGAATGCTATTATCTCCGAGGTTATATCAAATTAATATGATGTGACCTTTGATAAACAGGAACGACTATCTATTTCTAACATAATGATTATTCCCTTCTTGTAATACGAGCTTTATCAAACGACTAATAATGTTGGTGTATGGAGCACCATAATTGAACCTATATTTTGATGCTATCATAGGTTCAAGTCTTATTATTATTTGATGAATTAATCAACTGTGTAGGAAACTCAACTTGGAAAGTCCTAGTAGGTCAGCTATACCTGATACTAGACAAGTAAAATCTTAACAGATCATAGAACCAGGAAGGAAGTCTAGATGGGTCAAGTGGACCTGACATCTGGCAAGTGGACTCGATAGGTCTGGAGGACCCGATATTGAGTCAAGTGGAAGTCCTAGCATCTAATCCGATGTTGTGAAGTTAAGTCCAAAAAGGTCTAGAGGACTCGATGTTTGCAAGTGAGTTGAGGTAAGCTACTAGTGATAGTGCAGTGAGGTCATGTCCCAATAGGGACAAACCTTAGGTGCTGATTCAACTGAAGAAATCAATGAAGGTTTCTAAGTTGAGATCAAGATAGTCATTACTATCTTAATCATGTATAATATATTTGCACTAATCTTGCTCTGCAGGTTTATATTCTAACTTTGTTTGCAGGGTAATTATTATTTATATTACTAACACTATTTTGCTAAAAATGAGGTTCCGTCGATGGAACAAATGTGTTCAGTCAACAGATCGATGAAATATAAAATATTGAAATTTGAATCAGAACATAAAAGGAAAAAGTTATTCAGCTAATGGATAAAGCCCGATCAGTCGACGGAACAATATGATCTCAGGGGTTGGGCAAATCAGATTTGAGCAAATAAGGAAAGCATGGTTCAGTTGACAGAAAGATCTTGATACGTCGACGGAACAGTGAGATTTTCATGATTGAACGAATTAGATCATAGCAAACATGGAAGGAATAAAGGATTAGTCAACTATAGAGTGATCAGTCGATGAATAGGTTCAGTCAACGGAACCTCTTATCAGTCGACGGAACGAGACCTATAAAAGAATCCCTCGAGCTTCGAGTCAAATAGAACTTCTGCCTTCTAATTTTCTGTATGCTCATTCATTGCTCGTGCAAGATACAATTACTACAATGCTGGGAAGCTTCCGACAACCTACACTTCATCTTGTATTCATTTGTTGTTGGTATACTTTATTTCACTTGCATATTGTACTCATT
>JBBMJZ010000137.1:3943573-3964444 GCA_037833815.1 Zingiber zerumbet
GGCCGGGAATTGGGTTCGGGTGAGCCCTATTCCGGTTGGCCGCAATCACCCAAAAGATCGGAGCTTCGGAAGCCAAAGAGAAGAAGAAAAGGGAGTCAAAAGAGGCTGGAAAACACTGTAGCAGAATTTACTGTAGCAGAGGTACTGTAGCAGCTTGGAGGCGCCTCCACCATGCTTGAAGGCGCCTCCATCATGAAGGCGCCTTCAAGGCCAATGGAGGCGCCTCCATCCAGTCAAAAGTGACCGTTGAGGTTCGGATAGAGTTCTATCCGAACAACCGAGCTGGAGGCGCCTTGGACTTTGTTGGAGGCGCCTTGGACCCTCGGGATAGACTTTCCAGGGCCTATATAAAGGCCCCTGGAGCTAGGAAAGAAACAACAACTCAAGCATTCTTTCTTTAAGTGTTTCCTAGCAATAGTTCTGTGCTTTCAAGAGTGTAAAAGGCTTCTCCGCCTTCAGCAAAGGAGAATTTCTTTTAGTGCGCTTCTACTGCCCTGGATTAACAACCTCCTTGGTTGTAACCAGGTTAATTCTTCTGTGTCTGTCTTTTCCTTTATTTATTTCCTTTACTGTTTTAATTAACTATTGCACTGATTGAGTTGGAAGTTTTGAGGAGGGTTTGTTTTATTTTGATTGCAGCAATTCACCCCCCCTCTTGCCGGCCTCCGCTGCACCAACACTATCTTCTCAAATTCCTGACAGGATCATATTGGCATCGTCTGTGGGAACTTTGCCTGATCTAGAACGTGAAGATCGACGATGCCAGAAAATTCTGTCATCCTCATGACCCTGGTGGGTTTCGACGAACATATCATATTCTCCTCACTCCACGGGTATTCGGGAGTCGAGGAATTGAGTCAGATCCTTTGCCGGTCGACATATTAGTTTTTTTCGTTATATTTTCTCTTTCGATTATAAGATCTACCACAGTTCCCTGATGGAAGACTCCCGTGTCGATCGACCGGATTTAAATTATATTAGAGCCATGGGCTCTAGAAGTCGAGCGGTAACTATAAACCTTTGAGTCAGAAACTCTCGTGCCAATTGACCGAGTTTAAATTATATTAGAGTCACGAGCTCTAGAAGTCGAGCGGTTACTATAAACCCTTGGGTCAGAGACTCCTGTGCCGATCGGCCAAGTTTAAATTATATTAGAGCCATGGGCTCTAGAAGTCAAGCGACAACTATAAACCCTTGAGTCAAAGACTCCAATGTCAATCGGGCGAGTTTAAATTATATTAGAGCCTCGAGCTCTAGAAGTCGAGCGGCAACTATAAACCCTTGAGTCAGAGACTCCCGTGTCAATCGACTGGGCGTAAATTATATTAGAGTCATGGGCTCTAAAAGTTGAGCGCCGACTATAAACCCTTGAGACAGAGACTCTCGTGTTGATCGGCCGAGTGTAAATTATATTAAAGCCACGGACTCTAGAAGTCGAGCGGAGACTATAAACCCTTGAGTCAGAGACTCCCGTGTCAATCAACCATGCTTAAATTATATTAGAGTCACGGGCTCTAGAAATCGAGCGGCGACTATAAATCCTTGAGTCAGAGATTCCCTTGTCTATCAGCCGAGTTTAAATTATATTAGAGCCACAGGTTTTAGAAGTCAAGCGACGACTATAAATTCTTTAGTCAGAGACTCCCATGCCGATCGGCCGGGTGTAAATTATATTAGAGTCACAAGCTCTAAAAGTCGAGCGGCGGCTATAAACCCTTGAGTTAGAGACTCCCGTGCAGATCGGTCGGATTTAAATTATATTAGAGCCACGTGCTCTAGAAGTCGAGCTGCGACTATAAACACTTGAGTTAGAGACTCCCGTGTCGATCGACCGAGTTTAAATTATATTAGAGCCATGGGCTCTAGAAGTCGAGTGGTGACAAGAAACCCTTGAGTTAGAGACTCTCGTGTTGATCGACCAGGTTTAAATTATATTAGAGCTATGGGCTTTAGAAGTCGAGTCGCGACTATAAATCCTTGAGTCAGAGACTCCCGTGCTGATCGACCGGATTTAAATTATATTATAGCCACAGGCTCTAAAAGTCGAGCGACGACTATAAATCCTTAAGTCATAGACTCTCGTGTCGATCGACAAGGTTTGTGTTATATTAGAGCTACGAGTTCTAGAAGTTAAGCGGCAACTATAAACCCCTGTCTACGCCAACAGTCGAGCAACGACTATAAACCCCTGTCTACACCAATAGTCGATCAGCGACTATAGACCCCTGTCTATGCCAACAGTCAAGCGGCGACTATAAATCCCTATCTATGTCAACATTCGAGCGGTCTTCACTGGTCTCGGGCCAGCATATCAGATCTCTTATCTCTCCTGTTTAGAGCCGAGCAGTCTTCACTAGTCTCGGACCAGCATACCAGATCTCTTATCTCCCCCGTTCGGGGGTTGAACGATCTTCACTGGTCTCGGACTAGCATAGAGGATCTCTTATTTCCCCGTTCGGGGTCGAGCGGTCTTCACTGGTTTTGAACCAACATACCAGATCTCTTATCTCCCCCGTTCAGGGTCGAGCGGTTTTTACTCATCTCGAACCAACATATCGGATCTCTTATCTTCCCTGTTTAGGGTCGAGTTGTCTTCACTCGTATTGGGCCAGCATACTGGATCTCTTATCTCCCTTGTTCGAGGTTGAGCTATCTTCGCTGGTCACATACCAGCATACCGGATCTCTTATCTCCCCTGTTCGGGGTAGAGCAGTCTTCATTGGTCACGGACCAGTATATCGGATTTCTTATCCCCCGTTTGGGGTCGAGCGGTCTTCACTAGTCTCGAACCAGCTTATCAAATCCCTTATATCACTCGTTTGAGGTTAAGCAGTTTTCACTGGTCTTAGACCAGCATATTGGAGCATCCATCTCCCCTATTTGGGGTTAAGATATCTCCAAGGGTCTCAGACCGCAGTATCTCCACTGGTCTTGAACTAGAGTATCTCCACTAGTCTCGGACCAGAGTATCACCACCGGTCTCAGCCAGAGTATCTTTATTGGTCACTGACTAGGGTATCCCGCGGGCTCCATGCCCTTCGATCATATGAGCCTTGCACCCATTCGAGACACCAACGTCGTGCTTTTCGATCTCTTGCGATCCTCTCCCGAACAACATTACCTCGCTCGGTACTATTCGATTATCGGGTTAGCATTTTACAATCGCCCATTCAGCATTCTCTAGACCACTCGGTTAGCACTTTCAAAGTCATCCGACTAGTATCACTGGGCTGTCGCTCGGCCGCTCGCTTGATCTACTCGGTCGAATGCTTGACGTGCTCTAGATGGCGTGGTCAGCATTTTACGATCGACTAGCTGATATTCTCTCGACCGCTCGGTCGACACTTTTGTAGCCGCCTGATCCTTATTGCATGACCGTTCGCCTAATCACTCGTATATCGTCCGACATCCTTGCGGTCACCCGATCCGCATTTTACGGTCATCCGATTGACATTTTTCTGTGGCTCGGTTGGCATTCTCCTGATCCATCGGTTGGCATCTTCGCGGTCACACGCTCTACACCGCTCACTTAATGTCTCTCTGTTAAGGCCCTTGGCAGCTGATAACCATGATTTTGGTTATATTATTTTGAATCATTATGTATGTTTTTATTGGTTTATTCATAGCTTAATCTCACATTAGCATCATATTTCATAATTGCGTATAATTTTAGACATAATTGCAAATTAGCTAATTATCATGGTATGTGGTGATAATATTTGACTCTTATTTTGTAGGCATCAAAAGGGTCATGGACCCGATCAGATCCGACCACATTTGGGCTTAAATCTAGGGCAAAATGAGGCGATCACATCTTGGAGCTATTTGGACCGTTCATCTTCAATCAAGCAGATCTGAGCCATCCGATGAGAATCTGGTTCATCCGACCTAATGAGGAGCAGATCCAGTCCATTGATGAAGATCCGGAAGTTTTGATCCAGATCCGAGATGATCCAACCGTTGATCCAGCCCAAATTGATCTGGACCGTCCGATCAGATTTGAAAGGGGTATAAAGGCTTTGAGAAGCTACAGTGATCTCCCGAGCTCGGCTCGCGATTTCCAGCACTGTGCATCTTCTTCTTCCGCGACGCCGCAGCCTCCCGTTCCTCCAATTGCATATTTGAGCGTCAGAATTCTTCACCGGCGACGACTCCTGAGCTCCGACGTTCACCGTCCGAGGTCACAGAAGAGGCAAGGGTGTTCTCCAATCCACGCAGTTGGAATTCTGTCCATTTCCCAATCCGGGTGCAGGGGCGTTCTCCGATCCGCGATTCCATTATCACCGGAGCTAGATGGGCGTTCTTTGAGGCTCCGATCATACTTGCGTTCTCCATTCCATCAGCAACTCCAGGATCGATCTGATCAATCGATTGGTGTTGCAAATTTTCAGATTCCAGCTCTGTTCTTCGTGCGATGTAAATTCCAGCCGGCGGTGAGCTACAAGGGCGTTCTCTGAGGCTATGAACCACAGCTGGATTAGTTGGAAGCTCGAGACCTGCTGCCATTTGCCGAAGGGCGTTCTCAATGGTAATTTTGTAGTGACAGCAAGGAGAAGAAAACTTGCAGCGAGGATCTGTGGGTTTTCGAACGTTTAGATTAGGTTTTCTTTACCTTTGTCTTTGAATTGTCTAAAACTTGCTTAGATCATCAGATCTGATTCTTTTCCGTGCCAATTCTTCTTTGTTTTAGTTTCTGCATTCTTTCTCTAATGTTTCTTTGTTTAAGTTTTCTGAAACATCCAGATCTGATTCCTTATTAGCATTTCTGATCTTCTTTGGATTTTTACAATCCGAATCTGAAGTAGTCAATTAGTTGTAACTAACTAATTAGTTTGCAAGCTAGTGCTTGTTTTGAATTCCATGTTTCGGATTCCACAAAATTGAGTTAGTTTTGATTCTTGTATTGGAAAAACTCTTGCTCTTTTTAGTGGAGATACTGTCAATGAGATTCAATTTTGATGGTGAAAGACTTACTCGATCTATGAACTTGATTATGAGTTGAATGCTATATTGATTCATGCAAGATTAAGTTAGGTTTCAAGCCTTGAATGTAGAAACTCTTGCTTTAGCTATTGAAGCTGCTATTATGTTTAATTGGTGAATGGTTATTGAAGATTATTGGTTGTGTTCCTCTGTTCAGTATTACTGTGATTAGATTTTTGAGTTTAAATGTTGCATTTGATTGTAAATGTAAATTGGGTTTTAGAGCTTGGGTTTAAGTCAAGGATTGACAAACTCTTTGGTTCGATTGATTGAATTTATTGAGATTACGTTTAATGCACTTAACTGATATTAGTTTGACAAGAATGGACCTTCTTAGATTTATTTGTGATTAAGGAAGAATTTAATTTGAAGTGTTAATCAAATGGTGAAGTTTAACTGATTGTGTTGATGTAATAACTTGATTGGAACCAATTTTAGAATTAGCACACATTTACTAGTTAATCTTGGAAAAATTCAACTTGGGACTCGTTGCTACAACGCTTGATTTAATTTTTAATGAGTTTCAATTTTAATTAATTTGGGGTGCCACGTGACATGTAAAAAGGCATACACCAGATGATGTGTCCAAGGTTAAGAAGATAAGGAAATCTTCTAAGGGGCATTATTGTAGTTTATCCACAATAAATGAGTCACCTAGGGAGGTGACTAAGGTTAAAAGCTCTAGGGGGTGCTCAAAGAGTCAAAAGTAGACACATGGCCAATGGTTCTCAAGTGGACCTTGTTTGAAATTCTAGATAGGTCATAGAATGTGTCAAGTGGTTTGGAGATAGACTTGAGTCTCAAACAGAGGGAATTGACACAATTGCGTTGAGTTCATGCATGGAATATGACATTGGGGGCATATGACATAAAAATTAGTTTTTGATGTATATATGTCATATAAACTAATGCTAGGGATATATTGTAGTTTAATATGGGTAGATATATCAAGAGAAAGCCAAAACTAGGACTTTAGATCAAGGTTCAATTGAACTATTTAGTTAGTTTTGAGTTTTATGTCAATCTTGGGATCCAAGATATATATATTTTTAAATATATTTTTTCTAAGTAGACACTAGTAAAATAGACTTCTCTATAATATTTGAAAATTTTTAGAAATCTATGAAATTTTTGGTGCATTTCTAAAATTGGATTCAAAATATAGCTTGGGCTGAAAATAGGGTATCAGTCAATTAATGCAGATATTAGTCAGCTGGTAATAGTGTTTATCGAACACAGAATAGTTCTATGAGTTGAATTTGATAAGCCAATTGACTAGTACAAGTCTGAAACTATTTTTCAGCATTGGGTTTAACCGGGACAACTTGTATAGGCATATGAAATCCTTGGGGGATAAATACATGAGTTTAGTGTTGGTTAGATGATCAAGTTTCGACAATTGGGATATTGTTGGAAGCTTTTTGATATTAGGCAAAAGGGGAGAAGTAAAGTTTAAGTGTGAAAAACCTTAAATACCTTTGCGGTAAAAAATTCCTAGCTCAATGAAGAGTTTAGGTATAGGGGAGCCTAATGATATATTCTTAAATATCCTTGTAGTAAAATACCTAGCTCAATGGGGAGCTTAGGTGTAGGCAGAGTCTTGTGATAGATTCTTAAATATCTTTGTAGTAAAATTCCTAGCTCAATGGGGAGCTTAGGTGTAGGAGGAGCCTTGTGATAGCTTCCAATGCATGTTGCATATTTCTTTGGTGACGTAAATCTAAGTGTGTAGCCTTAGCAACGTAAGTCCAAATGTGACTTGATATGGTTGATTACTATTATATTTTTCCTAACTTAAACGTATTGCCAAACATCAAAAAGGGAGATTGTTCGAAGCAATCTTGAGGTCAAGTGTGACCATGAGTTTTGATATTTGGGCAAAGAACTTAAGTTAGGTTTACCCTTGTATTTGATATGTATATTTGAGTTGTGTAGGTTTGTAGGATACACATATGACTTAGTTTGATGACTTCGGGTCCGGTGAAGGATGAAGCATCCAAGGGATCATGGACAAGGTAGCAAAGACAAGCCAAGGGAAGCACACTTCGAGGCATACACGAAGGATAATATTGGGATAAGCCACGGGCTTGAATGCATCCAAGGGACGAGAGCCCAAGGAAGGAGGCTTGAAGGCGAGAGGTTAAGGCTACCCGGAAGAGTCAAGTGAGTCATGAAGGCCTGAGTGTGAGAGCAATGTACTTGAGAAGGGAAACCCTAGATTTAAGGTTTTACTAGTCGACTGGTAATGAGATTAGTCTACTAGGATAGGTCACAGAATATTTCTGTGCCCAATGACTGAAAGGATCAATCAACTGGTAAAGAGTTGTTGGTAGAATAGCAAGTTCTATGGAGGACCGTTGGCCAACACCAATTCATTGGTGAAAGCATCAGTTGAATGGTAATAGTTTCCCAAGCTCTATATAATAGAGCTTGGGGTGGCTGGCATTGGTTGACGAAATTAGTGATGGCCAACCTTAATTAGTTGTCACCAAGTTCTACAAGTGCTCTTTGTATTCCAAGTGTTCTTGGTTGGTATTGTGGTGAGATTTTTCCACCCATAAGGAGACTTAGTGAAGCCGGAGTTTGTTGGGGGCTAATCTACCTATGGATAGGGATCATCCACCTTATGGACAATCATGGAGTAGGAGCAAGTTATCTCTGAACCACGTAAATCGACATCTATTGGTTTTCTTTCTTCTTCTTATCTTTGTAGTTTAGCTTTCATATTCATATTTGTATTATTTGTATTCTGTTGTACTAACGAATACATAGGAAGTGATAGATTGGGGTTAACATCTATTCAACTCCCCTTTTAGCTAATCTAAAGATCCTCAACATAATCTAGAATTGTACAACCGGGGTCAGGGGGAGGGGGTTGTGATAGAGAATAACCCTTTAACCGGACTTTCTAGGTTACCTCTTCTACTTGGTTGCATTAATCTACCGTGAAAGTAAATTGGATAACTCTAGGATTGTATGGCCAGGGGGCCTTAGGGTAATCCTTTAACTGGACATTCTAGAGTTTCTTCTTTACTTAATGACATTAGAACTTAGGTAAACTCTCAGGTGTGATCTTTGCGGGGTTGACCTAAACTTTAGTTAAAAAACCCTACAAGAATGTAGGCATGGAGGTAAGGAGATGAACAATGTATAGGGATATTAACTAGCATCATAGTGAGACCCAATTCCTAGAATCATTCAATCCCCTAAACGAACTCCTCTCTCTCTTAATCTCTCTCTCCCAACTCTCTCTCTTAATCTCTCACCTTCAAGTTCTCAACAGACCTTCTGATTTTCTAGATAATTTACCATGCGAATTCAAGTAGTGTTTAATCAACAGTCCCTGTAGGATCAATATTTATATTACGGACAAGGTAACTGTGCACTTGCAGTAGCATAATAAGTTTTTGACACCATTGTCGGGGACTATTTTAGATTAACATTAGTTGATTATCATTTGAGTTACTTTAGACATTTTTTCCCCTTATTTTTCATTATGCATTTTTTTTCTTGTTTTTAAATTTTGTATTTATTTATTTTAATCAAATACAAAAAAATTGGTTGAATATCTTGATTACTTTAGATCTTCTATATTCATGTGTAAGTTTATGACTACTCCCTATAGCTTGTGATTTTATTGCTATTGTTTTAGGTAAGAGTAAAAATTTTCTTTAGCCATGGATAAGTACCTTTCTTGGCAAACTGGAAGCTTCAATACAACTTATTATTTTGATGATGAGAAAATGTTGGAACATCTGTAGAGTATGTGGTAGCTTAATCCACCCAACTGTTATATGCCACCTCTTCCAAAATGAAGTTGGCCCTTCCACAGAACCAACTGATGAGTTTATGGTAGCTCATCCCATCCAATTGATTTATGTCACTTCTCCCATGGGACTTCAGAATATATTCTAACCTAAACATTAAGACATATATGATTCAGTTCTTGGTACTTCTAGCTATGACTAGGGAGATCAACAAACTTAGAACTTTCGATCCCAACACATATTTGAAGAGAATGAGTAGTTACTACCACAGCAACATATCCCTTACTCACCTCAACAATACAATCAACATTGGATAGATAATCAAAATTTTAATTATAACTATATATAAAGTGCTGAACAATCTTCTTAAGCAAATCAGAGTCCATCATAATTTCAAGATGATTCACTATCAGGTTAACCACATCAGTTGCAACTTGATGAGCTAACTGATTAGGAGGACTCCTAAGACTCAGATACTCCAGCTCCTAGTCAGACGAAGATCATATTTCAAGAATTAGAAGAGCTCCTGATGCAACAAGGGATCTTATTTCTCTAATCCCTATAGCAGGTTGATGCGTCAAGTCCAATTTTGGAATCTCAATTGAATGATGTTTTGGAGGGGATAGATTGTGAAGCTAATGACATTTATGCCTTTGATTTTGTGGCTCTATGGGATTCCTCTACTGATTTACATGGTGATAATATATCTGACGATACTCCAGACATTGAAAGGACTTTTGATGAATGTGCAACCAACTTTGCTATTATTCTTATTGCAAATCCTAATAATACCCGCTTGATTGATGATACAACCCTCCGAGTGGGAAGCAGTGGATAGCCAGACTCCAAAGCTAGACACTTCCACTTGTACCTATACCTTATTTTCATTAGAAAAATGCCTCAACATTAACTGTAATAACTACAGTCTTAGCCTGGATACTTCAGTTACACCTTCTCTGCAGAGAAAATCTTCAAAGAGAAGAAGAATGAGAGAGCAATTTCTCATGATATATTTCCCATGTTGAAAGCTCCCTCTGCATTTTAGGCCATTAGCCAGAAAGTCTAGAGGTATCTCACTCTAGCAAGATCACGATTTAAGTGAACCAAATAAGGGGTTGAGCTAATAACCTAAAACAAGCACTTCTTGGGAGGCAACCCAAGTTATTTCTTATTTTCATTTAAGTTTTTAATTTCTTTCTAGTTTCTTTTCTTTTTCATAACCCAAACCCTCTACCTAATTTCTCTTGTCTAATTTTATTTTGTAGGTTTCAAAGTTGTGGAGAAATGTGAATACCAGATAGAGAAATATTTTTAGCATATGAATGTCTCAACCATTTGGAGCTGATCACTTAGTAACTTCTCTAATTTCAAAACCTTCTCCATATTACATTTCTAGTTTTTATTGGGACAATGAAAAATTTATGTTTGAGGGGACATGTTAAGTTGTAGTTTAGTTTTTGCATATTTCTTATTGTATAATAAATTTGTCTAATTGCATCATACATCACATTATGATTATTTGTTCCTTAATGTAAATATACTAGCATTCTTATTCTAGATTTCATGTGATTTATTGTTAACTTATGGTACTAGTATGTTTAGTGATATATCTTTTTCTATCCATAAGAACATGAAGTAAGTAATATTTTTACTATAAGGTATTGGCCTTGTTTTAAAATCTCTTTACACTTTGTCTAATTTTGATGGTAGATAACTCTAAAAATAGTTATGATTCATAGAACGAGACTAGTACTTATGTTTCTAAAGTGACATTTCAATTATATTTTGGTTACTAGATAATCTTAAATCATGGTAACTTTCTTGGAAAAATTAAAATATCTGCACTTAAATTTGTATATTTGCATATGTGTTAGTGCTACACTTTTAAAGCACAAAAAAAAATCATTTGAATAAGGGATAGAAAATAGTTGTCATAAGTGGAAACAAATAATTTACCCATTTGAGACCGGGTTAGGTTACTAGGAAAATAAATGTTATGTTTCTCTTAATTTCGAGTTATCCTTTGAGATTTTGTGTAGTTTGAGAGATATGAACCACACGAATGGAAGGTAAGTGTCTATCACTGGAAGCATAAGGAACACAATCCTATGCCGACTTGACTAGGCTTAGAGATTGAAATATGAAAATTTTAGGCCACTATTGCACTGAGCACGGAGAACTATTACATAGGTCATACTCAAACAACTTATTATTTTTCTCACCAGTGAAATCATTTGATAGGATTAGACTGATTCGCTAGAGATTAAGATGCACTATATAGCAACAGGAATCTAGATTGCAGTTTTTACTTGAGGATAAGCAAAGGTTTAAGTCTGGGGGTGTGATGTGAGTAGATTATATATATATATATTAAGCATTCTTTGATGCATATCTTCTTATATTTCATGCATATAATCTATGTTTGATGCACTCTATTCCATTATTACGTTATACTTCCATTCTATTTGTTCAATATATGTTCTTTGTTTGTTTTTATTAACAAGACGCGATTTAGAGTAAAAACTGAGCTTAAATGAAGTATAGAGCCTCTAAAATGTTTGATTTATGCAAATGAGACACACCATGTGAAAATCTAGTATTTCCCATGGCCTGGTTGTGCCTCTTAGGCACGACCATATTTTTTTTAGACACGACTATGTGGATTTTCTACACTATGGATCGAAAGTAAAATGACCATAACTTTTTGCTATATTTGAGTTACGGGTTGTTTCAGATATCAAAATATAGATAATTTTAAGATATACAACTTTTCTTTAGAATATAACTAGAAAAAAAATCACGTTTAGACGGGCTAAAAGATGTTCCATGAGACACGGTCATGCCTACTTCGCTAGGACCATGAGACATGGTCATGTCTTTTACCAAGGCCATGCCACATGACTATGTGTCTTCCCAGGAGCAGGTCACACCTCCACCAGTAGAAGTCTAGGGGGTGGCCATGTGAAATCACATGGCCATGGCCCCCTTCCAGAGCCTAACCAGGGGCAAGCTGTGTCAAATGACACGACCGTGCCCCTTCACCAGAGAGCATTCTAGGGTAGGCCGTGTGAAATCATATGACCATATCCCCCATCCAGAGCCTATTCATTGGGGGGGGGGGGGTGTGAAATCACACGGCTGTGCCTCTCCATCTAGGTGAAGCGCACACCCAAGCCATGCCAAAAGGCATAGCCGTGATGGAGAATACAAGGGGGTTGTGCTCCTTTGCTATAAAAAGATATTTTCTCTCCTTTTCACTAATCTTTGGCTTGGGACTCTGCCCCTTTCCTAGGAGAAGGGTTCTCACCCTTTTGGGGAACCCTAGAAGGTTCGTCTTTATCGATCTGCATCATCCAACCACCTTTGGAGCAAAAAGTACAACCTAGAAGACCAACGACACATTGCTAAGCATTTCTCTTCTCCTTTCTTTAGGATTTGAGTTGTAGAATACTATTCTTCATGTCTCTAGTTTGTTTCTTTTTTTGCTATAGAGTATATCTCTGATTTTTAGAATGTATGGAGTATTTATGATGCGATGTTGATGTGCGAACTATGTATATATCATTTTTCTTATTCAATGAAGTGTTTATAACTTATTTTTGAGTATTATGCCTTATACATGTTTGACAAAATGTGTGTATGATATGTATTGCAGGGAGCACCAGACGATCGAACTTAAGTTTTGATTATGGCAAAGGGTCCAAAGTTAAAGTTACCTGTTGTGTGACAAGGTTGAATGAGCTTGCAAGAAAGTCCTATAAGTGTTCTTAGACAAAAGTCCTAGTGGATTCTAGGCAGGTGGAAAACCCTAGGGGGAGGTAACCCTAGGAGGAGGTAACCCTAGGTCCTAATGGGAGATAATCCTAGGTGGTGGAAAGTCCTAACTGCAGTTAGGCAAGGCAAAGTCTTGGTGGGTCGAGCACTTTGGGTAAAATCCTAGAGTTAGGGGCTCTAGGTGAAAATCCTAGTGGTCACGGACCAGGTGGAAGTCTGGACGGATCATGGAGCGAACGTTCAGCATGAAGACCCGAAGTCTCAGGCGCTGAGCAAAAGTTCGGACGGTCATGGAGGACCGATCGGCAAAAGGTAAACACTCTTGAGAGGAGTAGGTGAGGACGTGTTCCCTCGAAGAGGGAACAGTAAGTGTCAGTACAACCTAGAGTTTCAGCAAAACTCAAAGTCAGAACCGGACATTTAGAGGCTGTCAAATTTATATATGGTTTATTGCCCGGACTAACTTAGTTTTGCAGGAAAAAGCAAGCCTTGAAAAAATTGGTCCGGGTACCCTGACCAGCCTTGCCCAGGGCAGGCGGTAGGCGCCCAGGAGGTCTATGAGTCCGGAGCAGGCGATGGGCGCCCAGGCAGTCGGGCGTCCGGACTCGATCCAGGCGCTCGGACTCGAAAAGTCATCCACAAGCTAATGTGGAGTGCGTCGATTGGCCAAGACATGTGGTTGAGGTGCCCAGAGGGGTTCCAGGCACCCAAAATAGCCTATATAAGTAGCATTTGACCGGGAGCTTGATAATGACATTCAAAATGACGTCTGCATTTGTGCACTGCTCCAATAAAGCCTCTACGACGTCCAAAAGCTCCAAAGACGACTCTGCTGAAGTTTTCTTCCTACAAAGTCGTAGGTATTCTTAGTTTTAAATTACTTGTAATTATTTCAAACTACACTTGTAATCTTTACGAATTGATTAGTGATTGCCCATCGAAAGCACTCTCACGTGCGGACCTTAGAGTAGGAGTCGCCACAGGCTCCGAACCAAGTAAGTCTTGGTCATGTTAACGTTGTTTGTTTTTCCTTCTATTTTTCTTTCTGATGCATTATCTCCGATCGTGTTTTTTGAAACGAATTAGCCACGAGCACTATTCATCCCCTCTAGCGCATCGATCCTATAATTGGTATTAGAGCAGGGTCGCTTCGAATCAGTGAAACCACCATTCAAGCAAGTTTTTCGTGGTATTTTTTCGGATTCGATCAGAATCAGTACAGTTGCCTTATTCTGATTAGTTTTATCGCAATCGAGATTTCATCCTTCTTGAAACTGGTGCAACACCACTCAATTTTTTTATTTAAATTCTTTATCCAATACTACTAATCTAAGACCAAATCTTGGGAGTAGGTTTCTATTTTTTTTCTAATTGTGTGCAAGATTTCCTTAATGGCCCACCAAGAAGGTTATAATACTGCACGCCCTCCCCTCTTCTCCGACGAAGACTTCAGGTATTGGAAGAGCTGAATGAAGTACCACCTCAAGACACAAGTCGAAATGTGGATAATCATCCAGATGGGATTCGCATATCCCATCGAAGATAAAGTCCTTGTCTCGTGTGATAAATGGGATGTACCAACTAGAAAGAAGATCGAGGCTGACGCAAAGG
Organism: Zingiber zerumbet; assembly: GCA_037833815.1. Lineage (NCBI taxonomy): Eukaryota > Viridiplantae > Streptophyta > Magnoliopsida > Zingiberales > Zingiberaceae > Zingiber > Zingiber zerumbet. The sequence continues at coordinate 3,957,709 of JBBMJZ010000137.1, forward strand.
CTACTCAGACTCTACAATATGGCTTGACAAAAGAAGAGCTGAACCGAGTTGGCCCATTTTCAAGCATAAAAGAATTATGGGAAAAATTGATCGAAATGCACGAGGGAACTTCCGACACAAAGGTAAGCAAACATGATTTGATATTAAATAAACTGTAAGTCTTAGTCCCATGAGACAAATGGGATGTACCAACTAGAAAGAAGATCGAGGTTGACTCAAAGGCTACTCAGACTCTACAATACGGCTTGACAAAGGAAGAGCTGAGCTGGGTTGACCCATTTTCAAGCGCAAAAGAATTATGGGAAAAATTGATCGAGCTGCACGAGGGAACTTTCAACATAAAGATAAGCAAAAATGATTTGATATTAAATAAACTATATAATATAAAAATGTAGGAAGGTGAATCAGTAAGTCAACTTCATGCGCACATCCAAGACCTCCTCAACGGTCTCCACACAATCCATCAGAAGGTAGAAAACCACAATGTTATCAAGTATGCACTCAATGTAGTTCTGAGGAATACTTTGTGGGCATCTATGGTAGATGCTTACAAAGTATCCAAGGACCTTTCCTTAATAAAATTAGACAAATTATTTTCTAAATTCGAGCTTCATGAACAAATTAATACTACTCGGGTCGAGAAAGGTATTGCTTTGATTGTAGGAACAAGTAGAACGCGAGAACAAAAAATCAAGCGCTCGACCAAACCTGAGTCCAAAGATGAACTAGACTCAGAAGACGATGATGATGAGATCACTGCTGAGCTCGTCAACCTTGTATGAAAACTCTACAAGAAGAAGAAAGGAATTCACCAAAAAGGACATTAAGAAGGTGATATAGTCAAAGACAGCGCAACCGAGTCCAAAATTCAAGTTCGAAGTAACATGCTAAGGTTGTAACAAAAAGGGGCACATCAAAGACAACTGTCTGAACTAGAAGGAAACAAAGAAGCAATGGAAGAAGAAGGCACTGCAGGTGACGTGGGATGAATCTTCTTCAGAAGATTCTGACGAAGATGTCGAGCAGACGAGCTTCCTCACACTTACGGCCTGAGAACAAGTCGACGAATCTGAAACCGAGAGCGAGTCGGAAACCGAGTCTGAGAGAAGCCACAGATCCGTATCCATTTCTGAAGAGCCAAACCCCGCTGTAAGTTCTTCTCAAATAAATAAACTATATAACTTAGTAAATATCTCATGCGTAAGCTAGCCAAATCCAACATCCAGGTCAAGTCACTCTAAAAGGAGATAATAGCGCTTAAGGAAGTGACTAACCTAAGCTCCTTGACTAGATCTTTTCAGACTGAAACTTCAACTCAAGTCCAACAACTTAAGGAAGAAAATTCAAGCTTGAAAAGTCAAGTCAAGGAACTGAAGGATACATTGGAACAGTTCAATTTGGGTTCCAAAAATTTTGATCTAATTCTTGGAAAATAAAGAGTCGTATATAATCAATCCAGACTTAGATATAAGGCTAAACACAAATTTAAATCATATTTATCTTTTGTTAATCGTACCAATAGAAGAATAGTTCAAGCATAGGTTCCTAAGTCAAACTTGATTAATCAAGTTAGACTTGGTCAATATTGGATCTCTAAGGATCAAATCCACTACCTTGATAGACCCTATCAAGGCTATGATCCAGGAGGAGCCAATAGAAGGACCATTTTTTATCATTAGATAGACTTATTTGATGCTTGCTTTATTGCTTTCACTATATATTTTTAGACTATGGTAGATAAGGACTTAGGCTTGATTCACATTTGACTAGTTAGACCTAGGATTTTTAGAAATGAAATTAAATATTTAATTTCTTTGAAAGACTTTGTCTAGAAGTGGTTGATAATCCAAAACCCAAGAAGGCCTAGTGCCTTGTCACAGTCTGGAAGCCAATCTTGGAAATAAATATTTAATTGACTAACTGTTAAATCTTAGTCTAATTCAATGTAAATCAATCCTTAGATGATAATATAAATTAAAGATAAAATTAACCATCTCACAAAAACCTAAGGTTCCTTGATTGACAATCTAGAAAAGGGTGAGATGGACTTAGGTAAAATTTAGTTCAAACTCAATAAATTAATCAAACTCAAACTTAATCAATTAACTCAATAACTCAAATTTAATCAATTAACTCAATAAACTAATCAAACTCAAACGTAATCAATTAACTCAATAACTAAACTTAATAATTAAATAACTAACTTAATAAATCAATCCATTTCAAAATTAATTAATTAATTAACTTAATTCAAACTCAATTAATTAATTAATTAAATTAAAAAAATAAAAATTAATTAAATTAAGAAACTCAAAATTAATTGACTAAAATTAATTAAAACATAAATCAAACCTAAGTAAAACTCAATAAACTATCTCACAATCACTCATAGGGACAACATGCTTGATAACCTAGATTGAGTGAGATGGAAACTAAGGGGTTGAATTCAATCAACTATCTTATAATCCTTTTAAATTTGATCCAAATCAAATACTTTATGTGTAGAAACATAACGATTTGGACCAATGAATGTTGTATAGTGGATGCTCCAGACACTTGACTAGAGACCGATTGAAGTTCATCAAACTAAAATTCAAAAACTTAGGGTCATTTGCATTCGGCAACGACAGAACACGTAAGTTAATCGGAACAGGTAATATCGAACTGAGTTCTAATTTTGTTATTCGAAAAGTTTTGTGTTATTAGTTGATAAATTAAAGTTTAACTTACTTAGCATAAGTCAACTGTGTGACTCTGGATACTTAGTAACATTTTCAAATTCTGAATGCTTAATTAAGAATGTCGAAAATCCTAAAATCACACTTAAGAGAATTAGGAAAAAGAATATCGACACAATTAATTTACTAAACTCCTCACTCAAGAGTCTTTTGACACAATAAGAGGAAACTAAGTTGTGGCACAAAAGATTGGGTCACACTCATATCAAACTCATTTAAAAAATTAGTTAAAATGACTTAATTAGAGGTTTACCCAAATTAAAAAATTTAGAAAATATAATATGTAATGTTTGTCAATAAGGTAAACAAACTAAGTCAACCCACAAGTCAACTAATTTGAATCGAACTAACTCAATACTTGAGCTCCTACACTTAGACCTATTTGATTCATATAGAGTCAAGTTACTAAGCAGAAACCAATACTGCTTAGTCATAATTAATGATTACTTAAGATTTACTTGGGTAAAATTTTTAAAAACCAAAGATGAAACTCTTGAGATCTTTAAGACTTTTTGCAAGTTAATAGAAAATTAAAAAGACACCAAAATCAAAAGAATTAGAAGTGACCATAGAGGGGAATTTGAAAACTATAGGTTTAACAAATTTTGTCAAACTAATGGATACAATCATGAATTTTTATATCCTAGAATCCCCCAACAAAATGGTCTAGTTGAACGGAAAAATAGAACATTATAAGAGGTCGCTAGAGTCATGTTAAATGAATATAACCTAAGTAACTAATTCTGGGCTGAAGCAATAAATACAGTATGTTATATTCAAAATAGAATACTAATCAATAAATTTTAAAATAAAGATCCGTATGAAATATACTACAATAAAATTCCTAACTTAAATTATCTAAAAATATTTGGATGTAAAGTCCACATACTAAATACTAAAGATTATTTTGGTAAATTTGCATTAGAATCAATAAAAGGAATCTTTTTAGGGTACTCTATAACCAGTAGGGCTTATAGAGTTTATAACAAAAATACCCTAAAAGTTGAAGAAACAACTAACGTAATTTTTGATGAAGAAAACAACCTACCTAACTTAATCAAAGAAAATAGTCAAATTATAAGAAATTCAAAAGATGATGAAATTAGGCCTGAACCAAAAGAATCACAAGAACCAATTGTTGACCCTAACTTAAGACCTTCTAGAATAAATTCCAATCACCCATCTGACCAAATTTTGGGTGATCCAACCCAAGGAGTTCGAACCCGATCATCATATAGAAATCTAAGTCAAATAGCTCTAATTTCTAAAATTGAACCCAAGACTATAGAAGAAGTCCTACCTCATATAGACTAGATAATTACAATGCAAGAGGAACTAGCTCAATTTGAAAGAAACCAAGTCTAGGAACTTGTACCTAAACCCATAAGTAAATCCATAATTGACACTAAGTGGGTATTTAGAAATAAATTAGATGATAAAGGTGAAATAGTAAGAAATAAGGCTATACTAGTAGCAAAGGGATTCAGCCAACTAGAAGGGTTAGATTATGATGAAACCTATGCACCCGTGGCTAGACTTGAATCCATCAAGATGTTGCTAACCTATGTAGCACATAAAGGATTCAAGCTATACTAAATGGATGTAAAATCCACATTTCTAAATAGGTTCATCAAAGAAGAAGTTTATGTAAATCAACCTTCAGATTTTGAGGATTTAAACCACCCAAACCATGTCTTTAGGTTAAAAAAGGCTTTATATAGACTAAAATAAGCACCTAGGGCCTGGTATGAATGACTGTCAACCTACCTAATATCCAAAGAGTTTAACCAAGGTCAAATAGATCAAACATTATTTGTTAAAACCTTAGAAAAAGGTATTTTTATAGCTCAAATTTATGTAGATGACATAATTTTTTGCTCAACTAATACTAAAATTTTAAAAGAATTTACTAAATTAATGGAAAATAAATTTGAAATTAGCCTAGAAGGAGAACTTAATTTTTTCTTAGGTTTACAAATAAAACAAACAAAAAAAGGAATTTGTATTTTTCAAACCAAATATGCTAAGGAATTAATTAAAAAGTTTGGAATGAAAAATTCTAAAAACATAAATACTCATATGGCAACTAATGTCAAAATTGATTCTGATCTAGAAGGAAAACCAGTGGACTTAAAATATTATAGAAGTACAATAGAAAGTCTACTATACTTAACTGCAAGTTGACCTGATATTTTATTTATAGTAAGTATGTGTGCTAGGTATCGATCTTGTGTAAAAGAATCACACTTAACTAATGTAAAAATAATACTTAGATACATTAAGGGAACCCTAGGTGTAGGACTTTGGTACCCTAGGACTAGCACATTTAACTTAGTTGGGTACTCTTACTCAGACTATGCTCGGTGCAAACTAGACAGAAAAAGTACAAGTGGAAGTTGTAAATTTCTAGATCAATGCCTAGTAAGTTGGTCAAGTAGAAAGTAACATTGTGTTGCTTTATCCACTACTAAAGTAGAGTACATAACAATGGGAGAATGTGCATCTCAATTACTATGGATGATGCACACCTTAAAAGATTATCAATTAGAATATAAAAATACAAAAATTTAATTGATAATTTAAGCTCAATAAACTTAACTAAAAATCCAATACATCACTCAAGAACTAAACACATAGAAGTCAAACATCACTTTATAAGGGATCACGTAGCTTGACTATGTTGAGTCCAAGTCAAACTTAGTTGATATTTTTACAAAACTCTTACCTGAACTTGAGTTTAGTACAATTAGAAGATAATTAGGTATGTGCTTAATAGAATAGATTCTAAAACTTTCAAAATCATGTTGTTTATGATTTTTTTTCTTTAAAATTCTAAGAAAAAATAATTTTCAAAATTTCCAATTTTACTAGTATTTTTTTTTAAAAAAAAAAATAGAGTTAGCCTAGGTATCTACCCCCTAAAAAGCATGTATCCATAGGTTTCAGCCAGAGCATCTCACAAGCACACTAGGAATACCTTGCTTATGTATGTCAAACACTTAGAATGGCATGATATGTTGGATCGAGACGCGCTAGGAGGGGGGGTGAATAGCGCTCGCGGCTATTTCACGTTTTTCGGAATCGTAAATCTTTTAATGAGTTAAACGCAGTGGAATTAAAGAGAAAAACAAACACACCAAAAGAACACAGTCGTTTACTTCGTTCGGAGCCTAGGTAGACTCCTACTCGAAGGCCCACGCTCCTTGAGCGTTTACGACGGGCAACACTTATAAGCTCGAATATTAATTACAAATTAATTACAATTAGTGCAATAATAATAAAAGCGTTTACCGACGACAATAATCGGAATCTCAGAGTTTCGGGTCGTCGGGGACTTGAAACAGCAACTCAGGATCGTCTCGTAAGCAGCTAGTCGCAGAAAGTTCGCTTGGAAGAAGTTGTTTAGCTGCTGCCTCGAGAGCTGCTTAAATAGCAGGCTGGAGGCGCCTCGAAGCCTATCTGAGGCGCCTCGGATGTGCCGAGTCAGCCGCGTGGATCAGCGCTTGCCAAGTCGCCTCTCATCCATCTGAAGGCGCCTCCATCGCTGATCCGAGGCGCCTCGAGCTGATTCAAGGCGCCTCCTGGTCCGGTTCAAGGCGCCTCCATCAGCTGGTTCAAGGCGCCTCTGAGCTGAACCGAGGCGCCTTCGCTCGAGTTGCGCTGGTATCAACTGGCTCGCACCCGAGGCGCCTCCAAGCCCCATGGAGGCGCCTCGGACACTGTACATCCGAGTTTAAGTTGTGCTCCTTTGCACCTGCAAGACACGTTAGTCCCAAACAATACCCTGCAACACAAAGTTAGCACATAATCTAATAAATACGATAAATTCAGTGTACGACAGTCACCGGACTGTCCGGGTCTGACTTCGGATTTCCGACCGGAAATCCTAGGTCGACCCGACGCCTACTGTTCCCTCTACGAGGAACGCGTCCTCACCTACTCCCCTCAGGAGAGATTACCTGATGCCAGTGCGATCCTCCAGATCGACTGGACTTTTG
>JBBMJZ010000137.1:3984079-4007130 GCA_037833815.1 Zingiber zerumbet
CTTGGCACGACCATGTGATGCACACACAGCCTGGACACTCCCTTGCTCTGCCAATGCTGCAGGGGTGAGCATCAGCACACGACCCAAGTCATTCTCCAAGTCATGGTCGTATGGCACTCCAAGATAGTGTCTTCCTCCCTTCGTTCACTTGCAGATTTGGCCTCGATCATAAATTATTCTCCAAATACGACTCCTGCGTACAGAAAATTCACAAAAGCAAATCTCCGAACAAAGAAAGTAAATATGCTAAAAGCAAAGCTAGAAGTATGAAAATGCATAGATAAAGCATGTGCAAAATATTTGAATGTGTGTCAAAATATGCTAAACAAGTGTATACAATCTACGCACATCAGTAGTATGACCACTCGGTCAAATTAAGTTACCTCTTTCTCTCGAAGAAATACTGCGAAAGAAGACTATTCTACTACCTTTATCATGGTGGTCATTCCTTCTTGTTAGGATGACCGACTCTTAGTACTATGCAGGCAGTGGCTTCTCCCTATCACCAAAAAATTTAGAGAGCATTTGATTTTATTTTCATTTTCTGAAAAACTCATGTTTTTCCTTTTCTTAAAGCATGACTTTTAGACATTCTCTATTTTTTCTTGTGGGCAATGAAGTCGAAGAAGTTCGAGGAGATCAATAAGTCTCTTGAAAGTGCTATGTTGAGACCATCCGAACAAGATAGAAAAGGAATGGTCAAGAAGCATGGGCAAACCAATAGAACCAACCTATGGAAGGAGTATACACCATCAAAGAAAAAGAACATTTACAACTTCCAAGCTAGAAACAAAAATCGTCTCTATAGTTCCCGCCCAACCAGAAAGAACCACCAAAGTCTCAAAAGACATCCCTGATGAGTTAAGAGCTTCAGTTATGTCATGGATGCCTTATTCAAAATGGAAGGCTAAGGACTTACTTGGGTTGACCCCAAAAATAATGGAACATTGACTTCAAATTTCACTAGATGTCTAACCAATCAAACAAAAGTGGCATCATTTTAAAGTTGATAATGATAAAACTATTCAGGAAGAAGTAAACAAGCTTGTGCTTAGCATCGAAAAAATAGAACAGGAGGAGTTACACAGAGACAGGAGAGGGAGAAACTTCATATGTAATTATACTTCATTTGATTACACTCTTCAGTTAGACTTGAAGGAGGGACTTCTAATGAGATCTAGATTATCTCCTGAGCGTCAAAAATAAGTGGTCGATGTAATTAGAACAGGAGGAGTTACATAGAACCAGGAGAAAGAGAGACTTTATACTTAATCAGACTTCATTTGATTACACTCTTGAGTCCGACTTGAAGGAGGGACATCTGATGAGATCTAAATTATCTCTTGAGCACTCGATCTTAGTCTTGGTTTACCAACTTCCACCGAGCATTAATATTTTATCGGGCATCATAGATACCTTCTGCCAAGTATCAGAGATACCTTCCATCGAGCATCAGAATACATTCTACCGAGCATTAAAAATATCTTCCACCGAGCATTAGAGATACCTTCCACTAAGCCTTGGAGTATCTTCTACGATGCATCGGGCGTACCTTTTGCCAAGCATCAGAGATACCTTCCCTTAAGCATCAGAGATAACTTCCATCAAGCATTAGAGTATCTTCTACAAGGCATTGAAGATACCTTCCACCGAGTATCAGAGATACCTTCCATCAAGATTGGAGTATCTTCTATCGAGCATCAGAGATATCTTCTACCAGGAATTAGAGATACCTGCTACTGAGCATCAGAGATATCTTCCATTAAGCATCAGAAATACCTTCTGCTGAGTATTAGAGGTTCTGAAGTTTCTTGTTAAAGAATATGTAGCAATCAATAAATGGATAAATAAATAGTGAATGTCAGATCTAGTTTCCTTAATTCTTTCCTCCCAATACATGATGATCGATGAATGGATAAGCGAGTAGTGGATGTCGAATTTGGTTCCCTTGATTCCTTCCTCCCAATACATGTTGATCAAGGAATGGAAGCGAGTAACGGATTGTCAAAGGTTGTGTCTTCACTAACTCATACAAGAGGAAACAGAAAGGGCGTGAAGCGTCTAATGTGGAGATGCTTTTCTAACAGCTATATAAGCACCAAGGGGGTGTGTAAGTCACAAGTATGTTGGTTTTATTATTCTCGCAAATGGAGGTGACTCTTCTCCACTAAGATATCTCTCTCTCTTTCTTCTTCTTCTTCTTCTTCTTCTTCTTCTTCTTCGTCCTCTTTTCCTGGTGATTGACTTGAGGATTAGAGGGAAAAAGATGATAAGTCAGCCCAAGCTCTAATTTATGTTACTTTTCAGGGTGGTAAATCTCACAAGTTTGGAACCCGATGTAGCTTTATGGAGAAGAGCAACCCAAGCCATCAGAAAAGATACCACCATGCAAATATAATATTGTCAATCATGCAAATATAGTCATTAAATAGTCCATGACTATATTATCAATCTACTAATCATGTTTAGTCCATTGTTCAGGTCTTCAATCAGTTGAAAGGAACATCAAGTTGACTATTGCTCAAATAGAATATTTTTGTTTATTAGACACTCATACTCTGTCAACTATCTTATTATTACAATGTTCTAATCAATTGAATTTACATTCCAGTCAATTAAATTTTATTATCGATCTCTCTTTTACTTGAATTACCTCCCCATTATTTAACATAGAGCCTTAAGATTGAGGTAAATCACATACTATAACTTTGGATCAATAGTCCCTTAGTTAAATTAAGGCTTTAAACTAAGTCATTAGGTAATATATACCTACCTAGATTAAAAAAAAACATCCCTTATTACATTTTCCAAAAGCACAAGTTTATAATCTCTCACACTCTCAAGCCTCTATGTCTCTAACCTTGTTGATGATCCTTGACATAGAGACCACCTTGTCATGTATCCAATACATCATATGCATCAACTCCTGAAGCTTTCTTCATTTCGATCATATGATCTTTTTCATCTTTGAGGCCCTCATTTCTAGATACCTTAGAATTCATCTCACATCTAGCATGCGGCCCATCAATATCCCTAATCTTGCTTCATACCATCTAAGTATTCTTGCCTTCTAAGTTCACCTTGAACTAGGCATCCAAGCACTAAACCCACAATCTAATAATCATGTGCAACTCTTAATGATTCTCACTCCTTTAAGCTCCAAAGTTTATTCCAAGCCAAGTTACTCAACACAAATTGACTCAGTCCTGTCGAATCAACTAGCCCTACAAACTTCATATGCACCATGCTAATCCCCTATATGCTTAATGCACACATTAAAAATACAAGAAAACTCTAACTAAACACTTTCAAACATATCAAAACAACATAGTCGAACCTAACCACTTGGAGGCATTATTTCTATATGATGTGACTCGAATTTGAGTTTCGATATTTGATCAATATGTTAGTTGGCAAGAGGAAAGTCTAAGTGAGTTATGATTGACTGGACACTTAGCGGCCAGAAGTCTAATAAGAAATAACATGAAGCATGAAGTCTTGGCAAGTTAATATTGACGGGATATTAGGTGATCCGGTAGTAAAAGGGGGTCCCATACGGACAGGGATCAGTGACATGTGGAGGTCAAAGTCAAGACGGTCAACGTAAAGGGTTGGCCGAGCGGGAGGCCACCTGGCTGAGCGACCACGTCAGCGCTCGGGTCGGCCCGGGGACAACTCGACCGCAAGTCCGATTTCCGACGCTCAGGGGTCCGCTTAAGAGAGCCAATGTGCCGAGCGACTTGTCCACTCGGACGAGCAGCGGACCAATGGAAATGATATGCTCGTCCGAGCGTGTGGCCGAGCGGGACGTCCGCTCGGCCCAATAGCTGTCCCTCCCGGGTGTCAGTGGATCCGAGCGCCTCTTCCGCTGGGGCCGGTAGCGGACAAAAGGAGCAAGGAAGGACAGCTGGCGATATCCTTTTCGAGACAGGTGTCGCCGACAGACAACATGGTCGGCAGCCGGATCAGACAGAAAATTGTACGGTAGAAACTTCCACTATCATGCCAGAGATACGCTCAGACAATTGCAAAATGACGTCAGACATCTTTTCTGACATATCCATTTTAAGATATATTTTAGAAAGCGTGCATGTCACGAGAAACGTACATACACCTCTCAGGGATCCTATATAAGGACCCCTAAACTTCGACGAAGGTATGCATTCTCATCTACTGTAGCTCCTTACCTCGTTACTCTGCTTCAGTTTCTTCCCGCCTGACTTGAACATCGAAGGGTCGTCGCCGAGAACCCCTTCCCAACCCGACTTCTTTGCAGGTTCGTAAAGGGTCCACGTCGTCAGTCGAAGACAGCAGAAAGTATCATGTCCATAAATTCTGTCAACTCAACTCTCGAATAAGAGCACTAGCCAACTAACTTACTTGAGTGTGTAGATGGATCTACAGGCTCAGTGAGCATCAAGAATTGCTGAGTTTGGATGTGTTTGTGCACAAGGGAGAAACAAGTTCAAGGGTTGTGTACTGAAAAATAGACTTATATTATAACCCAAAAAGAATATGAAAAGTAAATTCATGTATGAAGAAATAGAATATCATTTGTTTTTTTGCATTTTGGTAATCAATTTTTGAAAATTTTGATAAACCATAATTCTCAAAAAATCAATAGATAACCAACGGGGGCAAGAGACAGAGCAGTTATGGTCAAACTAAACTGAAATGCTAAGAAACAAGTAAAGCATGTTTATTGTCCATTGCCCTAAAGCCAGGCTCAAAAGGACCTCAAATGGCAGAGGTAGGTGCATTATAGCTTCGGCGGCCTCTCATCGCCATAATCGTTATCGTCGTTTGAATCATCCTTTGTGGATCTTTTCCTCTTTGAGGATGTGGCATGCTTCACAGAACCACTGCCTCCAAAATCCGAATTATCATCTTCGACAATGTCCTCATCCTCATCTTCTGTTTCTTCGGCTGGCTCAAAATCACTCGCATCTTCCTCATCTTCGGCGCGACCAACCGGCCGCACGAGATATTCAGTTCCTAATTCTTCCTGCAAGCATCCAGTGACATGCCAATCTGAGTAAAATAACACAATAACCTTCAAAATGCTCATAACTTTGTTGACAAAGAAACCCACTGTAGTTCTAAAGTAAAGGCAATATGACCACTGCAGAAAGAATTTAGTCTGTTGGTTTAGAAAGGAAGAAAAAAAATTAGAAAATCAACATATATAATACCTGAAATTTTATCTCCATGCAACACAAATCTCTTTCTTAGTTATCAACTTTGACCATGTAACCAAAACTGCTCTAAAAGTTTTTTTGATAATAAATTATAGATAAGATACTGTTTTAATAATTTTTAATTTTAAAAGAAGGGCACTTTTTTAGTGATGCCATTTTCATTTGAATAATTTTGGGAGGCACTAATGATGAAAAAAGTAATGTTGCATACCAAAGAAATTTTTGCACAGTCGTTGAACATCAATAAGTTCAATTACTACTAGAATCAATATTGGTGCAGAATTGTTTTCAATTAGGACTGTAATTATCAATTCAGTTTTCAGAAGAAAACATAGCAACACGGTCACATGGAATAAGGTAATTAGTCAAATAGCAAGGTGTCTGTTCTAAAAAAATAGCAAAACAAAAAAAAAGCACAAAGTAATCACTGGTTTCAGATGGAAACCTGAGAAATGTTTCCAAATCAGGAAAAATAATGAAGCAGGTTAAGCACCGTAAGCATGTTCCAGCAGTGTTAATCCATGGCAAGCAGTAGAAGAACGAGTAGATCGGTAAACTTGGATGAGAAATATACCTCTTCTTCGTCTTCCTCGTCGCTTTCATCATCGTCGTCGTCGTCTTCGCCGCCATCTTCCTCCCCGTCGTACTCATCTTCATCTCCGTCAACACTGCGGTCGTCGACGTCATCCAGATCCACGACATCCTCCGGTTCCTCCCCGTCTTCATCGGCGTCGTGGACCTTGACCTCGGCTTTGCCGTTCGCCGTCTTGATCTCCGCCTCCTTCTGCCGCTTCTTCGCCGCCTCCACCTCCCTCTCCTCCGCCGCCGCCGCCGCCACTCCTCCTACCTTCATCTTCTCCACGAAAAAAAAAATCCACCCGGAAAATGCACAAAAATAAACAGAATTAAACGCAGAAAATTGCGGGAAGAAGAATCGCGTCGACTCGGAGGAACAAGAGAGCACCTGCAACCAGCTGAAGCGACGATCTAAGCCGTTCGCGGATGGGTCTCGATGCGGATCGATGACGTGGATAGCGATCGAGCCGCGGGCACTTTCCCAGGGATTGTGCTTGCTTTCGGGGCGACGTGGCCCTCGTCGCCGCTCGGCAAAACACGCGTCAATCACCATCCTAGGGCTGACGTCATCATCCAGGGCAGCCGTGGAGGGGTACCGCTGTGTAGGTCGCTGTGTCCTGGATTTGTGCAAGCATCCGATCTGATTGACAGACTCTCACTCAGAGCATCTCCAATACAAAATCTTTTAAAGATTTGTAAAATTTAAAAAATTCAACAAAAAAAAATTATAATAAGTAGGAAAATAAAGACATATCCAATTATTAAATCTATTCATAAACTTTTTTTTTTATTTAGTTTTTAATATGTCACATCAATATCACATTAATTATGAAAAAATCTACTATTCTATTCACAATCAAAAAATTTCCATACAACTTTTTTACGAGTCTTACATTACAAATCATACATATTTATTTATTATTTTTTTCATTTAATATTTCTATATAATTTTTACTTAATAATTTATTTAATTCTCATCTTTAACTTAATCTATTTATAATTTTTAATTAATAAATTAATTAACTTATATTTTTTAATTTAATTTATAATTTTTATTTAATATTTAATTAACTTATGAATTTTAATTTAATTAGAGTTATTTATATTTTTTTAACTTATCAAATATATTTATTTTCAAAAGAAAGGTGTATAATTTAATTATTAAATAAAATATTTAATTATTTTAAAAAGTCAAACATGTAATATTAATTTTTCAATGATTAATGGCTTCATCTTCAAGAGAAAAAAACAAGTTTGAAAAATCAAACCTGCTCTTAAAATAAAAACCGATATTTTTTTATACAAAATATCTCCGCTTGTAACTAAGTAAATCCGCTAAGTCTTTGTCTTTTAGTTTCTTAATTATTCTTATATGCAGTGTTCTTTTAATCAAGTTATTTATCCGAGAATTGTTGTTTTGTTTGCATTTGTATAGGGGCTATTCACCCCCTCTCTAGCTAGCCGCCGAGGGTTCTAACAATTTTTACCAGCTCAAATACAATACCAAAAATTGAAATCCGAAAAAAAACTATAACAATTCCTCTATCTTGATTGGTGAATCACGTGATTTTAGATAACATGGCTCTGATACCACTTGAAGGATTTTTACACACGTGAGAGATGGGTGAATCACGTGATTTTAGAAAACTTATCTTTTTCTTTTGAAATCAAAAATACGCAACGGAATTAAACACAAAAATATAAAGCAAAAATACAAGTATGCAAACTCAGTCGGTTTTACTTGGTTCGGAGTCTTCGGTGACTTCTACTCCAAAACCTAGATATCACGAATCTATCGACGAGTAATCCACTAAAGACCTCTTTCGAAACCACCTGAAGAGGGGATCGAGGACAATAAAAAGAATAGGAAAAATGTAACAAGCTACACTTTCTTTTAAGCAGTAATTAAGTACACAAGGAAACTTCGTTACCCAACACTTGTACTTTTAACAGATTGAGCTCGGTGTTGGACGACTTCTCAGTGGCAGTCGGGTGCAGTAGTGTCGTAGCAGCACAAAGTTAGAACAATCAAAACATCAAATGAACACAGAAGAGTTGTGTGTAAAGCCTTAGTCAAATAGCCCTTTTAAAGGGGATGGAAGGCACCTTCAACACCATTGAAGGCGCCTTCAATACCAACTCTTATCCCCCAAAAACTGACTCTTGTCATCGTCGAGGTCTTCTGCATTATCCAACTGAAGGTGTCTTCCAAACTCTTGAAGGTGTCTTTCAAAGGTCTGCTCAAGGTGTCTTCCTTTGCATGGAAGGCGTCCCGGGTATTGTTCACCAGAGAAATTTTGTGCTCCTTTTATCTTGTAAAATATGTTAGTCCAACAAAATATAATATACCCTGTAAGAAAAAGTTAGCATAATCAAAATAAGTAGTTTAGTAATCAGATTCTGTCTCTTCAAGACCAGAATCTAGTCAGGGTCTCAATTTAGTTTCATAAATGAACTTAAATTGGACTTGCACTTAAAGTTCTCAAATGAGACTCGTCCTCACTAGAGCACTCTCCTCCAGTGACTTACCTTACTTATCATGCAGAATCGCTTGACTCCTTACAGTCCACCAGGTCTTCCTGCAAGTTGTCAGGTCCGTAGACCCAACTAGACTTCGGCCAGCTGTTAGGTCTCGCGGACCCAGTCAAACTTTCAACTAGATATCAAGTCACTTCTTGACCTATCTGAACTTCTACACCAACTATCAAGTCCTTCAGACTTAGTTGAATTTCAGCTTGGTGTCAGACCAGTCAAGTCCTGCACATTTGGTAGAAAGAGTTAGATCACAACACATCTAACCTTAATCCATTTATCATTCATCGAAACTCAAATATGATAATTAATGTCAATTGCATCAACAGTTTGGTTAGTACTAAGGAATCATAACTATTATCATAAATGGTGTTTGATTTGCTAATAAATGAATTAGTATCAATGTATTTTCACATTTTATTTTTTACTATATCTCATTTTTTAAAAAATATAAAATAATTATATTTAAAATTACTCCCTCGCATTATATTTTTATTACATTACAATTTTTTTAAAAATATATATAAACTAATAATTATATTTAAATTATATCATAATTTATCATGTTATAATTTATAAAATAAAGGCAGTTCGACATTTTACCATGTTTAGAGCAGAACATATATTTTCAATCCGAAAAGTATTTTTTAGCCATTCTCGCCCTTCATTTTACCTGAGTAATGACCAATTTCTATGTTTAGGGGATTGAGTATGGAGAATCCACTATTAATCTCCTTAACTAAATACCATCTTTTAATTCCTTTCTTATTCCCACTCTCATTCCATCTAACAAGGACCCCTTAATTGTATTGGTTTTTTTCTCGCCTGTTTCCCTAGGTCAGCCTGGAGCCTTGAACTGATATCGAAATAATAAAAATCCGTATAAACAATAGATTAGAGAGAAAAAGAGTGAATTAAAGAGGACATCAAAATTCTCATCTAAAATTTATAATTTACAGTAAAAGAACTATTTATTAACTTTAGATATTTATTTTTCACGACACAATATATCAGTTTATTTATAATTTACTATATATATTTATTTTTTATTATATTTTCTCTTTCCTTCCTATTTTTATTATTAAATGGAGGAGAGAGAAATTTTTATTATTAGAGAGAAAAGAGAAATATTATTTTAATATTTAGTGAATGAATTCTATTCCTTAAATTTAGAGAAATATTATTTATAAAATGTATATTTAAGAAATGGATAGGGTAAATCATATAGATATTTTTTTTTATACAAAATGTAAACTTAAGAAAAAAATTTAATTAAAGATAATTGATGTGGATACTTTAACAGAGTGAGACGTCTTTTAATAATAACAAAAAAAATGCTCCTTCAACCATTCATCTACAAAAAATCAACGGACACTCATATTTTTTATTTTTGCTCTTTAATATAAAATATCCAAACCATCACTTAGAGACAAGCTTTATGAGAAGTATGTAAAATTAAAAAATCTCAATAAAAAAGTTTGAACCATTATAGAAGTGATGTTTGAAATTTATAATTAAAGAACAATATTGAAAACTCAAATATGTTTTTTTTTTCTTTTCGAATATGGAGCTCACCACAACCTGAAAGTCCATTAATGAAATAAAATATTTATTTGACTAACTGACAAAAATATTTAAATATAATTAAATAATACTTTAATAGTTACTCAAATATTTTGCAATGTCTTCAAACTCAGAAAATTTTTTCTTCTTAGAAAATTTTTACTTAGATTTTTTTTTTCTTGCAAAACTTAAAAATTATTTTCAAAATTTTTCAGATGTTTCAAAAACTTGATAAGTTTTTTTTAATTGTTGGGAAATCAATTTTTTTTTAACTAAAAACTTTTTTTGAAAAAATTTTTCTTAGATTTTTGTGGTACCCCATTTTTTATGTGATCAAAGAGGGAGAAGAGAAGATTAAGTCTAGGGGGAGGTAGCAAAATCTCAAATTTCAAAATTTTGTACTTTTATTGTAAATTTATTACTTTAACTTTGTGTTGGTTTTCCCTAACTTAACTTGGGATGCTCACATAAAAAAGGAGATTGTTAGTACTCCAAGGTAGTTTTGATGTGATCAAACAAGATAAGTTAGATCATGTTGTGTTTAACCATGTGTCTAAGTGTACAAGAACTTAGAAGCACAGGATGTTGAGCAAAAGATACAGCTAGCGAGAAGGACGGGACGGGAGAGAGTCGACGGGCTTGGTGTGTCTGAGGGACGAGGTGCTGTGGAAGAGTACACGGGCGGACGAGAATGAGGCGCGTGGTGTTTCCGAGGGACGAGAAGCCGAAGCGGAAGCTTGCTCAGGAAGGCCTGAAGTTGGGTTCGGGTGAGCCCTATTTCGGATGACTAAGATCACCCAAACAAGAGGAACCAGAGTAGATCCCGAACCGAGGCAAGCGAAACCGGAGCAGAAGGACTTGGTTGACTTTCCTGGTCCGGGCACCCGGAATCCAGGTGCCCAGAACGAAATTTTATCCAGATCACATTTGACCGTGATCCATTATGAAGGGGATAAAATTTTATCCTCCTCTAGGCGCTTGGAACCCTTCCAGCCGCCCTGAGCAGGGTTATATAAGCAGCCCTGCTCCCAAAGCTAAACAACAACAAGAAAGATCAATACAACACTTGTATGCATTCATTATTCTATTTTAACTTTCTATTTCTGTGCTTTCATTGCTGTAAAGAGGCTTCTCTGCTTGAAGGAAAAATTAGTGTGACTTCACTGCCTTGGATTAACAACCTCCCCGGTTATAACCAAGTAAATCCTCTAAGTCTCTATCTTTTAGTTTCTTAATTATTCTTATATGCAAGTGTTCTTTTAATCAAGTTATTGTCCGAGAATGGTTGTTTTGTTTGCATTTATGCAGGGGATATTCACCCCCTCTCTAGCCAGCCGCTGAGGGTTCTAACAATTTTTACCAGTTCAAATACAATACCAAAAACTTAAATCCGAAAAAAACTATAATAATTCCTCCGCCTTGATTGGTGGTTGAACGAATTGAGAGCTAAGATGGCTCTGATACCACTTAAAGGATTGTTACACACGTGAGAGATGGATGAATCACGTGATTTTAGAAAACTTATCTTTTTCTTTTGAAATCAAAAGTATGTAGCGGAATTAAACATAGAAATAGAAATAAAAAAATACAAGTATGCGAACTCAGTCGGTTTTACTTGGTTCGGAGCCTTCGGCGACTCGTACTTCAAAACCTAGATCTCACGGATCTATCGACAAGTAATCCACTAAAGACCTCCTTCGAAACCACCTGAAGAGGGGATCGAGGATAATAAAAAGAATAGGAAAAATGTAACAAGCTACACATTCTTTTAAGCAGTAATTAAGTACACAAGGAAACTTCGTTACCCAACACTTGTAGTTATAACGGATCGAGCTCGATGTTGGATGGCTTCTTAGTGGTAGTCGGGTGCAGTAGTGTTGTAGCAAAGTAGCAGCACAAAGTCAGAACAGTCAAAACATCAAATGAACGTAGAAGAGTGGTGTGTAAAGTCTTGGTCAAATAGCCCTTATAAAGGGGATGGAAGGCGCCTTCAACACCATTGAAGGCGCCTTCAATACCAACTCTTATCCCCTAAAAACTGCCTCTTGTCATCATCGAGGTCTTCTACGTTATCCAACTGAAGGTGTCTTCTAAGCTCTTGAAGGTGTCTTCCATAGCTCTGCTCAAGGTGTCTTCCTTTGCATGGAAGGTGTCTTGGGTATTGTTCACCAGAGACATTTTGTACTCCTTTTGTCCTGTAAAATATGTTAGTCCAACAAAATATAATATACCCTGTAAGACAAAGTTAGCACAATATAAATAAGTAGTTTAGTAATTAGATCCTGTCTCTCCAAGACCAAGATCTAGTTAGAGTCTCAATTTATTTTTCGAAATGAACTTAAATTGGACTTGCACATAAAGTTCTCAAATGAGACTTGTCCTCACTAGAACACTCTCCTCCAATGACTAACCTTACTTATTATGCAGAATCGCTTGACTCCTTACAGTCCACCAGGTTTTCTTGCAAGTTGTCAGGTCCGTAGACCCAGCTGGACTTCGGCCAGCTGTTAGGTCATGCGGACCCAGCCAAACTTTCAGCTAGATATCAGGTCACTTCTTGACCTATCTGAACTTCTACACCAACTATCAGGCCCTCCGGACTTAGTTGAATTTCAGCCTGGTGTCAGACTAGTCAAGTCCTGCACACTTAGTAGAAAGAGTTAGATCACAACATATCTAACTTTAATCTATTTGTCATTCATCGAAACTCAAATTTGATAATTGATGTCAACTGCATCAACAGTTTGGTTAGTACTAAGGAATCATAACTATGGTGTTTGATTTGCTAATAAATGAATTAGTATCAATGTATTTTCACATTTTATTTTTTACTATATCTCATTTTTTAAAAAATATAAAATAATTATATTTAAAATTACTCCCTTGCATTATATTTTTATTATATTACATTTTTTAAAAAAAATATATAAACTAATAATTATATTTAAATTATATCATAATTTATCATGTTATAATTTATAAAATAAAGGATGTTCGACATTTTACCATGTTTAGAGCAGAATATAATTTCTCAATCCGAAAAGTATTTTTAAGCCATTCTCGCCCTTCATTTTACTTAAGTAAATAATGACCCATTTCTATATTTAGTGGATTGAATATATAAGAACTATTATTAATCTTCCAAAGTAAATACCAACTTTCAAACCTTTTCCTATTCCTCATTTTCATTCCATCCAACAAGGACCCCTTAATTGTATTAATTTTTTTCTCGCCCATTTGCCTTGGTCAACCTTGAACTGATCTAAAAATAATAAAAATCCGTATAAACAATAGATTAGAGCGAAAAAAAGTAGTGAATTAAGAGGACATCAAAATTCTCATCTAAAATTTATAATTTAAAGTAAAATAATTATTTTATAACTTTAGATATTTATTTTTTGCTACCCAATATATTAGTTTACCTATAATTTACTATATATTTATTTTTTATTATTTTTTCTCTTTCCTTCCTATTTTTTATATTAAACAGAGGAGAGAGAAATTTTTATTATTACAGATAATATAGAAATACTATTTTAATATTTAGTAAATAAATTCTATTACCTAAATTTAGTGAAGTATTATTCATAAAATGTATATTTAAAAAATAGATAGGATAAATCAATATAGATATTTTTTTATACAAAATGTAAACTTAAGAAAAAAATTTAATTAAAGATAATTGACGTGTATGTTTTAACAGGGTGAGACGTCTTTTAATAATAACAAAAAAAAAAATACTCCTTCAACCATTCATCTAAAAAAATCAGCGGATACTCATATTTTGATTTTTTATTTTTGCTCTTTAATATAAAATATCTAAATCATCACTTAGAGACCAGCTTTATAAGAAGTTTATAAAATTGAAAAATCTCAATAAAAAAATTTAAACCATTATTAAGGTGATGTTTGAAATTTATAATTAAAGAATAATATTAAAAACTCAAATCTATTTTTTTTTCCTTTTTGAATATGGAGCTTGTAATTAATGATGAAGTAATGTTGCATTGTCATTTATGATTTGTAATATAAAAGTTATATGATTTATAATGTAGGACTCATACAAAATTTATAGAGAAATTCTTTCATTATAAAAATAATAGTTAATTTTTTATTTTTAATATGATATTGAAAATCTTATTTTTAGAAGTTTAACTATTAAAGATGCCTTGACCTAACATGACAATAAGTGCAAATGATTTACAAACTATCACAAGTATCACCTCATGTGTTAAATCATTATTATGGGCATGGCCATGAGGCCATCTTTAGGTGACAAAGAACACTTGGAAGGCACACAAATATTCATTGAAAAAAAAAAATTAAGCCCACCGACCACTTCGGCGCAGCTCGGCGCTTTATGAAGCCGATCCAACGCCGTCACCCATGAACGGAACAGCCGCATCGGCGGGCAAGGCCTCCCGGTGGCGCTGCCACATCCCCTGCGCGTCCACAGCCACGAGGCGGAGCACCGCAGTTAGCGACCGCAGCCTCGCGGCCAGCTCCGCCGCCTGCGCCCGGAGTTCGCCGTTCTCCGCCTCCAGGCTCTGGTGATGCTGGCTCAGCGCCTCTACCTGAGCCGCCATCTCGGCGTTGTGCCTCGCCAGGTGCGCCGCCTGGGTCGCCACGTCTTGCAGGTGCTGCTGCTTCCTCATCCTCGACCTCCGCGCGGATTCCCTGTTCGACAGCTTCCGCTTCTGCCTCCTCATCCAGTCGGCGGCGGCGGCGGCGCCGAGACTGGCTACGGGCGAAAGGCGGCTCCCAAGATCCAATCTTTGTTCAGGAGAAGACATAGAACCAGTAGAGGAAGACCACGGAGAAGGATTGGATTTGGAGGAAGCGGATTCGGCAAAGATTCGCGGCCACGTTCATAAAAATAAATGGAAACGTCCTTCACGCCATGGATTCCATAAACAGGGTCTTCCTCTTCTTCGAGCCAGCAACGAGCAGCGAGAAGGTGACAGAGATCGCGAACCTAGCACAATGTCTCGCGAAAAGCGGAAATCCACCGAAAAAGACGAAGATTTTGGAGAGAGAGTTCTCGATGATGGACAGGATTCGGCGATAGGAAGTTGACAGCGGAAGCCTAACCCACCACTGAAAAGGATGGATTTTGACACAGTGGCCGGCTTCCGAGATGCAACGGCCTCGAATCGCTCGATCGATCGAGCGCAAAGATCGGACAGCAGAAATCGGAAAGATAGATGAAGGTGGCGATTGGCTTTTGGGCGAGATATTTATATTTACACATAGGAGACGATCGAAGGCGGCATTTAGTGAATATCAGGAAGTCGGGCGGAATCTTCTCGTGGTTGGCTGGCGAAAGAGATTAAGTTGGTGAATTGAGCACGTTTTGGATGGCTCTTTGTTGAAACATGTTTTTGAACAAAAATAATTTTTCTATTTGCATGAATAATCAATTGTTTCTTCTGAGTTCAGTTCAGGGAATCATTTCTCTCCGTCCCGGCCCAGTTCCATTATTGTCTCCTCTCGTATTTTGTCATTATTGTACTTATAGCTAATAGTCAGAATTATCTTTTGCCTCATCATAAGCAAAAAAGAAATAGGCATCTGTATTTTCCAAATTTATTAAAGAAATGCTTGCTACATCTGTGTTTTCCAAATTTATTAAAGAAATGCTTGCTTGTTCATTTTGGTCACGTGGGGGAAAAAAAATTAAGAGTAGAAACTTAAACTATCACTGATTTGGTTGTGATTTCTTGTAAAGAAATGAAGGTGCATGCACGTCTTCGAATGGTGGATGAACTGGAGTTTTTTAAATAAATTGCAATTGTTGAACGAGTCTCTGCATGTCCAAATGCTGATTCCAAAACTCTATCTCCAAAATGGTCCCTGACTTATCCTTCAATTAAATTAATGAGTGGCAAAACGTTTCTTAAGTTTTTGAGGCATCTAAAATCAAATTCAAATTTTGATAAATTAATAAATTTCTCTTAACAATTAACCTAAGAATATTAGGCTTATGGATCATTCATTATGAGCACTTACTTACGGATTTATTAGGATAGTTAATAAAGAAACTTTAGTAAAACCAAACATTTCACTCACAAGATTAATTGCCGTTACTTGAATAGTGAATGACAACTAAAAAAACTAATCCCACAACTCTATCGCCAAAATGGTCCCTTGACTTATCCTTCAATCAAACTAATTCACTAATGAGCTCCAAGTAACGCAAACGAACGAGAAAAATATGGGAAGGAAACCAATGAGCGGAACCTCCAAGAGACAAAAAGCTTAGTTGGAGAGTACTAGTAAAAAACAGGAAGCATAGGGAGTGAGGATCTTGATGGTTCAATTCCTGCAAACTCTACGCTTGAGAGTTCATTCTGTTCATTGAGAAATAGTGCACGTTTCTGGATCTTATAACAAAACATAAAGAGCTCTACTATCTAATAACAAGTATAATAACCAACGAAGTCAAAAGTGATTAAAGAAACAACATAAAATAGGAAATTTGCTACTACGACACATGCAAAGTATCAACAATCTCCAACTCAAAATTAATTAACTAACAATTGAAGTATCCTTTCACAATAGTTTCCGAAATACACATGAAATATTCTTACATAGCTTGGCTTGGCCTCGAAATTAATTAACTAATTACCTCAAACACACACTAACTATTTAATTTAACTAACTAGACGAAAGCATTCAATATTTGTTCAAGAAATACAACATCATTCAAGAAAAGATCAGATCAAGTGCAATGACACAAAGCATAACTATTAGGCGTTTACTAATACAAAAGAGAAATCACCCTAACGCCTGCGGCTGTGTCGTTTGTTCTTCCTCTTCTTGTTCTTATCATCAGAATCACTATCTGAAGCAGATTCAGACTCAGAAGAATCAGATGATGAACTATGCCTTCTATGTCTTCTTTTCTTATGTTTCCTTCTTCTTCGCTTCTTGTCTTCTGAATCAGAAGAAGTGTAGCTGGAGCTTGATTCACCAGATGAATCTTCAGAACCAGTCACTGAAGACTCACTATCTGAGTCAAACACAGAAGCCTCGCTGCTGTCCTCCTCTGAATCAGTACTAGAACGGTGCTTCCTTTTGCTCTTCGTCCCAGTATTCCTTCCAATCTCCTCGGCTTGCTTTGCCTCCCTTTCTTCCTTCTCAATGTCAGGGTTGTCGATTTCATAAGACACTGACAAGGTCATCTTCAACTTAGGGTTCTTCAGCTGCTGAGTTCTAGACGGCCGAGAAATATAGACACGTTCATTCTTGCACTCGTAGGTCCAGTGGCCAGGCTGATAACACTTCTGGCACTGCGAAGCACCACCGGCAGAGGAAACAGAAGACTTCAAATCCTTCCTCACGCCCAATCTAACAGCTTTCTCTGTGCTCATTAGATACATTTGGCGCTTTGCTTCCTTTCTTTCCTGCCATCGGCTCGGTCCTTCTTCCTTCTGTCCGTAGGCATTCACATTTCTGGCTGCAGCAGTAGCAGCCCGCTCAGCTTGAGCCCTACTAAGACCCTTTGCAGCTGAGAGGGCTGCTGCTTTAACCCGGTCAGCCGCAGCCTGGCCCTTCTCTTCTTTCTTGCTAGACATAACAGACTATGAAACTAGACCAACCAGGAACTCCTAATCACCTGCATTTAAAGACCTAATTGAATCAAATCTTTCAATGTAATAGAACCTATATTTATCTAGACAAAACCAAAGATTCAGCCGAGTTACTTGAAGGGACAAAGATTAAAACTATTCAAATACAAGCTTGTCGAGATCGACAAGACATACAGATTAACAGAAGAAACCAAGTTCTGAAAAGCAGAAACAGAGCAGAAAAGCCAAAAAAAAAGCCAGAGTTCAAACTCATAAAGGATTTTAAGATCAGATTATGCAAGAATTGCTAACCCGATCTGATGATGGATCGATAAATCGGTTTAAAAAAAAACACAAAGAAACGGATCGAGGGATCGTTCACGTTGATCGACGTGAAGCAAAAGGGAGAAACGATCGAAAATAGAAGAAAGGTGAGAGAGAATCAGCGTACCTGAGGCGTGAGGCGGAGCGTTGCCGAACCCTAACGCGGATAACCTCGAAAGAGAAGATGCATCCCTATTTAATGAAGAGAAATTTTCATTTTACACCGATACTTTTAATTATTGTTTGGAAATAACCCCGGTAACTTTGCTATTACCATTTACTCCTTGCTCGCAAAATGTCATATAGTTTATTATTATCATTTTAATTAATCTTTTGCATTTCTATCTTTTGTTATTAAAAAAAACAGAGTGAATAAAGAAGACTAAACAAATATATAATCTTTATTTACCATGTTTTGAAACTATAAACAATAACAAAAAAATATTAAAGAATCAACAAAACTCTTAGAAAATATTAAAAAGATCTCAACTATATTATGAAACTAACCAATCAGGTAAATTCATTTTAACCTTGCATTAACCAGAGTATACTCAGTATGGTATCTCTCCAAAACTCTATTTTAGTTCACATGTTAGAAATATTGTATATAGTTAGCCGCATGACATGGAACTGTGAAATTAGGTTGGATTCATCTGATGGATTTATCCTCTCAAATAATTTAAATAGATTTAGTTGTAATTTTATCAACTCATTTATAGATAAATCTAGATAATTCGTCACCCACATGGATCAACTTATGATAAACTTAGATTGCCTTGCATGTTAATTTTTTTCCTTCTAAATGTTATTAATAGTCTTAAATACACTTATCTATGCTATGAATACTCATGTGATCATGTCAGAGGTACGGGTTTGATAACGGTAAGCTTCCGTTCGTAAAAATATATATTTGAGCATTTTTTTCCGATTCATATGGCAGCATCAAAATATTTGTGTTATTGATTTCGTACTAAAAATTTCAACTTAAATATTGACCGACTAATTACGAAAAATATGTCTACGATAAAATCTATGGTCTCTTTAAAAAAAAAAAAAAAAAAAAAAACTTCGCTATCTTAGCGTCCCCCAAATATCCACCCTATAAATATGAAAAGAGGTTCATACATGTACACAGATCATAAGCGCGTGATGGAATAAACCCCATGTTATTGATTTTCATACTAAAATTTCCAACTTAAATATTGACAGACTAATTACCTTATATAAACATATATTTACGATAAAATCTATGATCTCTAAAATAAAAAAAATAGATTCACTACTTTAGCAGCCCTCCTAGTGCTGGCCCCACGGATATAGAGGGAGGTTCATGCAGGTACACATGCCATAGACGCATGGTGGGGTAAACCCCAGGTCGTCAGTTCCTGAGAATTGACCCCTGACCATTACGCTAGAGATGTCATGCGTCCATCGTTTGCCTACGTCCTTGGGCAATCTATGATCTCTAAATCAAGCACTTCACATGTAGATCAACCGGTTAATCATACTAATAAAATATATTTTGATGATTTTTTTTTGTTTTTAGATAAGAAGTTATTGATATTGATATATTAGACTTTTAAAATTTTAAATTAAATGAGAAAATTTAATAAACTCATGTCCACCTAATATCAACTCAAACTTATTATTATTATTATTATTATTATTATTATTATTATTATTATATAAAATTAAGCTCACCTAACATGTAATTCATCTTGGATTGAATTAAGCTAGGGATTTTTTGGTCCGCCAAATTGATAGGTCGGTCAGCTCCATCATATGAGATGGGTTTTTGAGAAGCCAACCTATCTATCAGGAATTGATTCGTTTGACCGCACTAGTTGTGCGACTTGCATGGTCACCCTACCTGTAGATTATTTTAATTTACTAAGTTTTTTTTAAAAATTATTATTTTATTAATAAAGTTATTTATTTAACATGAATTCATTTTGGACAATGCATTAATATATAAGATCTAATACTCAACCTATTTAGTAATTTGTATGGGGAGGCATCCGTAGAACATTAAAATTGACCGTTTACATTCAACATGTTTCTCCTTCTTAATTTGGTTTGAGGTCAAGGGATGGGTTGACTCCTCGTTGTGTTTGTAGCCAAGCTATTTTAGGAGGTTGGATGCGTCAAGTCAATTCCTCACAAGTTAGCTTCTGTTGGGTCAACCTCTATTGAATCAACTTCTATCGGGTTGACTCCTATTGGATCAGCTCTTTCTTAGTCGACTTCTATTAGGTCGACCTCTATTGGATTGACTTTTTCAAGTCGACTTATATTGATAGAGTACCGTTGGGACTCAAATAAAGTCCTCTGGACGATGAAGATCGTAAAGACTAAACAAAGAGGTTAGAAGAGAGGCCAAGACATATCTTAGTGAGGTTATTCTAACGCTCAAGTCAATTTGATAGGAGAGTTGGAGAAAAGACAATAGCGAAGAGAAAAACCGTAGAATTTAGTCTCCTACCATTCCCTTTTAATGCTATCACCATTTACCTTATATAGGGGAATGAAGAGATGAGGATGCACCTCTGTAATTGGCACGCCTCTTTTCCTAATTGGTACTATTATAATTGTCGACGCCTTTATCTAACATGCACCCTTTTGTAGTTGGCAGCTTTCGTTAATTGTCATGTCCATTGAATTCTAGCAGGTTAAGTTTAACCTAGACTCGGGTTGCCTCGATTGGGAGTCGACTGACTCAACCCTAGTGTAGGTATGAATTAGTAAGCTTGAGCCAAATCTCATCTTGAATTTGCGGACTTGACCTAGGTCTTACCCTGAGTCGGATAGATTGAGGGCTACATTAACTAAGCCATGGAAAGGGCCACGTTGACTTAGGTTTTGGGCCCATGGGATAATGATTGTAGTGTCGATGGGAGGGGGTCGAAACTCAATAGAGGATTTCATCACTTCTGTGACCCTTCGCCCATGCACTTGTCAATTTAGATTTTTGTTGAACTTCCTCTCAATGACATGGGACAGCTGTGAGGAGGCTATTAATGTGACGGTACCACATTATATTTACCATATCAATTCTTTTACTATTTTGTATTGGATATGCATGTTGAATATTAAAATTGGCATGATACATTCAACATGTTTATTGTGTTAGAGATCATAGTCTGACTAGAAGGGGGGGAGGGTGAATAGATGGTCACTCAATCCTTTCTCTTCCTGCAACTTGTTAGTATGTAACGGAATAATGAAAATAAATAAGGTAAGACAACAAACTCTAATAAAGTTGTTTAACGTGGTTCGGAGATAAAACTCTTACTCCACGACTTGTTCTTGAGGTGGATGATCCCTCAATTTGTTGGTGGATTAGTCCCCGGCAATCTCTATCTAATGCGCACTCTTTCTCGGTGGAGCAAACCTTGCATAAAGCACACTTCTTCTTTATAAGATTGAGAATGAGCTTTAAGAAGAAGAGTATTAGACTTGAAAGCTTGAGGACAAACACTTAAGAATATACAATCAATCAATACCCTTCTTCATGCTGCAAGCTTCCTTTAAATAGAGTAGAAAGAGTTAATCCCGAGTCAACTCATTTCCCACGCATCAGTTGACTGATAACACCATCAATTGACTAATGCTACCATTGGATACAACCAACGGTACTCTATATAATCTGGGATTTTGCCAACTTCTCTTTACCAATCGACTGGCCAGCCAACTGTGTTAGTACCCCAAGGTAGTTTTGATGTGATCAACCAAGTCAGATTATGTCATGTTGTGGTTTAACCCCTACGTCTAAGTGTGCAGGAACTTAGGAGTACAAGAAGTTGAGCGAAAGACGCAACTAGCGAGAAGTACGACACGGGAGAGAGCCGACGGGCTCGGTGCGTTCGAGGGGCAAGGTGCTGCGGAAGAGTACGCAGGTAGACTAGAAGGAGGCGCACGACATTTCCGAGAGGCGAGAAGCCAGAGCGGAAGTTTGCTCGAGAATAATGGAAGTTAGGTTCGGGTGAGCCCTATTCTAGATGATCGAAATCACCTAAGTGAGTGGAATCAGAGAGGAAGATCCGGAACAACGCGAGCGGAACCGGAACAGAAGATCCAGACCAAAAAGTCAACTAGGTGTTGACTTTTGGTTTCAGGCGCCTAGACTAAGTCTAGGTGCCCGGATCGTCCTAGCGCCGGAATCGGCTGGGCGCCCCCTGGGCAAGGCGCCCACGGGGAGCCTTATGTGCAACGTCTAGGCGCCCGAAACCATTCTGGGCACCCGAACTAGGAATTTCATCCAAACGCGATGTAGCGCGTCCCGTTGCTATGGGAATTAAAGTTTATCCCCCTCCAGGCGTTTGAACCCCTTCTAGGAGTCCCGATCAGAGCTATAAATACAGTCCTAGTCCTAGAAAATCATAACAACACTTGTAATTGATTCTTATTTAGTCTTATTTTGGAATTGATTGTTTTAACTGGTGTAAGAGACTTCTCCGTCTAAAAAATTATTTAGTGAGTTTTTCATCTTCTTAGATTAACAACTTCTCCGATTGAAATCAAGTAAAATCTTTGAGCTTTGTCTTTCTTTAATTAGTTTCTTATTCCTTTTATGCAAGTGTTAGTTTAATAAATCTATAAAGTTCGAGGAGGGAGTTTTTTGTTTGTTTTTATTATGCAGGATTTTCACCCCTCCTTAGCCAGTCTTCAAGGGACCAATAAGTGGTATCAAAGCCCAACAGCTTTAGGAGGACTAACTGCCGAACGAAGCACAAGAGATGGTCAAATCGAACATCAACCCACCGAAGTTTGAGGGGGAATTCACAGGCTGAAAGAAAAAGATGGAGGTATTCTTTAAGATGGATTTCAATTTACTTTTAATAATGAAATTT
Source organism: Zingiber zerumbet (assembly GCA_037833815.1). Taxonomy (NCBI): domain Eukaryota; kingdom Viridiplantae; phylum Streptophyta; class Magnoliopsida; order Zingiberales; family Zingiberaceae; genus Zingiber; species Zingiber zerumbet. The sequence continues at coordinate 4,006,694 of JBBMJZ010000137.1, forward strand.
AGTTTTGTAGCACCTGAGGGTAAAGAAGAATACCAATAGATGAAGAAGGAGCAAGCTGACTTTGTGGCAAACGACAAAGTAGAGTTCTATCTATTGAGCATCTTACCGCCACAAGAAGTCAACCAGATTGGAGCCTACGAGTCTGCCAAGGAGCTTTAGGAGAAATACATGGAGCTATACGAAGGAACCTCTGAGGCAAAACTCGTGAGACGGGATCTGCTCAGGAACCAGATTAGCAACATCAAATTAGAAGAAGGAGAAACCGTTGCACACCTTCACTCAAGAATAAAGGAACTCATCATCAAACTCTTAAATCTCAGAAAAAAAAGTAAGCAACTGAGATTCGCTAAGGTACGCACTTAACGCATTTCCTAGGACTACTGAATGAGCATCATTAGTAGATGCTTATTATATATCTAAGGATCTAGAATTAAGTA
>JBBMJZ010000137.1:4027072-4042090 GCA_037833815.1 Zingiber zerumbet
TTTAGTTTTATTTTGTTTTTTTAGGTTAAACACTATAACTCAACCCCTAAAACCGGTCCTAAACGTAAAATCTAATTAGCTTAATCCTAGAGATATGAAAATATAAAAAATAAAAAAATACTATTGGACACCCTAAATATATACCCTATGATCACCTATTTTTTTTAATTTTGGATTATTTTTAACTTGAACACTATAACCCAATCCCTAAATTCTAAAGTTAAAATCCAATTAATTTAACCCTGAGCTAAAATAAATACAATATGAATCGATCGAGGCACCTGGATTCATTCTAGGCACCTCGATCATTGTCGTGGGTGAAGCCTGTGATACTTCGTCTGTAGCATATCAGATTTATATATGCGTATAGGATTTCTCTTTTTGTTTGCATGCCAAGAAGTAGATTTACTATGGATCCAAAAGAATTTGCAAGGCGTGTCAATATGCTAAAGGTCTCATCTAGGGACATGGAGGAACTGATTGTGGTATCGAAAGGTATGACAAGTATGGGACAACTACGACTAGCATTGAGTTTGGTGGGCAAGGTTCACATCTAAAGTGGTGAACATAGAAGCCTTTAAAACTCAGATACCCAGAATTTTACAGGCAAAAAAACCTATTAACATCGAGGTGGTTGGGAAGAATCTCTTTCTTTTGGAATTTTCCTCACTCGCCGACGCCATACTATGATGGATGGGTCTATTTAGGAAAGGGTAATTGGACAAGAGGAAAGATGTAAAAATAAACTTGTTCATTGATTCCTGTACAAGAGGTACAATTTATAATGTGTTTAAGAACATGATCAATTGACCAATTAATAAGGAATATATTTAGTCTAATTATTAAGTCCTACTATTAACTTGATTTGATTCGATAATATTGAACAATTCTCTTTTACCTCTTGGTAAATTTAACAGGAGATCTTTGACATTGAGTTTGCATGCTTGCTAGTCTACTAAAACGTTATCTAGATAATGACTTAGTAAAGATATTGGCAATTTGATCTTCTGTAAAAAATATAAGAGATAGATCATTATTGAGTTATCACTTCTTGAATAAAATGAAAATCGATTTTTACATATTTTGTACGAGCATGAAATATTAGATTTGTTGTAAGATATGTTGCTCCAATATTATCACACCAAATTTTTGGTGCAATATTTAATACAAAATGAAGTTTAGAAAGAAGTGATTGAAGGTAAATAATTTCTAACATTGTATTAGCTATAAGTTTATATTCATCTTCAGTGCTTGAGCGAGATACTATATGTTGCTTTTTCAAATTCCAAGAGACAAGGTTTTGTCCAAGAAATATTACATATTCATTAGTAAAGCGTCTACCTTCAGGAGAGTTTGCTCAATCTGCATCGCTATAGGCATATAAATCGAGATGAGTGGTAATATAAAAGAAGACCATGTTGAATAGTACCTTTGAGATAGTGAAATATTCTTTTTATACCTTCCCAATTTTGTTTAGTGGGAGTATTCTTAAACTAACAAGCATGATTTATTGTAAAGGTAATATCAGAACATGTAATAGTGACATATTGTAAGTTTCCAACAATACTTCGATAAATTTGGGGGTAAGACATCACCGAATATGATGAAGTTGTAGAGATGTTGTTTATAACAATTAGTATAGAGATTGGATGCGTTTCATCCATTTTAGCTCTTTATAGAAGCCCAATAATATTTGCTCTAAGAGAGGAGATAATCTTAATCGTATGGAATAAGTTCAATACCAAGAAAAGATCATTTCCCAAATATCGAATAGGAAATTCTTGATTGAGAAGACTTAATAGAGTTGTGATACCCTTTTGATCATTGTTATTTAATAGAATGCCATCAACATAAATAAGAAAAAAATATTATAGATCCATCATTATATTTGTAGAACAAAGTTGAGTCAGTCTTTGATCTAGAAAATCCTTAAGCTTGTAACCATTTAGATGATGGATGAAATATACATGAGGAGCTTAACAAAGATCATATAAGGATTTCTTGAGATGACAAGCATGAATGAAAATTGTGGATAAATAAATTCAGATGGTTACTCCATAAATACAGTTTTCTCAAGATGTCCATGAAGAAATGCATTAGAGATGTCTAATTATCGTACATTCCAATTAGAACTAACAGCTATTGAAAATAATAATATGATAGATATAATTTTGATGACTGGGTTTAAGGTGTCATTAAAGTCAATACTTGTTTATTGACTAAATCCTTTGTCTACAAGTCAAATTTTGTATTATTCAAAAGAATCATCAGCTCAATGCTTAAGATGAAATATTCATTTAGAGCCCACAACATTCATGGAGGAAGTATGTGAAACTAGATTCCATGTTTCATTGTAAAGAAATGCATTAAATTATATAGTTATTGCACAATGTCAATTCAGATACTTGTTCGCTGGTGTAAAATAAGTTGGGTCTTACTCTAGCTGGCTTTTGCAAGTTATAGCTAAGGATATGCTGTTATTTCCTAATGAATGAAAGTACATGATTTTGTTAAAAAAAAACTATTACCCACTTCGCATACCTTAACTTTCACACTTCTAAAAACGAGTCTAACGTGTCGTTTATATCCTTTCCTTTTTTCCAATAAATAATTATATTGGTATGCATTTTTAAATTTTTATTCTACCTATTAAAAAGATTCATTGTTTTCAATTTAGGTTATTGAGTATATTAAGAAGACATATAAAAATATATCGGCTTTTTCCATCAATCTATTTTTGATAAAATTGGATGATGAATTTATATCATTTAGAAATTTAAAAGTTTGACATTTTTTAGACTAGAGGAGTCCTACTAATTTATTGATGGTGTTAATTAGTGAGTATAATTGTCATAAATCTTATAATGTGTTTTTGATAAATTTTATGAAACCTTTACAAGTTTAAAATTTTACTATTCTCAATTTAGGCTATTAAATTCAAATTTAAGAGCATAATATATTAAGGAGTTATAAAAGGATATTCTAGATCTCTCATTTGATTTTATTGAAATATAAATTTAAAGGGTTTTGAATCATTTTAAATTAAAATTAATTTATTTTTTGAAATCTCTTTTATGTGTTTAGATTTTAATTTGATAATGTAAATTGAAAATAATAAATTTTTAAATATATAGAACAAAAATTTAAATACTGAAAGCAGAGAGGAGTAGAATATGATATATATTTTTAGAATTATGAAAGTTGGTGAAATAGTTTAGTAAAATCGTATTTTTAATGTAATGTGATTCAACGAGGGAGACCTAAAGGACAAGCACGCGAGAGTGGTGGCTGGGACGAAGGGCAGGTGACAGTAGAGCGATTACGCTGCGGCAATCTACCTTTCTTCCTGGAAGGAAGGGAAGGTGACAACAGTGCAGCGATTCAACTGTTTGCTTCAACTGCTTCCCCATCGTCCTCCTTCGCTCCACTTTAAATAGAAGAGAAAACCAGTGGTCGTTTCCCCATGCGACGACCCATTCCAAAACAGAGCCATGTTTGATCTTCTCCCTATCTTCCTCGCCATTCTACTCCCTTGCGTCTTCCTCTTCTACTGCAGGTCGATGCACCGAGGCGGCCGCTCTCGGCCACTCCCTCCCGGCCCCCGCGGGTGGCCGGTGGTCGGCAACCTCCCACAGCTCGGCACCAAGCCGCACCGCACCCTCCAGGCTCTGTCCGAGATCTACGGCCCCCTGTTTCGCCTCCGCTTCGGCTCCGTCGACGTCGTCGTGGCCGCCTCGGCTGACGTGGCTTCTCAGTTCCTCCGCGCGCAGGACGCCAACTTCAGCGACCGCCCGCCCAACTCCGGCGCCGAGCACGTGGCCTACAACTACCAGGATCTCGTGTTCGCGCCCTACGGCCCGCGCTGGCGTCACCTCCGCAAGCTCTGTTCCGTTCACCTTTTCAGTGCCAAGGCGCTCGGCGACCTCCGGTGGGTCCGCGAGGGCGAGATAGGGCTCCTGGTGCGCGCCCTCGTCTGCGGCAGGAATCCGGTCAACGTGGGGCAGGCAGTGAACGTGTGCGCGACGAACGCGCTGGCGCGGGCCATGCTGGGGCGGCGGGTGTTCGAGGAGGAGGGGGCGGCATCGGGGGAATTTAAGGAGATGGTGGTGGAGCTGATGAGGCTCGCCGGTGAGTTTAACGTGGGCGACTTCGTTCCGTGGCTGAGGTGGCTCGACCTACAGGGCGTGGTGGAGCGGATGAAGCGCCTGCACCGCAAGTACGACGAGATGCTCGACGGAATCATCGAAGAGCACCGCCGAGCGAAGGAGGCCGGCGGAAGAGGAGGAGGAGGAGGAGGAGGAAAAGGGAGGGACTTATTGAGCGTACTCATAGAGCTGACCGAGAAGCCGGACGACGAGGGCGGTAAGCTGACCGATACCAATATCAAGGCCTTGCTACTGGTGCGTGATGATCATCGACGATCACGAAGATTCTTAATTCTTGCGTGCGATTCAATCTTTGCAATTTATTGACGAAGATTCGATTGATTTTGACCTTTGAGCAGAACTTGTTCACGGCGGGAACGGACACGTCGTCGAGCACTGTGGAGTGGGCGCTAGCTGAGCTGATCCGTCACCCGGCCGTGCTCCGTCGAGCGCAGGCGGAGCTGGACGCGGCGGTGGGCAAAGCACGGCTGGTGCAGGAGGCGGACCTGCCTGGCCTTCCCCTGCTGCAGGCGGTGGTGAAGGAGACGTTCCGACTGCACCCTTCGACTCCGCTGTCGCTGCCGCGGGTGGCGTCGGAGGCGTGCGAGGTGGGGGGCTTCACAGTGCCCAAGGGCGCCACTCTGCTGGTCAACGTGTGGGCCATCACGCACGACCCATCGTCGTGGGGTCCTCAGGCGGCCGAGTTCCAGCCCGACCGGTTCCTCCCCGGCGGCGCGCACGAGGGGGTGGATCTCCGCGGCAACGACTTCGAGTTGATCCCGTTCGGCGCCGGGCGGCGGATCTGCGCGGGGATGAGCCTGGGCATACGGATGGTGCAGCTTATGACCGCGACGCTGGTGCACGCCTTCGACTGGAGGCTGCCGGAGGGGCAGACGCCGGACAAGCTGGACATGGAGGAGGCCTACGGGCTGACGCTGCAGAGGGCGGCGCCGCTGACGGCCCTCCCGGTGCCAAGGCTCCTCGCCGAAGCCTACGATATCGAATTGTGTTCTACGTAAGCATGGATTTGGGGACAATTAGATCGTGGCCATTTAAATGTTGATAACAAACATCAAATATCTAAATAACTATCATTGATCTATTATATCTTGTACTGAGATAAACAAATCGTCTTTTACCAAATTGATCTATTATATCCGAATCAAAGATAATTTAAGATATTAAGTGTATTTATTAGTAGTAAGAAGTGTATTAGTACTTTCCAAAAGAGATTGATGCGGAGATGGCGGGAGGCATGTGATATGATTCAATCAACGGGTCATGTGGCATATTATAGGACTTCATAAAAACAAATATCATTAGTCTTCAACCGATTAAGCTTATTTGATTTATCAAGCCAATCCGACCTCCTGATCAACCAACCTTCCGACTTGTCAACCTCTCAAATAGGATTGATCTCTCGACTTCCCAGCCTCTTGGTATGCAAAGGGACGTACACCGGGGTTACTAATATGAAGGGACACGGTGATTACAACGATGCTCTTAATGAACATCCTTTGGTTTCTCTCTATAAGGTGCATCTCTATGGCTTCTCTCCGTGAGATCATCCCTTGGGGTTCTCTTGCTATATAAGGTATGGGAATTTGGCCTATACCTTCATGCATTACAATGTAGATAGTTTATGGACATATTAACTTAGAAATTACGATAAGTTTAGTAGATTATTTTTTTCCTGCTAATCTCTTATTTTCATGAGGTAAATACTATCTTTGCTTATTGTTGTAAAAGAGTGCATATGGCATTTTTACAATATCACACATTTAACTTCTAAAATTCATCAAAGAGCATACTAAAATTTATCGCACTTATTTTTTTTAAATATCTTTTCTTCCATTCAATCCGTTTGTCTCACAACGGTAAAAAGAAGCTTTACCAGTGAGTCAAAGTGACCGCTAATCCTATTATTTTAGCTGATAATATAGTTTATCGGCCAAAATATTTTGTCGGGGCTTGACCAGTAATTTATGATGGATAAATTTTATTCTCCAGCCATTATTTTGACTTTACCGGCCAAATTAATCGTCAATAAAACTTTTTAAATAACGACTTGATATATATTTAGCTGGTAAATTTTTAAAACAAATAATGGGTATATTTCTAAAAATAGTAACCAAATATATTTATTTGGCTAGTAATTTTTTAAAAAATATAACTAGTCGATAAGTTTTTTAAAATAAATAGCTTATACATTTCTAAAAATACTAGTCAAATATATATTTATATTTAACAGATAATTATTTAAAAAATTATCCGTCAATATATATTTAGTCTGTATTTTTAATTGCATTATAAACCAAAATATATTTGGTTACAAAATAATAATTGATAAATTTAAAAATACTAGTTAAGTAATTAATAAAAAGTGAATATTACACGTAATAGTAAATTATCTAAAACTGATAAAGAGATTAAAGGGGGTGTATTTAATGCTGGACTTTTAATTACTTTGAATGACTTTTGTGGATTTTAAAAGTCTAGAGAAGCACAATGGCTGGTTAGTCATATCACGACGCTCTCTCAATCCATCTCCTTCTAGGCTAATTGGAGTTTACCCCCTTTTAAGGTGTTGAAGAGAGCCTCTAGATCTGAGTGGAACTGAAATGTAATGAGGCTTTTACCGAGTTGAAGGAATATTTATCCCGTTTACCACTTCTCTCCTAACCGATAGCGGAAGAAATGATGAGCTTATTTGTTGGCATCAGAAGGGGTAGTCGCCACGGTATTGCTCCCTAAGAAGAAGGGGGTATACATCACCCCATCTATTTCATAAGTCACCTACTAAAGGATGATAAGAGCCGATACACCAATTTAGAGAAATTATAGGTCCAGGTAGGTCAGTTAAAGGAGGGTGAATAACCCTGCAATAAAAAAAAATTAACACTTCTCTTGCTTCTAAACTTAGCAAGGAAAAACACACGTTAATTAATTAAAGAATAAAAATATTAATTAAGGAAGAGGCAAAGGTTTACTTAGTTTGCAATAGAGGAGATTACTAATCTAAGGTAGTGAAAGCTCTATTAAAATAATCTCCTTTCAAGTAGGCGGAGTAGCCTCTTTACAAACATTGAAAGCACAGAATTACAAAAACAAAAATAGCAAAATGAAAGTACTAAGTGTTGTTGTATTTGAACTTCGAGCACTAGAGCTCTATTTATAGCCCACTGGTTGAAATTAGTCATTGGCTGATGTGGCACCTCCTTAGCGCTTGTACTCGGTTTAGGCGCCTGGGCGTAGTCGACTCAATCTACTCCGAAATGGCTCTTCTTCAAATATTATCGGCTTCCCGGGCACTTGGACCTAGTCAGGCGCTTGGAGTCAGATGACATGGATTTTATCCTAATCTCTTCGGCAATGGCTTATTGATGTGGCCCAAACAGCTCTGGGTGCCTAGACTTGGTCTAGGAACTGAAGTTCGAGCAATTGTACCTAATCAAGCCCTTAGACAAAGTCAACTCAGCAGTTGACTTATTTGGTCATTTGGGTGATTTTCCGGTCTTCTAGAGTTGAGCTTACCCGAACCTAACTTCAGCCCTCTCCTCAAGTAGTCTTCCTTCCTGGCTTCTTATCCCTCGGAAGTGTTGTACACGTCCTTCTCGTCCTCTAGTATACTCTTTCACAGCTGCTTGTCCTTCTGATGCACTGAGCCCATTGACTCACTTCACGTGCCATCCTACTCGCTTGTTGTATTTTTCTCTCTACTTTTTGTGTTCCCAAGTCCCTGGACACTTAGACACAAGGGATAAAAAAGTGCAGATTCTAACTTAACTCAATTGATCACATCAAAACCAACTCAGGGTACTTACAAAAATTGGCTCTCATATTGACTCTCATTGTGCGATAATTAAGGTTGTATTTTTTGGCTCATCCTATCATGATTCTCACCAATAGAACTTTAATCCTAGTGCTAACGAATTTGGAATCCTCTAGAAGGTTGATCAAATAGACCACCGAGTTGAGCGAAGATGAGATTGAGTATCAACCAAGAATGACCATTAAAGCTCAAGCAATGATAGATTTCCTAACTAAAGTTCTTGATCTAGGAGCCGATGGAATGTGGAAAATTTATATGGATGGTTCATCCATTTGACAAGGCAGTGGTGTCAGTATACTATTAATATCCCCTCAGGAGGAGGTACTCCAACTCTCTATCCGACTCAACTTTCTAGGGTCCAATCATGGAGCTGAGTACGAAGCCTGCTTGCTAGACTTCAGGAGGACAAGTAGGTCAGGGCTTCCCAAGTTCCCATCTACTTGAAATCTCAGCTGGTCACTCAGCAAATAGAGGGGAGCTTTGAGATCAAAAATGGTTGACTGTGCTACTACATAGACATTTTCTAGAAGTTGAAGGTTGACTTCTAAGAGGTCATTCTATAAAAGATTCCCTAAGCAAAGAATCAAAAGGCAGATGAGTTGGCCAAACTAGTGATCGTACTTACGACTTAGAATGTGAAGGAACTTGTCTCTCAGATTCTATTTATTTCACAAGTAAATCAATCAAGCTAGGATGAACTCACCGATTGGAGGTCATCTATCATTACATATCTCAAGATAGGGAATCTACCTGACGATCCAGAACAAGCTCGACTGCTTAGGAGGGCTCCCTATTGCACTTTAATCAGGTATATACTATATCGAGGATCCTTCTCGTGCCCCCTCCTCAAATGCCTTGGTCTTAATGATACATATATGTCATACGGGAGGTTCACAAAGGTATTTGTGAAAATCACATTAGGGGAAGGACATTCATTCAAAAAGGGTTATTGGCTAGGTATTTTTGGTTAATTATACAGGTAGACACTATCTGATTCGTCGCAGCCTGCATTCATTACTAGAAACACCAAAACCTCTCTCATCGCTCATTGAGTTCCTGAAGACCTCCACTGTATCATCTCCCTTTAATGAGTGGGGCATGGATAGTATAGGTCCTTTCTTGGCTAGGACTAAAAGGAATTTCTCCTTGTGACCATTGACTATTTCTCCAAATAGGTAGATGTTGAAGCCCTAGCCCAAATAGCTAAAGAGGCTATCAAGAAGTTTTTATGGAAGAACATTGTTTGCTAATATGATATACCTCACAAGATCATTTTGGATAATGATCGACAGTTTCAAGGTCATTGACTAAGAGAATGATGTGAAAGATTTAGAATCTAGCAAACCTTTACCTTGATAGCTTACCCACAAAACAACGGGCAAGTGGAAGTTACTAACAAAAAAATAGTCCATGGACTTAAAATCAAACTGGACCATATTAAAGGTAGTTGAGTGGATACCGAGTATCCTCTAGGCTTTCTGAACTACTCCTTGGAAAAGCACTAGAATGACCCCCCCCCCCCTCTTCCACCTTAGTTATGGCGGAGATGTGGTTGTCTTGATAGAAATCGGGGAAGAATCTATTCGAAGAAATACTTATGGACAAGATAATTTTAAACAATGACTTTTAGACCTCGATCTATTCATGGAGACTAGAGAAAAGCGGGTACCCAACTTGTCGTGTATCAGCAGAAGATGTGCCTCAATTACAATAAGCATGTCATTCCATGCGTTTTCAAGTTGAAGACTAGTTTGGAAGAAGGTCAAGCTGGTCGATGACATCAACAAGCTGGAACAACAATGGGGAGGAGCTTATCAAGTGATTCACAAGCTAAGCTCTAGATCATACTAATTACAAGATTTAGGCAGCAAGAAGCTCGATCAACTATAGAGCACCAACCACCTAAAGCCATATTATTCCTAAGTAGTTTTTGTATCCTTCAGTTATTTTTCTAGCACTATCTAAGCTTTGTATTTTTCTTTTTTTTTTATCAATAAAAAAACATTTCCATTAGACTCAGGTCCTGCCTACCAAACCCTCGACTTAGACATAGTGGGGTTGAGATCCTGGCTATGATATCAACCTCTATTTCATACAAGGGTCGAGCGTATATCATATTGCCAATGTCCTTTTCAGGGCATAAACTCCTTTAATTCAGCCATAGTCAGGGTTGAGATTTAGGTTACGATATCAATCTCCATTTTGCATAAAGGTCAAGCTCATATCATATCGTCAATGTCCTTTTTAGGGCATAAACTCCTCCGACTTGGACATAGTCAGAGTTGAGATCCCAGATGCAATATCAACATCCTCTTCGCAGAATACTTGAGTGCATATCATATCGTCAATGTCCTTTACAGAGCCCAAACTTTCTCAACTTAAACATAATCAGGGTTAAGATCCTGACTGTGATATAAATCTCTCCTTCACACATGGTTCGATCACATATCATATTATCATTGTTCTTTTCAGAGCCCAAAATTCCCCAACTCAGACATAGTCAGGATCAAAATCCTGACTGTGATATAAATCTCTCCTTCATACACGGATAAAGCACATATCATATTGTCATTGTACTTTTCAGGGTCCTAACTCCCCCGACTCAAACATTGTCGGGTTCAAGATCTCTGCTGTGATATCAACCTTCACTTCGCACATGGGTCGAGTGTATATCATATTGTCATTGTTCTTTTCAGGGCCCAAATTTTCCTGACTCGAACATAATCAGGGTTAAGATCCCATAATATCAACCTCCCATTCACACACGGGTTAAGTGTGTATCGTATCAATATTTTCCTTTTCAATGCTTAAATTCACTTGACGCAGACAAAGTAGGGGATGAGTTCAACGGTGGAATTGGATAAGACACGGCTGCCACTTTTGAGGTTCAACATCCCTTCTAGACAGGGTGAAGCACTTAGCTTCTATGAGGGCCAGTCTCTCAGTTCCCTCTCTATTGGCAGGATCTATATCTCTTGACTCCATTCCATGATAGGTCGAGGTGGGGAATGTCCCTTGCCCTTTACAATAATGCCTTAGTCTCAAGGTGCTAAGTCATTATGGCGCCAAAAGCAGGACAATGGAACTCAAAAGATTCATTATATAGTGAAATTCATTACAAAAGTTTAGGCCATTGCCAGGCAACAACAAAGGAGACTTAACCTAAATCTGCTACGTCCTCCTTAGAAATGTTGTCAGTGACTTTCGATAGGCTGATGGTGGGGGTGGTGTATTGACAAGGAGGCACCAACTTTCTAGTAGCTAATTGATCGTGTTGTTCATTCCATATCGAACCATTTGTATAAGATGGGTGACGAGGAGGTCATAAAATTCCTCTGAGAATAAGAAGACCTTCTTCTTGATCTCCCAACTATCGCCTTCCCCAGATTGATGTTCCAAGAGTTGGACCATCTTTCCCTCTAATTGGCCATTTTGGGCCTCCAAGGCAACTTGCAGCTCAGACTTGGAAGCTGCCAAGGCCTCCGCTTTAGCTGTGGCAGTCTCCACCTTAGCCTGGCTAGACTCCAACTCACGCAGTCAACCCTCCTCCAGGGAGGTGGCCAATTAGGCCGCCTATTGAATGACTCCCAGTTCCACCTTCAACAGCGAAGAATTAGCTCGACAGACCTCTAATTCGACCTTGGCAACTGCTGCTTCTACTTTGGCCGCCTCCACTTTGAAAACTCCCAGCTCAGTTTTCTATGCCCCTAACGAAACCTTCAGGTTCCCTATTTCTTTCCACTATTTTTTCTTCCCAACCTTCAATTTCTTCACCTGGGATTCTAGAGATTCTACTTCCTTCTTTCCCTTATGTAGGTAGTGCCTTGCCTAGAGTGTCTTCATTGTCCCTTCTGATATGATGCCCTCAGTCGACTGATCTCTACTTGCACTGAGGTTGGGTTAGCTCAAATTCTTTAGTCGGGTGACCTCCACCTATGCAAAGGATGCCTCGTATGAACCGCAGCTAGTTGAGCCTCTAGTTTAGGTATTTGAGTCTGTATCTCTTAGTGACCTTGCAGAGATTCGTTGAGCTATTGTCCAAACACCATTAGCTTGGGCATGTGCTCGACTCCCTCCAGCATGAGATCTCCTGCTAGATCCCTGAAGGACATGCCCTAGCTACCTCTTCGCTACTAGCCCACCTAGCCCACCTCATCTTCCATTCTTTGGGATAAAAAAATGAAAAATTCAGGGAGATAAAGGATGTGATATAGGTGGAAGAGGATGACTACACCGGTTAGAGTGTAGAAGGAATTGGAACCAAATTGAGATAGAGAAATGCAGAAATATTGACACACTTCGACAAAGAAGGCTGGAATAGGGAAGTGAAGCCCACTCAACAAATAACTTCTAAAAATATCACAACCAGGAGGGGGATGGTCTAGTAAGTTGTTACCATTCTGAAGCTTTATCAGATGATCGGTTGGGATCATGTAAGCTGTCCTTATTTGATCTAAGGCCCTGCTAGTGAAACTTGACTCGATAGACCTATACTAGGGAGTCAAAGAAGATTCTGTAGCCATTGCAAGGATAACATGAGACTACATCGGCTATAATCAGAGAATAGATGGTCAATAGGTGATTGTAATAGAGAATGATAGGGAAGAACCAAGTAACTAACTAAGAAATGAGATGCATAGAACTCGAAGATGAGGAAGACGAAGAACTGCGGATACAAGAACAATAGTTACACGATATGGCAATGACCTCCTTCGCAACCTAATATAATAGTTACACGATATGGCAACGACCTCCTTCGCAACCTAATATATCTTCGCTCGTGAGACTATAACCATTAGATCCCTACCATAGCAAATGTGGGATGGATTTTTGGCCATTCAATCTAGCACATGAATCAAATAAAATATGAACAATCATTACAATCTAGATGTCACTTAGTCTCCTTTGCCATGGCTCACATCACATTAATTTGATATAATCTTAGAGAAACATTAGTGCACTTAGCTCAAAGATTGAGGCAGCTGATGCATGCACTGTGTTTAATAAGCATTGCTACATTTAATGCATAATATCGAAGGTGTAGCTTCATTTAATGCATAATCTCACTTTGAATCATGCATGGGATTTACTTTTGCCACGTGGCTAGGATAGTTGAGGCTGTAGGAGCCATCTTGTTCCACTACATAAAAGTCCAGTCAATAAGACTCCCATCTCCTTTGAATAGACTTAAAGTAGAGACTAGTGATATGAAAAGTAATCAAAGGGTGCCACGTTGTGATATGGGAGGTAATCAGAGGTACCACGTGGTCACGGAGGTCAATATTCCTACTGAGGTGGTGGTCAAAGTCAACAGATAGTTGTGCCTTGACTCCAAAGAGACCTTGGCCCAGATCAACCTTGACTCTAAGAGATCTCGACTCCAAAGCGACCTGACTCGGATCAGCCTCGACTCCAAAGTGACCCAAACCCGGATCAACTAGCCTCGACTCCAAGTGACCTTGACTCCAATTGATGTTGACTTCAAAGAAACTTTGACCTGAATCAGCCTTGACTCCAAGCGACCTCAAATCCAAAGCGACCCCGACCCGGATCAGCCTCGACTCTAAGTGACCTCAACTCGACAGCATTCCTGACTCCATGATACTCCGAATCTAGGCCATCCTCAACTCCATATGGTTCCTAACCTGGGATGATGATGTGTGGCTCACTAAAGATGTGAATGATGGGATAAATCTGTAAGTGCGTGGAAGTGCTGTCAAGTAATAAAAGATTGAATCCACAGGGACTAATAATTAAGTACTAGGTTATGATCCAAATTCAACATCTTAGACTAATCATGGATGTAAAGTGTTGAGAACGAGAAATAGTGAATAAAAGAGATGGAAAGAGATAGAATACTAAGTCAAGAGGGCAGTAGAAGATAGTAGAAGGAAGAGGGAAGACAATAGGAGGGCAGGAGAAAACAATCAGTGAAAGCAATTCTAGGATATCGGTTTCATCACATTGTTAGTAAACACTTGATCTTTGTTTGAAGTTCTATTTCTCAATAGTAATTAATGTTGGTAGACTAACTTATGGTATAGATATAAACTTTTGGAACTACACCTACGTATCAATTCCAATTATCGTCTACTTTCGGAATGGTCGAAATTAAAGATTGCTTTTAAGGATACCCTATCACAAGATCCCACAATCCCAAATTATCCCCTCTCCTACTATGTGACAATGAATTAAGATTGATCCATTAAGCTCTATATTAGCCTAGGGTTCCTCATGACATATCAATCTATTCTTGTAGCCGACTCTCCGTGTCTCGGTTGTCTACATGTTAGAGGTTTGGGTTCTCCTCCCAGTCAATCCCTGAATCCTTGTGAAATATGAATCTCATACCTCTCAACATTGAGATCGTGTTTACATAGTAGACCCAGTCCATTAATTAACAATTCATTGAAATAGAAAGATCAAACATGCATAGATCAAATAAAATAATGTTCACATCACAAATGGCTAATTCCTAATCTTAGAACCAAGAGTTTACCCCATAGAGATGAGGCTATGACCACAAAACATGTTCAGATCGATTACACACTACAAGGAAAAAGCTAATAGACAACGCTTTAAAACGTTGTCTATGTGGCTGAAAAAGTGTTGTTAAAAGCGCTGTTGTTAAAAGTCTGCTCAAAGATAATGCTTTAAAAGCATTGTTGTTTGTAGCAAAGACAACGCTTTAAAAGTATTATCATTTTTTACAAAGACAACGTGTAAAAAATGTTGCCTTTGTTAAAGATAATACATAAAAAGACAACATTGTCTTTCTTTGCTGAACCAACTTGTTTTTTCTTCTTCTTCTTGCCTTTCGGTTTAGAAGTAGAAACATTTTCAGCAAAGTGAATTTGAGAACTTTGACGAAATTGCCCTTCTGCAGCTTGAAGTTCTGTTAGTAGTTCCGCCAACGAATATGTCCTTTTGTTCATATTGTAGTTGAGGCGGAACTATTCAAAACTTTTGGGTAGCGTTTAGAGAATTATATCGACCTGGGTTTCCCCATCGATTTCAGCTCCAAGGATTTGTATCTCGTAC
>JBBMJZ010000137.1:4091936-4106452 GCA_037833815.1 Zingiber zerumbet
GCGATCGCCCGCCCGGATGTCCTCCACACGATCCTTGGTGCACTTCCTAGAGGATATACTCCGCGTCCTCCGAGCTCACACATTTCAGAAGCGGGCGAGAGAAAGCCTTCTTATAGAGTTGGTCTCCAATGAGTGTAAACCGGCGGGCTCTCCTCCTCAACAGCTGGGCTTCCTCTCAATCGGAAGGCGTCGCACCCGAGCGCAGAAACTCCATAATGGTTGTTCTCCAATCGCTCGGGAATGTGAGGCCCTCCATTCGGTCAACGTGCGCCACCAAGGATACTTGCTCGATTGGTTGCTGGATGACGACCGGTGATATTGAACTTGTGAGCTTGGCTAACTCATCTACCGCCTGGTTCTCCGCTCGAGATATCTTCTTGATGATGACTTCCCTGAAGTGGGGCTTGAGATTTTCGAAGGCCTCCGTATAGAGCCTCAGCCTCGCGTTATTTATCTCGAAGGATCCGGAGAGTTGCTGAGCGACCAATTGGGAGTCTGAGTAGAGTGTCACCCGACCGGCTCCTACATGTCGGGCGGCCTGCAGGCCGGCTATGAGGACCTCATACTCCGCTTCGTTATTGGTTGCTCGATACTCCAGCTGGACGGGTAAGTGCATCTGTTACTCTTGTGGGGAAAGTAGCTGGATATCGATTCCGCTCCCGTGCCGAGTTGACGACCCGTCCACAAATATCTTCCACATAGCCTTGGGCTTAGGATTCTGTACCTCAGTCACAAAATCTACCAAGGACTGCGTCTTGATCGCCGAGCGGGGTTGATACTGAATGTCGAATTCACTGAGCTCCGTCGTCCACTTGATGAGCCGTTCGGATGCTTCAGGGTTTAGGAGTACTCTCCCCAGCGGGCTGTTCGTCATCACGATGATCGTGTGTGCCAAGAAGTAAGGTCGGAGCCTCCGTGCGGCGAGGACCAAGGCAAAAGCCAATTTCTCGAGACCGGTGTAGCGAGACTCAGCATCCTTTAAGATATGACTCAAGAAGTACACAGGTTGCTCTTCTCCGTCCGGCCTCACTAAAGCCGAGCCTACAGCATGCTCGGTCGAGGATAAGTAAATGCGGAGTGGCTCTCCTACAGTTGGTTTCGCCAGCACGGGTAAGGAGTTCAGATACGTCTTCAGCTCCTCGAACGCCCGATCGCACTCCTCGTCCCACTGGAACTTGGTGGCCTTGCGCAGAATCTTGAAGAAGGGGAGGCTACGGTCGGCCGTTCGGGAGATGAATCGTGATAGCGCCGTTATCCGACCGGTGAGACGCTGTACCTCCCGCAGGTTTCTAGGAGGCGGCATATCTTGTAAGGCTTTTACCTTGTTGGGATTCGCCTTGATGCCCCGCTCGGTCACGATGTAACCCAAGAAGCGTCCGCCTTTAGCTCCGAACAGACACTTCTGAGGGTTCAGTTTGACTCCATACCTCCTTAGCGTTTGAAAATTTGTATGAAGTTTACCATATTTTAAATAAAATATATTGATTTTTAAGTTTTTCTATTAAATTATATTCAAATTGTAGTAAATTTTTTTCTTATAGAGGTCACTTTTCTCTTTTCGCCCAAGAACCCCCAAAAATTAGGGTCGGCCTTGCCTATAGTGAGTGCAGTGAGGTCGTGTCCCAGTAGGGATAAACTTTAGATATTGATCCAACTAAAGAAATCAATGGAGGTTTCTAAATTTAGATCAAGACAATTCTAATTATCGTTATTATGCATATATCTATTCTAACATTGTTTTGCAGGCAGGGGCATAACTAGAATCTAAATTTACCTGAGATTAACTGTTAAAATATAAAAAATTAAATAATTCAAAGATTTAAACAAAAAATATGATTATTAATTTTTCAAAACTATAAAACAAAAGTATTTAATATTTAATACTTTCAAAATTAAAGCATAGAGCGAAAAATACTGTTGAAGTTGTGCTCTTCGATTCTTTTTAGAATCAAACTCATTAATTATTATATCATTATCAATTTTTTCAACTAACTCTTGTTCAATATAGATAAACATAGAATCTGTTAAAAACTCTTCTTTCAGCTTTATTATGAAGAGTTGTTTTAACAAGTTTTATAGCTGAAAATACTTGTTCCATTATTGCTGTAGAAATGGGAAGAGTTAAAACAAGGCAAATTAACCTGCCAATTAAATAAATATATTTGATTTAATATATAAGTAAATGATATAATTATAATATATAAACTATAACAAATGAGAAAAAATTACTTGTCAATCAAATTATAGGTTCCTAACTTATTTGTTTCGATTAATCTTTTACATAATTCAGAAATAGTAGATAAATTCTGAAATATTTCATGACCAACAACATCAAACTTATAGTGATCTAATTGCATTCTCAAGTGGTGCAGATCTTATGTATCAAAATCAAGAGGATAGATTTGCTCAGCAAGTCTATAAATGTGATTAACATTAAGAAGCTTAAAATTTTCTTTAGGTTCCAAAGCACAACTAAGTTTAAGAAGTTCGACTGCCTCATCCTTGAATCTACTATTAAGTTCTTCAATTTAAAAATATATTGCAGCAATAGATGCATCAAATCGATAGTGGTGCTTAACTATAATTGAGTCATTTTGATAACAAGAACGACTTGTAACAGATGTATAATGAGCTTCCATATGAGGTATCTTAATGTCATACTTAGCACAAACTTTTTGCACATTACTAAATAGAATAACAAACCTTCTTCTCTCAAAGTATGAAGTAAAGTTTTAGTAGTTGAAACAGAATCCATTGCAACTAAAATATTTAGAGATTTCTCTTGCAATGCTCAACAAAGCAGATTTATTATCCCCATTATCGTTTGCATAAGTGTAATATGAATATGAAATCAAAAGTCTTCATTGCAATCAACAAAACACTAGCTTCACAAAGGATGGAGTTAGATGACCTATTAACCACCATATTTTCAAACACGGTAATCACAGCTATGCATATCAATCATGCAACAAATTGAGTCAAAATTAAAACTCCAACGAGTCTTTCCAGGTCGTATTAAATTGCCAATTTGATTACATCATCTACCGGTATCACGTTCACGAGTAACTATCATATATGTGCAATTTCAATTCTTTGAGAAGAATGTAACTCAACATGACGTTCAGGAGATGCATTAATGAGATTACAAATTGAACTCAATTTTGAAAAGAATAACCAAATGGATACTCCTTTGTCAACCGTTGTCGTTAATGCTAGTTGAATCGATGAGTGAAACACTGTACATAATATGCACATGAACAATTTTTCAAGAAAAGAGCCTGTAATCCATTCGAAGAACCACGCATATTGCTAGCATCATCATATCCTTGTCCCCGCATGTTGTGAATATGTAAGTCATAACGCCCAAGAGCATTAGATATTTTTTTCTTAAGTGTTACATGTACAATGACAAAAAACCGTTCTTGGAAAAAACCATCAATACAAATCTTAATACAATCTTCATCTACTCCTTGTTAGATGTACTTCTTGCTTCATCAACTAAAATGCAAAATTTTACATCACCGATTTATTTATGAATTTTGATTCTCACTTGGTTGGCAAGAATATTTAAGATATCTTTTTGAATATTTGGTGAAGTATACTTTGTATTTTTTTAGAGCTTTCTCTAAAACAATACTCTCCTTCATTTTCCTCATAAATTTTATCATCTCGATAAAATTTTCATGATTATTAGAAGATGGAGACTCATCATGCCCTCTAAATGCATATGTTTGTAAAGTAAGTCATTAAGTCCTCTCGAGATAGTGCAGTGGTTAAGGCATAAGGTGTTGCCACATTAGGATATAGAGTCGAAACTCAACGCGTCCGAGCATGCCTTGGCCACTGTTCTAATGGTTAGAAGCAACCCGTGATTTACTTGTTGGCCTAGGGATGAGTTGAAGGGGGCGCTGGAAGCGAGCGAATTGCCTTTTCCCATATTGTAAAGTAAGCCATCATATTATAAAGGCGAGCAAATCGCCTTTCAATAGTTGCTGTAAGCCGCAATATGTTCTTCAGCTTTTCTTCTAAAGATTGTGCATTCATCTCTTTGTTAATATGATGAGGAATATTCATCAAATTATCAAGATATTCCATAGCATTATTATGTGGTGATGTGTTGCATCCTATATATATAAAAAATGTGCATCTATCTCCATCATTAATTCCCTTCCAATATTTGAATCCATCCATTGTAAATGCAAGATTTTGAGGATGCTCATGTTCAAACAAGAAACATGGAAAGCAAAATGTAGCATCTTTTAAAGGAGAGTACTAACAAGTAAATTTTTTAAACCAATGACTTTGAAATTGCCGATTTTGACTTCCGAATTTGGTAGGTGGATACTCATTCTAATTAACAAGTTAATATTGTTCCATCTTAATATAAGTTTGTCTAATTTACCCCTTCGATTAACAGGATATTTTCATATTGAAGTACATAACGCTGGATCAAGTTCAAGAGAACTAACATCAACATGATTACTAGAATTTGATATATCAATATTAGATGGAGGATTCCTTGACTTGTCGATGTTTGCTCTTTTTCTTTAAAAAATGATTTGATAGTTTTTATTTTTTTCATTCCTTGAATTTTTTATATTAAAGTGAATAAATACAAAAAATTATCATTATCCAATGAGGAAGAAATACGCCATAGTGATGGATTAATACAACATGATACGAAGGCATACGTCTAATATCAAGAAATTTATAATAAAAAAATGTAAACAATTATACAAATAAAAGTAACCAAATTGATTAATAAATCTATTATTCTATTAATCAATTTAATCAATTTATCAAAAGAAAATAATAGTAGTTAACTTGTAGAGGTAATATCAAAAGAAAATAAACCTGCGATGGTCGTACAGATATCGCGTGCTATTTGAAAGAAGGGATGTCGCGGTTGTACTCGTCGAGTCGTTGTTGGACGCCTGTACAAGACATGAATATGAAATATCAAATAAAGGATAATGTAAAGATCTTCAAGAGATAGAGAGATTACACAATTGAAAAATGAGGTCGAAAGAAATCCATTCCAAAGAACGGATCTGCTCAAACCAAGTGAAGGAAAAGGACAAAGAGGATCAAAACCGAAATGATTCGCACCTGTGGCTTTGCGACTGTGAGGAACAAGCAAGGTTGCAGCATTGGTTGTCTTGCGGCGTGCGGCAAAAACATCGTGTGGGTGAGGGGTAAACCATTGCAAATTTTTTGGTTTAATTAAAGTTCTAGACGTGTAACTTTAATTAAACCAAATTTAATAGGAAAAAAGTTGCTGGACTTTAATAGGTAAAAAAAATTAAAAGAAAATTAATAATATGGTGGGGCTAAAAAAATTTTTTAGTTTTTTTTTATTGGTGGCGCTGGAGCCCACCCTAACTCAAGGGTGACTCTGATCCTATTTGTAGAGTAAATATTTTATTTGTTCTAACCTTGTTTTACAGGATAAAATGCTCTAACACTGTTTTACAGGTGTCCCGTCGACTAAAAAATAGGTTATTGTTACAAATCCGCAAGTGTACAGAAACGTTCTCAGTAATATCAGGGACAATTGAAAGCACTAGAAATATCGCAAGTAAGTTATCTAGACAGTCAAAAGTTAGCTTTGATGCTTGCGAACTAACGAGAGAGATTGAGGAGAGAGAGAGAAGGTTGAGAGAAAGAGAGAGAAAAGAGAAAAGAGACAAGAGAGAGGGAAATAGAAGTCTAAAGGTGTAAGTGATTGTAGTTGGTTTGGGAAGGCAACTCTAGGATTTCAGTTTCATTGCAATGCTAGTTGATGTGCTTTTATTGGTAATCTCCTACCCTCAACGTGTATGACTTGTAAGAATTTCCTACTATATATTAGTGCGATCATCTTAAGTGAATGCTCTGGAGTGCTTCTTCCCATGAGTATCGAATGCCCAAAGTAGAGAAGGTAACTTAAAGAGTTCGGTTAAAGGGATACCCTCCGTCACATGAAGGCCCCCCGGTTATACGTCTCTAGGTTATATAAATTTCTTCTAACACTATATAGGGAGAAGCCCATTAAGCATATAGACAATTCCTTGTAAAGAATTTACTTCCATTTCAAAACAACATATGAGATGTCTTGTTAAAGGAATATCCTTTGTCACAAATGTCCCCCCAGTCATACGATCTTGAACGTTCCCTCTACGTGGTGACCAATCAATACAACACATTCATTAAACAACACATATGTAGGATTGTTACACACGTGAGAGGGTGGTGAATCACGTGGCTTTAGAAAACTTTTCTTTTTTGATTTTATAAAGTGAGTACGCAGTGGAAAAGATAGAGACAGAAACGAAAAATGAACAAGAATTCAAGCGGTTTTACTTAATTCGGAACCTTCGGCTACTCCTACTCCAAGACCTAGGTCCTTCAAACCTATCAATGGGTAATCCACTAACTCCTCTTCCGAACCATCGGAAGAGTAATCAAATACAAAGAAATGAGATAAGAAAGTGTAACAGTCCTACACTTTCCTTTTTCAAATATGTATAACTATAAAACAAGTTACCAACACGAAAATGTCGAAGTAAGAGCACTCGTGTGTTGGTGGCGGTCTGTCTGCAGTAGTCAGGCGTAGCAGTGTGAACAGTAGCATGAAGTCGGAGTAGTTGGAACATCGTATGATTGCGTTGAAGCTTGTAGAAGAAGTGTTTTTGAAGCACTAGTCGAGACTCTCTTTTATTGAGCATTGAAGGCGACTTCCATGGCACTAGAGGCGCCTTCAATCTCCAACTTCTATCCCGAACAGCGCGCCTCTTATCATCGACGAAGTCCTCAATGTTATCCAACTGAAGGCACCTTCAAGTCTCTCCAAAGCGCCTTCCATCACCTAGCTCAAGGCGCCTTTCTTCGCATGGAAGGCGCCTCGGGTACTATTCACCCAAGGTATTTTGTGCTCTTTTTATCCTACAAAATGTGTTAATCCAACAAAATAAAGTATATCTTACATGACGAAGTTAGCACAATAAACTAGTCATATCAATTAGATCTTGTTTTCCTGAAACCAGGATCTAGTCATGGTTTCAATTTAGATTTCTAAAATGGATCTAAATTGGACTTGCGGCTAAAGTCCCTAAATGAGACTCATCCTCACTGAAACACTCTCCTCTAGTGACTTATCTTACTTATCTTACAAAATCGCTTGACTCTTCCTTGATCCACTAGGTCTTCCCACCAGTTGTCAGGTCTGCAGACCCAACTGGATTTCGGTCAGCTATCAGGTCCTGACCCAACTGAACTTTCCGCCAGATATCAGGTCACTCCTTGATATATCTGGACTTTTACACCAGCTATCAGGTCCTCCAAACCTAGCTGGATTTCAACCTGTAGACCACTCAAGTCCTGCAGACTTGAGATCACAACACATCTAGCTTTAATCCACTTGTCATTTATCAAAACTCAGATTTGATCATTAGTGCCAATTGCACCAACAACATATACATAATGAAAATTCACACAAGATTTAATCAAACATGAACAAGGCACTCACATGTCATAGAATAGGAAATTATCAAATACATAGTGTTTACATCAACAATCACATCACAACTACTCCCTATGACTTAGAGTTCGGAAAACTACTCCATAAACACAAGAATGGATCCAAAAGACATAAAGGTAGACAAGTTTTTAATCCAATACGAGAAGAGACAAGAAAACTTAGTCGTTGAGAGAAATCCGAGTCTTCAAGATCCAATCCCTTCCTTTGGAGAGGATGACGATGTGGAGCACAACTTCAGATGTTTTGATGGATGGCCGAAAAAGTGGTACATCTAGACCTCTTGGGTCCAAAAACAAGGTGCCATGACCATTCAATAGATATTCCATCCGAGACGTTCATTAACCATGTGGCAAAGGTGATTCACTCGTGAGATGTTCATTGATCATGCTATGAGTAATCCTCGTTTGTCGGATTATTACTTATGTGGTAGAGATAATCATACCAGGTGACATGGTTCATAACTCGGTCAATGCAGCCCTCTCGAGAACTTAGTCAACATAGCCCTCAATCTGTCCGACTTAGGGTAGAACTTGGGTCTGGGTCAACCGACTCCAGATGGGATTTGACTCAAGTTAGTTGGCTCATGCCTAAACTCGGGTCAAATCAGCAAACTCCCGATCAAGCTCAACCCGATCAATCCGAGTCACGTCCAAGATAACCCTAACCTGCCAGAATTTAAGGCACACAACAATTACCAAATAGGTGTCAATTACAAAAAGACGTTGACGGTAATAATTGTGCTAATTAGAGAAAGAGGCACGTCAATTACAGATATACGTCCTCTTCTCTTTATCTCCTATATAAGGTAACGGTGGCCGTATTAGAAGGTACTCAAAGAGATTTAATTCTACTAGTTTTCCCTTTACTATTGTCTTTTCTTCGACTCTCCTATTAAATTTGAGTTGAACATTGGAGGAGCCTTTGGCTCTTCTAACTTCTTTGCTTAGTCTTTCCGCTCCGCATTGTCCAGAGGACTTCACTCAGTACTCTGTCAACAGAAGCTGAAAGAACTGGCTTGATAACAATAAATTCAACAAGAACCAATTCAACATAAGCTGATCCAACATAGGCCAACCCAATAGAAGTCGACTCATAAGGAACCTACTTTATGCATCCAAAAGAGCTCAACCGCGAATGTGACTAGGAGTCAACTCAATCCTGGATCTCAAATCGGATTAATTACTATTGTAATTATAAAAAGCTATTTAAAAAAATAGACTAAGCTTTAGATTAATTTAGATTTTTTTCTAGTTCAATGTTAATTCTTTGGTATTTTTTTTTAATGAAAGTATCCTTGATCCCGTGATAATCAGTGGGACTAAATACTTTGATTGGAATTATCGCTGAATCATACCATATAATTCCAGTAAAGCTACCAATATAATTATGAAAGCTTTTTTTTTAGAATTTTAGACCATGTTTTCTATAAACTTAGATTATAGTCTAGTTTAGCACTAAGTTTTCGGTATATTTCTTATTGAAAATATACTTGATCCCACTAATAAAGGAGACCAAATAATTCGATTAGAGTTATTGCTTAACCATGCCAATAGTTCCAACAACTGATGTAAACTGTAAACCCTGAAATCCAAGGTGTGGATTCCAAGGAATCATTAGATGTAAAAGAAAGTTCAGACTTGCTCAAATCAACAGTCAAATTGACAGGAAGTTCAAATGCAGAGGAATAAAGATCTGCAAATTCAGCATCAGCTATTAATTTGCCACAAGAAATGGAAGACAGAGATTGAATTTCAACTTGAAACAGCTAACCCAGAACTCAAACATTCTGAAGACACATTGTTGAGGTTGGAGGTTGAGGTAACAAATGATGAGAAAACCAACAATTAATTTAAACTTGGGAAGGAAGTGTTGAATGATCAGATTCCAAGAGCCGAACAAAGTCGCAATTTTGATATTGAAGAACTTGATGCATTGTTATCTGATGGCATAAAGCAGAAGAACAATGTTGATATAAATGAAGTATTCAATGCCAGCCAGTGTAATGAGCGGAAGATTCCAATGGAAAATATTGAGATTGAAGCAGAGTTGGTGAAGTCGGCTGGTGATGCTCACTCAGTTGAAGAGCTCTATAAACCTATTGACACACAAGAAGAGTCAGAATCAATAAGAGCTGTGGGTCTGGAGGTTGAGGTAACAAATGATAGGTTATAAAAAATCAACAATGAATTTAAACTTGAGAAGGAAGTGTCAGGTGATCAGATTCCAGAAGCTGAACAAAGTCACAATTTTGATCTTGAGGAATTCGATGCATTTTTATCTAATGACATTAAACAACGGAACAATGTTGATATAAATGAGGCATTCAATGTTAGCTGGTGTGATGAGCAGAAGATGCCAATGGAAAATATTGAGGAGATTGAAATAGAGTTGGCCAAGTCAGATGGTGATGTTCATTCAGATGAAGAGCTCTATAAATCTATTCGCACACAAGAAGAGTTAGAATCAATAAGAACAATGGGGCTGGAGGTTGAAGTAACAAATGATGGGTTAGAAAAAATCGAAAATGAATTTAAACTTGAGAAGGAAGTGTTGAATGATCAGATTCCCATAGCCAAACAGTCACAATTTTGATCTTGAGGAACTTGATGCATTGTTATCTGATGACATAAAACAACAGAACATTGTTGATATAAATGAAGCATTCAATGTCGGCTGGTGTGATGAGGAGAAGATGCCAATGGAAAATATTAAGGAGATTGAAGCAGAGTTGGCAAAGTCAGTTGGTGATGTTCATTCAGTTGAAGAGCTCTACAAACCTATTGGCACACAAGAGAAATCACAAAAAACTATGGGGTCGGAGGTTGTAACGAATGATGGGTTAGAGAAAATCAACAATGAATTTAAACTTGGGAAGGAAGTGTTGAATGATCAGATTCTGGAAGCCGAACAAAGTCAAAATTTTGATCTTGAGGAACACAATGCATTGTTACCTGATGGCATAAAGCAGCAGAACATTGTTGATAGAAATGAAGCACTCAATGGCAGCTGGACTGGTGAACAGGAGATGTCAATGGAAAATATTAAGGAGATTGAAGCAGAGTTGGCAATGTCAGCTGGTGATGTTCATTCAGTGGAAGAGCTCTACAAACCTATTGGTGCACAAGAAGAGTTAGAATCAATAAGAGCTATAGGGTCAGACAAGTTGGAAATTGATAAAGTTAATGCTAAGAAGATGGAAGATGAGATAATCAAGCTAGGGAATGAGCTATCAGAAGCTCAGGCTAAGGTTGAAGAAAACAATGAAGCAACAAAACATACTGAATCAAGGGATCTATCAAGCAAAACACAAGTACGCTCACCAAAAACTGTGCTCTCCTTTTCCAAAGAAGATCTCAAAGCAAAGCTGATGTTCCTGGATGAAAATGAAATCTTAAAGAGAAGGATGAAGAGTCACCCAAATCAACCACAGAAAATGAAGCACGGCAGAAGATCTTAAATAAAATTATTGTTGAAGGAAGAGTATTGCATTCAATTAGAGGCAAAATTGCATTCAAAGTTGATGTTCCTGGATGAAATTGAATGAAATCTTAAAGAGAAGGATGAAGAGTCACCCAAATCAACCACAGAAAATGAAGCTTTTCAAGGCACGGAAGAAGATCTTAAAATAAAATTATTGTTGAAGGAAGATTATTGCATTCAATTAGAGGCAAAATTGCATTGGACAAACAAGAACCTTGCTAAGACAGAGTCACTTCTGCAAGAAGCATTATCGAGTAAACATGAGCTTCAACAAGAGCTGGCAGAAAAAAGTGCATAAAGACAAAAGTTAGAGGACTTAACTACAATTCAGGGTAACAGTCTTTCTAAGTACGAAAATCTAGTTTCTGCTTTGCAAAATGAAGCAAAATCTTTGAGAGATAAATTGGAGGATGTTGCGGAGAAACTGGAGGCTTCAGGTGTACAAGAGAAAGGGTTACATGAAAAGCAAGGATACGCTAGAGATGAGCTAGAGCAGCAGCTAAAGGCAACTGAGGAAGCTAGTACATGATTCCTGGATTTGAAAACTCTTCACGAGACATCAACAAAAAATTTGGAGTTGGAACTTGAAGAAGCATAAGAACTTTAAGGAGAAGGTATACAAAGCCAAAGAATTGCAGGAAAAGCTGAAATCCCTGGAAGACATATAGACTACTTTAAAGGTCAAGCTATTGAAACTGCTCAAAGATTTACATCACTGAAGACAGAGATGGAATCAAATGCCACAAAGGTGCTCTCTTTTGTGCACAATATTGAGGACATTAAGCAGAAGGTCTCAATTGATGCAAAATTCCGGGTTAGTGTACAAAAATTATGCAAATTTGGAGCTGACTGACCAAATACTTTTATTCATTTTGGAAGTACTCTATGCATATGCAATTTAGACATAATGCAAAATGGTTTTATTTGTCATAATAAACTGAAGAATGCTATTTGACATAGCACCTGTGATGGAGGATAATGTGCTCACTGAAAATTATGGATCCTAGATATAACAATTCATTCCATAATAGTCCAAGTTAAAGTACCATTAAATAAACTTTAAAAAAATTCACATGGTGATCTGGAAACTGTTGTAAGAGAGTCTGCAAATAATTTATCTAGAAATTCACAGCATTTTGATCTCAAGGAAAGCATTCTCTAATTCAGATAGCTTATCTCCCAGATCACTGATTGATTTATCAGAAGTTTCTGAGTCATCAACCATCAGAAGGGGCTCTAAGAAAAGCATATTTGTTGAAAGGTAAAACAATGTATACAAGCCACATCTTTTTTGGTAGAAAATAATTCAAATGAAACTACTGAAGTGTTGGAGAAAATTGATTGATGAGATTTAGTAACTTTCGGACTAATATATGTTTATTTAAAATTAATTGTAATGGTTGTCATGCCAATCTGGACATAGATTCAATTAAGCAGGGATTTCAAGTACTTCATGGAGAAATTGCAATTCTTAAAATTTTGAGGACTACTACTTTCAAGATTGCTAGTACAAAATGCAAGAATGGCTATGCAAAGTAACTTTTATAGCAAAGTGTATTATGTAATATAATGATGAACTTTTCATTAGTTTTCTCCAAAGTAGGCATGTGTTTAAACTATGGTGTGCATCAACCATCTTTCTCATTTTTTTGGCTATTGATTTCTTGATAATCTCTTAGTCATCTTCTTTCTTCTGCATAGTTACCATCAAGGATTTCAACTAATTAGGAACAGATTTAACAGAGAGAATTGAAGGAGAAGAAGGATTTGGAATGGGAAGCTTTATTGAAGAAATCACGAGCTGAATTGAAGGCTAAGCATCAGTATGCCAGAGTCTTGGAAAAACAAGTCAAAGGCCTTGAAATGAAGTTTCAAGAAACTGATTCCTAATATGAAGTTAAGGTTGGTTATTATTCTTAGTTCAATTACCATTCGAGATTCGACTACAGAGCTGTTTTTTCAAAAAATTCTCGAAGTTTCAGTCAATCTTAACCCATGTTTATCTGTTGTATGTTTCTTACAATGATATTATGTAGCCTTTCTTCATGCATGTCATGCTATTTAAGTGCAGGATTGACTCCACTAAGGAAATTTGTTCAAAGATTAAGAACAATTATTATTTTGGATATTCAATTTTCTAATATTTGGCAAGCATATGGATGATTACAGACCACAAAACAAAGTGAAGAACTCTCCCTGGTTAATGAAGAAGTCAATGAACTGAGAGAAAAATTTAGTCAAACATCTGAAATTAAAAAGAAGATTTCAGAGCTCTAAGAGAAGTTGAAGCCAGCATTTACAAGTGGAGAAGAGGCAAGTTCAACCAAGGTAATTATCAAATAGTCTTTTCTTTGCATAAATTGGATTCCCTAGAGAACACACCTAGTGCTTCATGTAACCTCTCATTGTGTTTTAGGCTAACAATGTAAACATCGAATCTGAATTCAAGGAGGTGGAGTCAAGGTTTCTTGACCTTGCAAAATTGTTAGAGAGAAAGAACAAGAAAGGTAAAGCTCTAGAGATGAGTCTAAAGCAAGCTTCCCATGTATCTGTGAAGCCTTGAGGATCATACTGGTACTCGCTGTCATAACTTTGATTGTTGGTGTGATTCTGCAAACGATTCATCATTATGATTGAAGGTCGTTGCTTTGAAAGAAAAAAAAAAAAATCAAACAGCTGTGTAACTGATGTCTTGATGCCTTTGTTTGGTGAGTTTGGAGCAGGAATTTTGTTTCCATTCCTGCTTAGTTTTGAATTTATTTATTTCACTTTGTTTTTGACAGTAGCATTGCTATTTGTTTTTTTTTTATGATGTACTAAAGGGTTGTTTTTGATATCTGAGTGGTTGCTATCTAAGTGTTGATTCATACGTTGTCCCAAATATTAATTACGTAATTTGATAAAATAGGAAAAGTACTTTGCTTTTTCAGTCATTGTTTGGTTAAATGATTATTGATTAAAACTTTATTTAATTCCTAGAAAAAAAATTTAAAAAATTCAAGAAGATATTTTTTTTTGGTGTTTGGATGTGATACTAAAAATTTTTGGAAAATATTTTCTGTAAACTAGCCCACTCGACCCCTAGCTTACCTGGGTCAACTGAACAAGATGGTCGAACCATTTGACTCACTTGAACTGACCTAACTTCCCGACTAGACCACCCTACCCAACCAAGAAAGAGTTCATACAAGCAATGTTATCAACAAATGCAGACATGTGTAAAGAGGTTGTAGAGAAAGCAGACATGCTTACCTTGTGTAATAGATGTAGAGCAAGCGATAGGGATGAAACCCTCTTTGTTCCTCAGTTTCTGAAGCAGACATGGACTCGGATTCTGCTGTTGGTAATGGGAAGATGGGAATGTGGGTTACCTATTGATCCCGTCCGGAAGCTGAGTTGAACGGAGGTCGGCCGATATGACAATTGATTGATCGGGATGCGAACCGGAAGGATGGTCCACCGGCAGTCGACGACAGATGACGAGGGCGAAGAGGGTGACGAGGACGAAGCGAGTACC
>JBBMJZ010000137.1:4115706-4137865 GCA_037833815.1 Zingiber zerumbet
CAGCTTGACTTTTGACTGCCACGTCAGCTTGACCTTTGACTGCCACATCAGCTTGACTTTTGACTGCCACGTCAGCTCGACTTTTGACCGTCATATCCTTTCTCCGAGACCCCATATTCACGCACCGTATCACCTATGATGTTCACTTTGTATTTTTATTATATAATGTGTCCAAGTCTTTCATCAAGAGAAAAAAAGAAAAAGTAAAGAAAAGAAAAGAAAGAAGAAGGACATCCACTAGGCAACGAGATTTGGTTTTTGGAATCATCGAAGAGCATTCGTCATTGTGACCTTCTCGCATTCGGCAAGATACGAATTCCTCCAACTAGCGTTTTTTTCTCCTCCTTCGAATTTCACCACAACGCGGTATGATTTATTGTTTTGTATAATAAATTTCAATTATAATTCTTTCATTGGTATTAGAGCATTAGAAATTATACCTAGTTCCGATTTCTCATCACCGTTTCCATGACTAATGTGTCGTAGCAGACGAGCGTCACGACTGCATCACGGCAATAGGATGTCGATTGCCGACAGTAGGATCGCAGGGAGACCAGCGATAGGGTCGTAGGTAAGTGACCGAGTAGCTCGCCTGCTCGACAGCACACTGCACTAGGTTGGAAAATCGCGACAGTGTCGCGATTTCCACCGGAGCGGGCTCAGGTCGTGGGGAGATGCGGGCAACGACATTCCGAAGACGGAGAAGGCTTCCCGTCTGGCCGGCGATGCGCTAGTGGCTGGGACGCATAGAACAGCGATCAATGACGTCATTGGGCCGAGGTCGACCGGTGTCTAGCGTTGACCGGCGATCGCCCAAGTAGGCCAGAGATTGGCCTTTATGGCCGACGATGATGTCTGTCGTAGTTGTGTGGCGGCAGTGGCGTGCGACGTGGGTGGCATGCGGTGGAGAAAGTGTCGAGAAAAAGAAACATGAAGCATAATGCTTCGTGAGAAAAAGCTTGATTGAATAAATCAAATAAATATAAAAAAAAAAACAAAATAACATTTTTTTTCTTTCATATGCATGATAAGTTTTGTAGATAGAAGAATTCAAAATTAAAAAACAAAAAACAAAAATGTGAGCAGTGAGCTTCATAGAATAACCAGTCTGGTTCAAGCTGAATGGGTTTGAACTAGATGGTCTAATTAGACCATTAGGTCTCGTTCATGTTTAAACCATTAGTTGCTTTAATGAATCAGTTTAATCTAAACCAGAATCAATTTGGGTTGATTTAATTGGGTTTAGAAGAAATATGATCAAATGATCATATTTGTTCTATTAGGTTAAATTTGATCAAATGGATTAGATTTGTTCTAATGATTCAGACTTAATCCAATGGATATTGTTTGATCAAACGGATATTAATTTGATTAATAAGTCTAAAATTGGATGAAATGAACTTAGATTAAACAATAACAGAACATAAGTACAAAAAAATCTCTATCCAATTAGATTAATTCTAATGAGGACAATAGACCAAACTTAGGATCTGGATTTCCGATTGACCGGTCCAATAGATCAGTCAACTGAAACTCCTAAAAATTGAGAAGATTTATTTTTCTTGATTTATTATGTTGATTCTATGCCTATATAAATTGAATTAAGCCAATTTTGTACTGGTTAATCGGTTTTGTACTGGCTTATTTAATTTTAATTTTTCAGATGGCTAGTCGCAATATACGACAACATGAGCTTTGGGAGGAGATTAAGGAGATTGATTATGACCTGGTTCACGGAGTCGGATGGATTATTTATCGGCTCGATCAGTTGTTCTAGAAACTCGAATGAGAAGAGTTTCCAGTCACACACAGAAGATGTGCTCTAGTTTATTCACTACCAAAACATCTTAGGAAAATAGCACTACAACTTTGGGATGATTCTGAAGGGGCGTGTCTCATATTCAGAGATGTGTAGACATTTATTTCATTTAGCTTGGGGTCCTGAAGAATCAGAAGAGGATCCAGAGGAGGATCTCGACGAATCTTAGGAGGATTCAAAAGATGATTCTGAAGCATCTGAGGAGGATCTGGAAGAATGTGTGGAGGATTTAGAAATGAATCCAAATTTGGATCTGATAGAGAATTCTGAAGCTTTCCCATCTGAGATTACCCAAATGAGTTTAGGTTGAAAGGGATACTGTTGGTCATGGTACTAATATCTGTCATAGTGGGAGCGATGTTAGCCTATCTAGTTTATTAGAGTTCTGTTATTGTTATTGTCATTATGTATAAATAATATTAGTCCATTTAGTTCATGAAAGTTATATGTTAACAATATGCAATATATTTTTATATTAATGATATGTTCATTCATATGTTTATTTATACTGTTTACTCTACATGATGCATGATAAATGATTAGTTTATTTTATTAAATGATTAGTTCATTTATTGGAATGTGTGTAATAGAATTGATCAATATTGATTTGATTGATCATACGAATAATAAGTGAAAATAGAGTTATCACTTGATTTTGTAAACTAACTCAAATTAATATTGAGTCAATCATAAGTTGCATGCATATAAATTACATTGAATACTAAATAATGTATTTATTTATAATAGATTATGACAACCAAAAACATTATAGTTGAACTCAATAAGGGTGAAAAACTTAATGGGGATAACTCTAAGATTTGGCACCTCAGGATACAATATATACTTGAGGAACAAGAAGTTCTAGAGGCTGTAAATCAGGTTATGATAGAACCTGTAGATGGTCCTACTGTATATCACATACGAGATATTAATGGCTATAAGACATGAAAGAAAAAAGACTTCACTGCAAATGACATATTGATTAGTTCAATAGCATAACCTAGCTTTTGAGTATGAGTCATATCTTACGACTGATGCAGTCTGGGTAGTCCTTAAAGAAAAATATAGTGGAGTAAGTCTGAGCAAGCTTCGACAGCTGGCAAGCAAGTTTGACAGCTACAAAAAGCGTCCGAATGTTTCGATGGTCCAACACCTCAGGGAGATGACAAACATGATTCGGAAGCTTAAAATTGATGGTTATAAGTTAACTGATAAACAACAGATTCAAGCAGTCATTCATTCCCTTCCAGATTCTTGGGAGACCATGAAGCAGACCATAACTCATAGTGAAAGTATCAAGACTTTCATTGACGTCTCATGCCATGTAGAATTGGAGGCGGAGAGAGCTGAATCCGGAAGGATTTCTAGACTAGCCTATGTGGTTGTTAGTTTTGTTGGATCATCTGAATCTATGAAAAATAAATGGTTCAAGAAAGGGAAGGGAAAGAAGAAAGAAGCTGCTACTGTGAGAAAGGACCCAATCAAGAAGATAGGAAAGAAGATTGGAAAGAAATCTAAAAATAAGTTGACTTATTTTAACTACAGCAAGAAGGGTCACTTCGCTCGGGAGTGTACTGAGCCAAAAAAGATAAATCCAAATGTGTCTTCTTTTCCCGAGTATTTTGTTGCTGGTTCAGTGTTACGTTGTTAGCTGATTTTTATCCTTTGTGGATTATAGATTTAGAAGCAACCAACCATATAGCTCGAGAGCGAGTTACATTTGTTAAGTACCGTTGGGTACCAGCTTGCAACAAATGGATCTATGTAGGAAACAATGCAAGAGTTGAAGTCAAAGGAGTCAGCACTTGCAAACTCAACCTCCATGATGGTAGTGTTTTGTTTCTACATGATGTCCTGTATACTCCTGAAATTTGATGAAATCTTATTTCCGTGACATGTCTTATTGATTTAGGGTACTGTATTAATTTTTACAATTGATGTGTTAAACTTAAGATTAACTCACTGTTAATCATGTTCGTGTAGGTTGTACTAACGGTCTAACTCAAGTTTTGATGAATGACAAAGTAAGTTAAGTTAGGTTTGTTATGATCTAACGATTTAACTAAGTGTACAGGAGAAGTCCAGATAGGTCGACGGGTTAACCAGATATCTGACAAGAAATCTAGCTAGGTTGACGGGCTGACCAGATAGCTGGTAAAAAGTCTAGATAGGTCGACATATTGATTGGATATCTTGCACGAAGTCTAGCTAGGTCAATGACTCGACCGGATAGCTGGCACGAAATCCAGACAGGTCGACAGGCTGACTGGATGTATGGCAAAGTAAATATAGGTAAGTCACTGGAGGAGAGTGACTTGGTGAGGACATGTTCCCCATTTAAGGGAACAGTAGGTGACGATCCAACTTAAATTCATTTTGGAAATCTAAGTTGAAATCTTGACTAGATTCTAATCTCGAGGAGATAGAATCTAATTACTACTCTACTTGTTATTGTACAACTTTGTTTTGCAGGGTTAGTATACTTTGTATTTGCCTTGGACTAACCTTTTCTTGTAGGAAAACAGTTTCGGGCGCCCGGAATGGCCGAAGCTTATCTTATCGCTAGCTTAGAGCGCATTGATTGGTTGGCCGACGTCACAATCCAGGCACTCAGAAGGGATCCAGGCGCTTGGAACTGCCTATATAAGCAGCCTTCCACCAAGAACATGAAATACAAGTTTCTTCTACGATTACCTTCTTGCGTGTTGCTCCAAAGATGCTCCTGCGACTCCACGATGTGACTCCGACAGCCTAGTGACGCTGCTCCAGCGATAAAGTGACGCGATTCCAACAACTGAAAGCATAGTCTTCCAAATCTCTGAGAAGTTGTTGGTATACTTGTTTACTTCTTCACTTAAGATTATACATTCATTGTATTAATTTTTTATAAAAGATTTGCGAACTATTTGTGAATTGCCCACCGAAAGCACTCTCATGTGCGAGCCTTAGAGTAGGAGTCGATGAAGGCTCTGAACCAGGTAAAACTTGGTTTATTAGCGTTGTTTTCATTGTTATCTTTCCGCTGCATACTTTATTTTAGTATCAATTTTCGGCGATCGCTATTCACCCCCTCTAGCATTCTTTTCGATCCAACAAATCAGATATAGTTTTTTAACAAATGGTTTTATGGTTTTTTATATAGAACCAGATGTCAATTGTGCTATTGAGGGTTATTTTTCAAATATTGCTCTAACTAGTAATATATGTATAACTGATGAGGTTTAGCATGCTAGATTAGGACACATAGGATAAGAACATATGAATCGGTTGGCTAAAGATGCTCTATTAGGCACTCGGGCTAAGATTCACTTGTCTATATGTGAGCATTGTCTTACTAGAAAAGCAACTAGGAAACCATTTAATAAGGCTATTAGAGTTATATCACCATTATAATTAATTCATTCAGATATTTGTGGTTCAATGAATATGAAGGCTAGACATGGAGCTTCCTATTTCATTATATTTATTGATAATTTCTCACATTTTGGTTATGTGTATTTGATTTCTCATAAATATAAAGCATTGAATTGCTTCATTTATTATATGAACAAAATTGAGAATCAAACAGAATGTAAAGTTAAGACTTTACGCACTAACTGTGGAAGGAAATATTTGTCTGATATGTTCAAGTGTAATGATAGAGGGATTATTAGACAGCTGATAATCCCTGGAACTCCACAGTAAAATGGAGTAGCTAAAAGAAGAAATAGGATTCTTCTTGAAATGGTTAGGTCTATGATGGCGCAGGCTAATTTGCTAATCTCCTATTGGCGAGATGTATTATTAACTGTGACCTATATACTTAACAAAGTGTCTTTAAAATCAATTTCATCTACCCTATATGAACATTGGACAGGCAAAAAACTAGATTTAAGTAATCTGATACCTTGAGGGTATGCTGCTTATGTTCATAATAATTCTCACAAGTATGAAAAATTGGGACCTAGGGGTAAGAAATGTATCTTTATTAGATATCATGAAACCTCTAAAGGTTATGTTTTCATAAGTGAGCAACAAGATGAAATCATCTCTGAAATAGATTCGAGAGATGCGACTTTTCTTAAAATAGAGTTCCCAACTAGAGATGATGTTGATAAAAATGTTCCTCTATTTGAGGAGAATGAGATATTATCAACAAGAGAGATGTCAAAAGAGATGTCTGAGTCTAGTCAACCGAGTGGGAATGATATGCCCAGTCATGAGTTGACTTCTCAACAGGCCAGCTTATGAAGTGTTCATAAAATCAAACCTAAGAAGAGGTTTGATATTGAGAATGAAGCATTGATAACACTTCCAGTTGATGATGATGAACCTCAATCCATTGAGGAAGCATTAGGATGTAGAGTTAGAGAAAAGCAGAAAGCCATAATGGTTGAAGAAATGGAGTATATGATTTAAAATAATATTTAAGACTTAGTTGATCTTCCTCTTAGCTAAAAGGTTATTGGGAATAAGTGGATTCTTAAAATAAAGAGAAAAGATGATGGATTGATTAACAGATACAAAGCTTGTTTAGTTGCAAAAGAATATACCCAAATGGAGGGTATTGACTTTGAAGAGACATTTTCTCCCATAGTAAAATTTATGTCAATACGATTTATTTGGCCTTTGTGGCACATTGTGACTTGGAATTACATCAAATGGATGTAAAAACTACTTTCCTTAATGGTGAGCTTGACGAGAAAATCTATATGGTTCAGTTAGAAGATTTTATTGCTGAAGGCCAAGAGGAGAAAAGTATGTAGACTTAGAAAGTCTATATATGGGCTAAATTAAGCATCAAGACAATAAAACATATGATTTAACAAAGTCATTTTATCTTATGATTTTAAGATGATCAATGAGGATCATTGTATTTTTTTAAAAAAAAAAGAGAAAAAAAAGTATGTCATTTTTTCATTATATGTTGATGATATGTTGATAGCTAGAAATGATATTGGGTATGCGAATGAAGTTAAGAAGTGTCTTTCATCACAATTTGATACAACGGATATAGGAGAAGCTGAGTACATCTTAGGGGTGAATATCATTAGATATTGTCCTAAAAGACTTTTGGGTCTATCACAAGAGTCTTATATAAATAAGATGCTACATCATTTTAGCATGTCTAACATAGAACATATACCTATTGTGAAAGGTACTATTTTGAGCAAGGGTATGTGCCCCAAAACTCCAAAGAAAATAGCTGAAATGAATAAAAAATTATATGTCAGTGCTATTGGTAGTTTGATATACACTATATTATGTATACGTCCGATATTAGCTATGTTGTTGGCTTACTTAGTCACTTCCAGTTAAACCTAGGACTGAGACATTAGAAGATGGTAAAAAGGATATTAGATATCTAAAGGCGACAATAAATTATTGTCTCTGTTTCCAAGGATTAGATATGAATTTAAAAGGTTATTCAGATACAGATTGGGCTAGGGACTTGGATGATAGAAAATCTACATCAGGCTATGCGTTCTTGCTGAATGGTGGTGTCATCTCATGAAATGGCAAAAAAATAAACTTGTGTAGTTTTGTCAACTATAGAAGCTGAATAAGTGGCATATTCTGCAACTATGTAAGAAGCAGTCTGGTTGAGAAGGTTTCTGAAGCATCTGAAGATTGCTGAGGACAATGGAAGTCTAGTAACTATCTACTGTGATAGTCAAGCTTCAATAACTTTTTCTAAGGATTCCAAATATCACAGCAAAGGTAAGCATATAGCTATAAGATATAACTTTGTGAGGGATATTATGGCTAAAAAAAAAGTATTTCTTGAGTATATCCCTATACATACTATACTTGCAAATCCTTTTACTAAGTCAATGACTAAAGAGTTATTTAAAGAACATATAAAGTCTTTAGAATTTCGTAGAATGTAACAATATTGTAATAACAATCAGATATTGTGATTTAATTATGTGATTTGTCATAATTTATTCAATGTATATGATTTTGTTACATTTATATAAGATCTTAGTGAGCATGTGACAGGAAGAGATTGGTCTACTCACATGGACAATTATCTCTGTTTGTTAAGTACAAATAGAGGTAATACTGTTACTTATAGAACAACTTTTATAGTTGTGAACAGAGACAGATTCATAAGTTAAGGTCGCCTTGATAATTGTATCAAGATGAGAACATTATGTTGAATAATGACCGAAGTAAATAAATCCACCATTTACTAAACCTATTGAAGACCATATTGGAATTCATATATTGAATTGAGGATTATACATTAGGTATGTTTAAATTAAAATCTGTACAATGTTAAATTTGAGGAAAACATGCACTCTTTTTAGTAAAGGGAATAACATCGTAGCATGTGATTTATACCGCATGTGCTATTGTGACAATAAATGTAATAGGAGAATGGATCGTTGTTTCTCTACTATATAAGACCTTTGAGATTATAAGTTAATCTCAGTTTTGCCTTAAGTGATTATTTAGCTATTTATTTGAAGTTTTAATCAGTGACTGCTAATTTAGCATGTATCCTATTGTTATGGATGATTCAGTCTATGAAGCATAACTAGGAAAGTGAATGATTAGAATGAATAGATTATAGCTAAAAAGGAAAATTAAATAGATTTATATCTTTTGATGTTATTCACTGGTTGACCCATTTCTATTATGTATAGAAATGATTATGAATATTGAATATGGAACATGCTTTTGGCATAATAATCATTATAAGAGATTAGAGATGTTCATATTAATGTAGATTAAGATTATTTAATCTAGATAAATAGCAATACATGAATATCTCCAAGATAATGGTTGTATGTCACTGGGAGATTGGATATTTCTTGGATAAACGAATATGTATGACCAAGAAAGAGGCTATGTGCCATAATGAGTATGTCTTTAATTCATTTAGAAGAGCGGCTAAATAAATTGTAACAACTTTGTTATCATTAATCACTCTGAGAGTGGCTATGTAAGGTGTAACAAATTTCTTAGCAACTATCGCTCAATGTGCTTGCTATCGCACGAATCATTTTTTCTAAGTATGGATTGGATGTTCTGATATAATCTTTATGACTAAACTCTTATATAGTCTATATAACTTATTTAGTCTTTGTGACTTGATTCTAATTTGGTCTTTATGACCTAACTTGAATGAGTGGGAAATGCTAGTAATGGGAACGTGGGAATGTGGGCTACTCATGATGCCCACGTTGTCCATATTTCCACAGGTATTTTACTAGTATACCCCTTGGTATTCCCATTATATAATGCGTCCAAGTCTTTCATCAAGAAAAAAAAGAAAAAGGAAAGAAAAGAGAGAAGAAGAACATCCATTAGGCAACGAGATTTGGTTTGTGGAATCGTCGAGAAGTGTCCGTCACTATAATCTTCTCACAGACGGCAAGAGACGAATTCCTCCATCCAGCGTTTTTTCTCTTCCTTCAAATTTCACTGCGACGAGGTATGATTTATTGTTTTGTACAGTAAATTTTAATTATAATTCCTTCATTTGCTACTACGACAATGAACTACTTTTAGCCGCCTCCCTCTCATATAGGGTCTTGCAACGAGGAGTCCTATCTTATGTAGGATCTGCTCAGAACTTTTCCCACCATCGACGCCTTTATTGAGATATGCTCGGAACCAGATGAGACTCCGCCTTACACCGGACTTCTGCTGCAGGAAACTTTTCGATGACCCACCATTATGCATATTTAGCAACGACACTCGCTAGGGTTCCGCTCCTCTACCTTGCCTCTTAGTTCACTCTTTGAACAACTATCTTTCAATATTTAGTTTTTTTATCAAATCATGTAACTAAGTTTTTAAAAACATCAAATCGAGTAACTTAGTTTTAAAATTATCAAATCATATACTCATTTTCCATTTTACCCTTAATCAATCGACTAATAAAAAAATCAGTCGAATTGATTTCTGTTTAAGAAATCAGTCGAATTGATTTCTATTTAAGAAATCAGTCAACTGATTTTTAATATAAGTTGAATCGATTTCTCTTTGTGCTCAAGCTTTGAGCAAATCAATCGACTAACAATGAAAATCAATCAAATTGATTTGCTTATGTATCAAAGTCGATTTTAGATAAAATTGGTTGATAGACCAAACGATCTCAGATTGACATGAAATTAGTTTCTATATATTTGGCTAGTTTTCTTGATTATATCCATGCTATCAAACATCAATTTGACTCAATATATTAAAAGCAGTCATTTTTTAAACATAAATATATTTAAAAATTTTAATTTATGGTACATCAGCCAGTTTTGGGCAAAACTGGTTGATGGACCAAACATCATCATTGCTAATTCTTTTAATTATATTCATGTCATCAAATATTAATTTAACCAAATATATTGATAACAGTGATTTAATATCTTAAGTTAAATTGATGTTTAAGGGTATGAATATAATCAAGAGAACTAGCCGAACACATAAGAACTAGTTTCATGTTAATCTAAAAATGTTTGGTTCATCAGCCGGTTAGATCAAATGTTTTCAGATTGATATGAAACTAGTTCCTATATGTTCATCTACTTCTCTTGATTATATTCATGCCTTCAAATATTAATTTGACTTAATATATTGAGAGCAGTGATTTTTTGAATAGAAATTAAAATTTTCAAATACATTTGTATTAAAAAAAGTCATTGTTTTTAATATATTGAGTCAAATTAATATTTAAGGGCATAGTTATGATCAAGAGAATTAGTCGAACATATATGAACTAGTTTTATGTCAATCCGAAAATGTTTGGTCCCTCAGCTGGTTTTAAGGAAAATCGGCTGATGGGACAAATAATCTCGAATTGACAAGAAACTACCTCCTATATGTTTAGATAATTCTCTTAATTATATTTATACCCTAAAATATTAATTTGATCAAATATATTGAGAACAATAATTTTTTGAATATGAATTAGATTTTTTGAATACATTCATGTTAAAAAAATCACTGCTCTCAATATATTATGTCAAATTGATATTTGACGGGATGTATATAATCATGAGAACTAGCCAAACATATAAAATTAGTTTTATGTCAATCCAAGGGCGTTTAATCTATTAGTTGATATTGACCTAAAATCGATTGATGGACCAACCAATCTTAAATTGACATGAAACTAGCTCCTATGTATTCGTCCACTTCTCTTGATTATATCTATGTCCTCAAATATTAATTTGACTCAATATATTGAGAGCGGTGATTTTTTAAACATGAATTAAAGTTTTTGAACATATGCATATTAAAAAAATCGATACACTCAATATAAGGTCAAATTCATGTTCGAGGGGTAGATATAATCAGAAGAACTAGCCAAACATATAAGAACTAGTTTTATATTAATTTGAAAATGTCTGATCCATCAACCATTTTTACCCAAAACCAGATGATAGACTAAAAATTGAATTTTTTGAATATATTCGTGTGACTGTGTAATTTCAAAATTTTACCTATGGTTTGGTAAAAAAAAACTGATATTCATTAAATATTTTAGTAAAGGTTATTTGATAGTTAATAAAATGATAAGGCATTTTTAAAAAATATTAAACTTTCGTAGAGGTTTTAAGAATTAGTAAATTAAGAGAGGGTACATCTGCAATTGTTCCCATTTGTGATTTCCCCCTTAATTTTTCCTTAATTTGGCCCGTCGATTTCCATCCTGCGACGGCATCTTTTCTTTAACCACTGCTACCCAAGCAACCTCTCTCTCTCTCTCTCTCTCTCTCTGTGGAAGCGATGGGTCGAGCTCTCCTCTCCTCTTCCCTCTTCTCGCCGAGGCTGAGGATTCCGGCGATACGCAAATCTTTCTCGCCCAATTTGACTACCAAGCTCGCGCTGGGATTCCGCACCCGCGCGGCTCTCTCCGCATCCCCTACCGAGAGACGATTCCCTAAAATATCGGCGGAATCAACAGGCTCGATCCCCCCGGCGGAGCTGCTCAAGGTCGTCGAGACCGCTGCGCAAGCCGGCGCCGAGGTTCTCATAAAATTTAATTTGCTATCTTTTGTTAATCCAAGTGCAAGTTTGTGTCTCTTTCCTTTCTCTTTTGTTTAGAGTTGGAGATTCTCAGTCATGATTATCCCCTTCCATTTGACGACTCTACAACATCATCCTTGTACGCTGTGAGTTACATTATACGTTTGTAACTGGAGCTGCGTACATGGGTTAGATAAGTAACAGTTACGTCAACTGTCAAAGTTAGGTTTTTTTTTTCTCAAATTTTTGATCGCCTTTTTGTCTATGTTTAGCATATCTATCTCTGTTTTCCAAGTTAGATTCATTTTGCATTTCATGTTCTATTGTCTTGCCACTGCTGGTCTCTTTAAAATGTGGGATGATAAAAGCAATTTTCTGACAAAATTGCAGCTGTAAATCTGTGGACATGCTTGACTTCCATGAAAATATTTGAATTTCATAAAAATGGTTAGGAGAGCCTTAACATCACTAAATTTCAAGTGAAAATTATATCTTGCCCCGTGATGTTTGCTGACTATTTCATTTTACCCCTTAAGAGTTTTTAAAATAGCATATTACCCCTAGAGATTATATAAGCATATTAGATCATGCCTAGTCTTAATTTTGTCTAGTTAGATGACAGTGGACATCAATTTCTCAATTATGTGAACAAGGGAGGGTATAAGAGGGTGGTTTTGTCGATGCAGTTCTAAGGACCATTGTGCTTCCTCCTCTATGGATGTATCGATGAGCCAGTCGAACAACCTCCTAAAGATGGTGAACCTCTAAGTTGTTGCTCCCTTTGCCTCCTATCGTGCTATCACCACTATCAAAGAGGGCGAATGACTAATTCATTCGACACTAAAGGAAATGATATTGACAAAAATGCTCTTATATACCTTCATATGTTGGTCATGTGGTTGAGAAATTAGCATAGACTTCATTTGACAAACAAAATTAAGGCCTGTAGGTGTTTTGGTATGCTATTATAATCTAAGGTAAAAGGGCAGCCCGGTGCACGAAGCTCCCATCATGCGGGGTCTCGGGGAAGGATCCATTGTACGCAGCCTTACCCTGCTTTTTTGCAAGAGGCTGTTTCCAAGCTATTATAATCTAAGGTAGTAAAATATTATTTTTGAAGGGGAAAATTGAAAAGTTCAACAAACTCTAAGAGACAATATAAACTTTCTCAATTTCAAATACTCCTTGTCCATTGTTTACCACCATATTTTAGATACAAGAACAGACCTACTTGGAAATGCTTGCAGATTTACATGCTTGCTCAACTTGCACTCGGAGTATCATCTATTTGTTAATTGAAGAGTTTTTAAAGACGTGTATTATGCAAGATATCCAATGAAAAGTTGCACTAACTTTTGTGTCAATGATGATCTTCAAGCATATAACTCAGGCTTGATCTCTGTTTTCACTCTGTTATATGCTTGCTATATGCTTGTTATATGATGATCTTCAAGCATATAACACAGGCTTAATCAAGCCAATCTGAGCTCTGTTACAAGCATATAACAAATGATCTCTGTTTTCACTCTCCCTTTGACAAAGAACACAAGCTTGGTCTTCAATGATGATGCCCTGGTGTGAACTCTGTTAAGCAACACTAACCATGTTCAAAGCAGATTGTGTAATCACACTACTACTGTTACATTGTATTTGATATTTTGATATGCTGAATGCACCAGAGTGATTTAATTTTGTTCCATCTCCAAACAATAACATCTTCATCTTTGCTAGAATTCAAACACATTGGCATATTGGTGGCTGTAATATTTGTTAGTTCCAGAAACAGATTAATATCTATATTTCCAGGAAGATTTAAACCACAATCCAGCAAATAAATTCAATCTGGTTCGCTGAGATCTTTGTTCAAGCTCCTTTCAAATATTAGTGGCAGCTCTTCTTCAAGAATAGAATCTGCAATCTATCTTTCCAAATTCTAGTTTTTAGCATTGCCAAGCTCGTATCTGATTCTAGGTTTAAAGAAATCCTGTACTTGTAAGAAACTCTTCCATAAGCAAACCAATTTCTGTTTTGGCACTGCCTCAGCCCAGTGCAGATTTTTCAGACAATTAACAGTGAAAATCTCCACCACCAAGAGCATAAAATGGAAATATTGTGGTATTCAAGATTGATGACACCTAGTCCTCCAGCCTTCTTAGAGCTGGTTACCCAATCCCA
This sequence comes from Zingiber zerumbet, assembly GCA_037833815.1. Taxonomy (NCBI): domain Eukaryota; kingdom Viridiplantae; phylum Streptophyta; class Magnoliopsida; order Zingiberales; family Zingiberaceae; genus Zingiber; species Zingiber zerumbet. The sequence goes on from JBBMJZ010000137.1 coordinate 4,129,658, forward strand.
TCTGACTAAATTGGAGACTTTATCAGTATCCAAAGAAGCTCATAGGAATTTTCTTCTAATTTGTCAATCTTTTTAATCACTTATTTAGGAAGGATGAAAATGCTTGATATAGTGTCATGTGACCGAGTATATTATTAATTAAAATGAATCTTCCCCTAATAGAACATGATCCTGTCTGAAATCGATGAAAGCTGGACCACTGGTGAGTTGTCACTAATGTTGACTAAAAGGGGGAAGAGATGAAATCCCCAAAAGGCCCTCCTCTCTTTCCCCCACATCAGATAAGAATATATGTTTCCATGTTTTAAGCTTGACTGAAACTTTCTGAATTCAGTTCTCCTGGTAACTCTTGCTCAGTTTCCTGATTCCAAGTTGAAATCTCAAGTATATGTTGTGTTCCTGAGCTCCAAAAGTCTCTATCAATGCTTGCCCCTATCTTTTCGTTTGCCTATATAAGGAAAGAGCCAAACTAATCTTGGTGTGCAACAGCTCTTTCTCATCAGCTTTGTTAAACATTAGTATCATTTGCATATTGAATAAGCATGGGGTTTTTGAGAAATTGACTTAGCAACTGATACATCTTGGACAAGACCAGTATCTGAGGCTAAAGATAAAGACTTCTGCAATGCCTCGGTCAATAAGATGAATAAAAGAGATGATAATGGTTTACCCTAGCGAAGAACTCTCCTATTTCTAAACCATGTACCAGCTTTCCCATTTATTATTATAGCAGTATGGCCAGTTGTATAATCATTTCTATCCAGTAAACTCATCTTGGTGGAAAATTTTGCAGCTTCATAACTAGAAACAAACTATCTCAACAAAGTAACAAACCATATCAAAAGGCTTTCTCAAAGTCAACTTTTTATCATAACTACGTCTCCATCACGTTTGCTAGCCCTTGGTAGTAGCTAGCAAGTGATCCTTAAAAGGCAAATTGAAGAGGTGACACTAGTTGTGCCATGAATCATTGTAATCTAATTGCCTGGACTTTTGAAATGACCTTAATGATACAATTCCCCAAGGCTCTTTAGGTTGTTCTTTCTTGGGTATGAGGACCAAATCAGCACAGTTGAGTTGCTGGATCTGCAGGTTCCGTTCATAAAACTGTTCGAACAATTCAACAATATCAGCTTAAATTAGCCCCAAGCGCTCTGATGAATTCATTATTATGCCATCAGTACCTGGTGTTTTAAGTTTAGACATTGCTTTCACTGTGTATCCAATTTCTTCCAATGTGAATAGCTCAGCCAGAGAATGCAAGGAACTATTTTCAGCATAGTAGTTTTCAGGTTTATTGGCAATTTTAACAGAATCCTTGACCCCAAGTAATGATTTGAAATAGCATGTAAATTCCTTGTGAATATCTGCACGAGTTGTCAGATTTTACCAGCAATGGTAATAACTGATCTGTTGCTTCTTCTTGCAATATGATGAAAGAAAGAGTTTTTATCCCCCTCTCTAATCTACCTAGTCTCTGCTCTTTGCTTCTTCTTCTTCTTCACAAGGATGAGGAACCCACAAATTATCATTAGCCATCTGGTATCTATTAAACTTTTCTATGCTATTGTTTTATTTGTTTCCTTCTACATTCTTCTGGGATTCTGTTTTTCCTATTCTATAGTGTTGGATTTTGCAAATCTCAATCATGTCATTCAAATTACAAATCACTAACTTATCACTGTTTCTGGATTCTGATAGCATAGTTTCTTACTTTACAAATGGTTGTCGTTGTTTTTACTCTATCTATGCTACCCATACAACCTAGATTTGGTTTGCTTTTCATATGTTAAATTAAGTTGATGGCCATTTATTAGAAAGAGATCAAGGCCTAGTTTTGACTATGTTATATTGATTATATCTTAATATCCTTAAGATTTGTATAAGATATTGGATATTGTTTTATTTGTTTCCTTCCACATTCTTCTGGGATTCTGTTTTTAAGGGTAGCATAGATAGAGTATTCTATAGTGTTGGATTTTGCAAATCTCAATCATGACATCCAAATTACAAATCACTAACTTTTCTCTGGTTTGGATTCCGGTAACATATTATTCTTACTATATAAATAGGTGTCTTTGTTTGTACTCTATCTATGCTACCCTTACAAGCTTGATGTGGTTTGCTTTTCATATGCTAAATTAAGTTGAAGGTCATTTTAGAAAGAGATCAAAACCTAATTTTGACTATGTTATATTGCACAATTTACGGTTTAACTCCTTTGTGCAATATTTCATCTCTAATGTTTTCTGCTTTAATTTTTTTGAAGGTTGTGTTGGAAGCTGTCAATAAGCCTCGCAGCATTAGTTACAAAGGAATGACAGACTTAGTTACAGAGTAAGAGTAATTAGTTATACACTTTTGCCTGCTGCTCAATGATGTATGATTTTATAAAGGGTAACTGGTTGTGTCTTATTTTTTCATACTTTTGTGTCAAAATGCAAAGGTACCATTGAAATATGCTAGCAATTTCACATTTTTGTAGGTTGCAAATCTGAAGAGGAACAATTTTGATTTTGATATGATATTAATGTTGTTCTTAACTTGATTAGAGCTGAAGGTGTATAAGGTAGAAGGATAGGGAAAAGAACTCAATTTGATGTAATCAAGAGATTGGAAGATTACCGACGATATAACCTTGCATAAATTTAGGTAATATCTTAAATAGAGTTTGCCAACACTCCCTTGTCTTTTTAATACCAACCTTTCCTTTTATGTTTTAACCTTCACTCTTTACTCTTGAACGTGAAGGACTACTTAGGGGGGATGTTTCTTGAAGAAAAATCTGCAATCACACTTTTTTTTGTAATGCATTGGTGTCATTAGTATTTATTTGTAATATAGACAATGCAAGCTTAGTTATATTATCACAAATGTATTTGTTGTATGAGCTTTTTGAAATTGTTTGTGGAAGTCTGCATGATATATTATTGGTATAGCACAGAATTATCCTAGTTTTGTTCCTTGAAAGCTCATGCATAGCTCATTCATTCTTGCCCAATTTCCTGCAGCACTGATAAACAGAGTGAATCAGTAATCCTTGAAGTGGTGAATAAGAATTTTGAAGATCATCTTATTCTTGGTGAAGAAGGTGGCCTTATTGGAGACTCTTTGTCAGAGTACCTTTGGTGCATTGATCCCTTAGGTTGATTTTCTTGGAATTGTTCTTTCCGAATAGTTCTTTATATGAGAGATCAGTTTAGATTGTAATCTAAAATCTAAATAGTATTTAACAGTTTGCACTAATTTATGTTCTATACAAGCTTTCATTGTGTGAGATATACAGCTTTAATTTATACACAATAATTGAAACTCCTTATAGTTTTTATTTTCTAAAATCAAACAACTATTTGTGAGATATACAATTTCTTTAATTTATACAAAACAATAGGGAGTTCATGTAGTTTTTATTTTCCTACTGGAGACTAACAACAATCCTTTGTTACAATTACCAAGTTATTTTCTTATTAATTCATAAGAGATCACCATGTTTATTGTAACACCATGTTCACAGATCTCAGGTAAGGGATAAATATTATATATTACTACTGGACTGGTATGAGAAACAGAGTGTTTCAGATTTCTGCCTTCTAACTGTCTCGATTTAATGCCATTTCTTCCTTATCGATTTAACTCTTAAGTTGGATTTGTCTTGAGATGTTTGTACCTGATATGTAGATGGCACTACAAACTTTGCTCATGGATATCCAAGCTTTGCTGTATCAGTTGGGGTACTGTTCCGGGGGAAGCCAGCTGCTGCATCTGTGGTACTTGTTTTACTTGCATTAAAGCATATTATTATCTGAAAAAGTTTTCTGGCTGGCAATGGAATTGATGTTCAAACATCTGATCTAAGACTAATAGTAGCTCCTCAATAAGTGCTGATGAGATGAAAGTCAATATCTTGGATAATTATGATCAGGCGCATCTTGCCTCCATGACACACATAGTACCTGTGTTTCTTTCTACTTTTATTAGTTTCCTGCATTTTCATCAAAATTATGGCATTGTGACATTCTTATTTCCTTTCTATCTAATAGAACTTCCTCAATTTTCTTAGGTTGAGTTTGTGGGTGGGCCGATGTGTTGGAACACTCGCATATTTTCTGCAACTTCAGGTAACAATTTAAAAATGAATAGCAAGGATGTTTTCTTCAAGATAGTCTGGATTATTTAGGAAAAAAAATATATATTTTTTTCTTTAAAAGGTGGTGGAGCCTTTTGTAATGGACAAAAGATTCATGCTAGTCAGACTGATAAGGTAAATGGTCCTCTTCATACATTTCTCTGTTTTTGCTATAGCTGTTGGATTTCTACAACCAGAGCTGTTTATAGTCCTTGAAATTCATTGTCTAGAAGATTAGTTCAAAATATTTTTCACATTTCTAATCAGTTCAATTGGGGGTCAGAAATTTTTCTTCTATTTCTGCTATCCACTGTGTTGGCAGCCTAACCTGGATATGATCTTCCATAAAAGGATATACGTGCAGCCCTATCTGACACTGAAGACCACCATGCCAATGCATGATTTTTATGATTTAATAGGGGAAAAAATAAAATCAAGGAGGGAAAGAAAAATTAAGAAAAAAAATAGAACAAGAACTAAGATAAGGAGAAGGGTAATCTTGAGAAAAGAAAGCATAACAGGAAAGGATGGAAGAAATGAGAGGGGGTGTCCTCTTGATTTGCTTCAATGAAATTGTTGATCCTGGATTTTCTCTGCCTTCTGTTCCATTTATTCTTCACCTGTAGGTTCCTATTTGATCCCCACTAGCAGTCCACTCCAGAATCAACTAGGAGAACGCCGAAGAGGAAGCATTAGAAAAGATTTCATTGTGTCTTCAGGATCCAGATTCCCATTCTATGACATAGGCCCGCCTATATTAAAATCATCAAAGATATAAATAGACTTTTCTAGGGTCAGTGCTGGTTGGTGCTGTTTTAGGTAGTGTTAATTTTGTTTGTTTTACTTTTTTGCTATACCCATAAAGCATACTTAGAAACCTAATCCCCATAATTATACCCAAGTTCAAGATTCAATTTTAATATGCTAATCTATGATGCATATTGGATAAACTATTAAATTTTGATTCTTGATAAAATTTCATGAACTGATTAGTTTTTAGTTATGATATGTATAATTAAGCACTCTATTTTTTGCTAATATGCTCAGTGGATATAGTATATAACATAACAAAAACCACAAATTCTGAAGGAGAGAGTAATTTTGTGCCTGAATGTCCAAAGACAATAGACATGCTATCTTTTCAACTCTTATCTTCAGCTGACATTTATTTTTATTCTCTAGGTGGAACGTTCTCTCCTGGTAACCGGATTTGGGTATGAGCATGAAGATCCCTGGGCAACCAACATGAACTTATTCAAAGAGTTTACCGATGTTAGCAGGGTGTGTTTTCATTTAATTTTATCCTCCAAGTTATGTTTATTTGATTTACCATCATTGTTGCACTTATAATGTATAGGGTGTAAGGAGACTAGGTGCTGCTTCTGTTGACATGTGCCATGTTGCCCTCGGCATTGTGGAAGCGTACTGGGAATATCGTCTCAAGCCGTGGGACATGGCCGCTGGTGTCCTGGTAATCTTGTTTGTCTAAGATGCATTAACTACGCAAATTATGGGCAATGCAAATATCTTTTACTTTTTACATTATTTTCATCATATTTTACCACAATCCAGATATTCAATAAATGGAATTATGATTTAGGACGTTCTCAACAATTAGCACTAGGGAAAATTATGTCAGCTTCCTACATGTTATTTCTCAAGGTTTTCAAGTGACAAAAGGTGATTCACTCACCCCAGCGCCCTCGCCAACCCATCCCTAGGTCAACACGGAGGAGGTAAATCACGGGTGGCTACTAGCCATTAGTGCAAGTGGCCAAGGCATGGGGGAGGGCATGCTCAGACGCGCCGAGTTTCGATCCTAAGACCTCATGTGGCAACACCCCATGCCTCAACCACTGCACCGCCCCGAGGGGGCATTTCTCAAGGTTTTCAAGCATTTACAGGAGTGGATTCATGAGTATCTTGAATTCCTAGTTGATATTTTCTTTTGTAGGTCCAAAAGTGTCTTTCCGAAAGATGACTTATGTCCTTATCCTTTGTATTTTATTCCTCTCTAATCTCCTTCACGAGAACACTCTTGTTGTATGTGTGATTGATTAAACACAACATAATTTTATGTATATTTTGGGCGGGTCATTTCTCTCTGTTTCCACTAAAAAATATATTAACTAGGAATCTGCTTAATTTAGGAGATTACATTGTGCTGGCTAGTTTGTATCATCTATTGCTGTTGGCTCCTCTGTCTAATTTGATTTATGATGCAAACTTTTCAGCTTGTTAGCATCCTCTTATGTATTCGCTTAGAAGATTCTTTCTGCTGCAGATGGTTGAAGAAGCTGGAGGAGCTGTTACACGAATGGATGGAGGAAAGTTCACTGTCTTCGATCGATCAGTATTGGTATCGAATGGTGTTGTTCACGAACAGGTTCATTCTACCTAATTCATCTTCATTCATTGCTGCGAATTTCTTACTGAAACCTTGTGTTTTACTGTACTTGTGTTGGATATAATGGGGAAGCTTATCTACTTGTGTTCAAGAACAATAGTTAGGATCTTCACAAGTTTCTTTTTCCATCTGGCATAGATTTTGCTTTAGTTTTTCTTTCATTTCCAAGTAAAAGTTGTTGTTTATATATGACTGAATGCTTTAACCGCAGCTCCTGGAGAGGATTGGCCCTGCGACCGAAGAGCTAAAGAAGAAAGGCATCGATTTCTCGCTGTGGTTTAAGCCAGAAAACTACATTACTGATCCCTGAGTTGGTTTTCCGCTGCAACTGCAGCAGTTAATGCAAAAAATTTTTTCGTCACAGATCAAAAGTTGGCCATTTCACCAATTTCTTCTGCTGAAGCCTGCTTTAAGTTCTCCCGCAAAGGTATTGATTGGTTTTGATCTGTAAGAAATGGAAGTACTTATACCATTGCAATAAGCTCCTTCAATATATCTTACATTTGTGTAGTAAAAAAAATTCTCTTAGATTTTTTTTTGAATATATTATTTTATTAAAAAAATGAGGATTTTTAGAGCATAAACTCATGTTTCTATAATGTTGTATTGCTATTTCCTAGAGAGAAAAAATATATGGTTGCAGCTGAGAACCTTCTTAGGTACCCTCCAGACCATTCACTAAATGGACTCACAACAAGTAATTCATTTGAATATTTCATAGATTCATGTGCTTTGTGTATGGTCAAGTTAAAATGGGAAATAAGGGTTCAACCTTTTAGACCCATAACAAATAATGCATTCGTGAATATCATAGATTCATATATGATTTGAAATCTTGAGTTCTATTTTAGTTTATGATTGGAATAATATGATTTTGATATTTTATCGTGAATAATGTGATTTTGATATTTTATCGTACATAGTTTTAGTTTTTTTTTTAAATATAAAATATATTAAATAAAAATTTTTAAAAAAATTATATGAAGTAAATAAATAAATAAGAATTTTATTGTAGATTTTAAGAATTAAAATAAATTATATATATAATAGTTTTATTAGAATTTGATTAAGTATTATCCTATTTATTGTTAGGAGTCAATTGAAATTATTAATTTAAATTTAATTATTATTAAAGTTTTCTTTACATCCCATAAATAGGAGTCAATTGAAATTATTAATTTAAGTTTAATTATTATTAAAGTTTTCTTTACATCCCATCCACACGTGGTGTTCTCATCGTGGCCCACAAGTGTCTCGTTGTATGTCCATGGGTATCCTCGTTGTGATCCACGGAGGTTATGGCGGCCTTCGCGAACCCATGAAAGTCACGGTGGCCTCTGTGACCCCACCGAGGTCATTGTGGGATCATGACTTGTGGAGGTCATGGTGGCCTACGCGACCCTGCGATAGCCCGCGGTGTCCCGTGGTGTCCATATTGGATGGCGGATGGAATGATAAATTTCATCTATTTCACTTGATACGAGATGAAATATTAAATTATGGATTTATATTGTGTATGTTCAAGCTAAAATCGGAAATAAGAATTGAAACCTCTCAATTGTAGTAAAAGATGATTATGTTTATCCTAGAAGTCTCTCATAGTTTGTTTCTAGGTTATGTGAAGAAAGGTAAATTACAAGATCTTTTTATAGTCGAGCGTAAAGTGGTTAGTGTT
>JBBMJZ010000137.1:4141407-4151446 GCA_037833815.1 Zingiber zerumbet
ATTATTTAATATACATATGATGTATTGCGAATAGGAGTGTAAATGAATCGAGCCGGCTCGAGAGCTTTTCGAGCCTGCTCGAAAAGTATTTGATTTGTGTTGAAATTTATTGAACTCGAGCCAAACTCGAACAAGTTCGAACTTTTTTTGAGCCGAACTCGAACAAGTTCGAACTTTTTTTGAGTCGAACTCGAACATGTTCGAACTTTTTTCGAGCCAAACTCGAGCTCAAATTATATTGTTTGATAGTTCGCGAGCCGCTAGCGAGCCTTAATATTTTATTAATATAAGCTAAATATATATTAAATAATTAAATTTCTAGCCTTTCGAGTAATAATTCAAATAGTTCGCGAACATGTTCGAATCTTTCGAGCCGAACTCGAACCCAAGCCCTAATTCGAACCGAACTCGAACAAAAAATTTTAAATTTTTTGAGCATCAAATCAAGCTCAAACTCAAATATACCTATTTCGATTCAAATTCAAGCCTTAAATTTTTCTACATATTAAGCTTGATTCTGTTCATTTACATCCTTAATTGTAAATCTTACAAGTCTTTAATTTTAATTTATGTGAATAGATTTTTTTTTATGAAAAAATCTCTTTTCTTTTTTAACCATATTAAAATTGAGGTTAGATTTTTTTTTCTTTATGCATCTAGAGTTTATATAATTTGTATGAAGATTCATCCCACAATTATCAATAAAATTTTCATTTAGCAAATAATAATTTTTCTCCTTATTTTCTGCTTCTCGTCTTCTACCCAATTCCTCTGTCTTATCCGCTCGCAGAATAATTTATTATTCTACTCGATGTCATAAGATAAAATGTACGTGGATCACTTAGTATGGTGAACGGAATCACTATTACTTCAATAGGTCATTGAACGTACCAACTTCTTATGTTCGATCCATGTTATTCAATCCTCTTTTAAATCCACGTCTCTCCAAGCAACCTAGGAGTCCACCTCGTGTTAGGCCCTCTAATCCATCTGATGCATGCACTCAACTTTCTGAGTTTATTTTATTTACATAGTGGTAAAAAATGAATGTGATTATTCTTAATGTCCCTGTCAATTTATCCCATGATTAATACGAAGGATATAAATCATAGACGGTTACAAATTTTTAGAATAGTGACAGCACATAAGGGAGATATTTACCTTGGTTTTATTAAAATTTGAACCTCAGACCTTATAATGACAATACCTTATGTGCTAGATATTAGACCATCCTAAGAGAAGATGCTTATTTTATGCCCATGTTCCATATTTTGATCATCATCTTGTTAGCCCCTCTGCTTTTGACTCGTGATTAGTTAATTTACTAGTAAAACATTTGGCTAGCAATTTTATAAATTTTTTTATGACCTATTGAGGTAAAACATTTGGCTAGTAAAACATTGGGCTACCAAACTTCTTATGTTCATCCATGTCATTCAATCGTTACGCTTTTAAATCCACGTCTTTCCTAGCTACCTAGGAGCCCACCTCGTGTTAGGCCCTCTAATCCATCCGACGCATGCACTAAACTTAATTTCTGAGCTTATTTTATGCCCATGTTCAATGTCTCGGGCATCATCTTTGATTGTTAGGCCCTCTGCTTTTGACTTCTGATTAGTTAATTTACTAATAAAACATTTGGCTAGTAATTTTAGAAGTTTTTTATTTGTTTTTTTTAATTAACACCGAATATCCAATTTATATCAATTAATTATAAAATGACCGTTCTAATTTTATAAAAAAAAATTACTCATCATAAAGATGAATTGATGAGAATCACTCGTAGCGGACTCATCTCAGCATTCTTAGATCAGCTATTTATTATAGAAAATTTATTTATCAAAATTAAAATTCGATCCTTAAATATAGAAAAACTATAAATACCTTCTACCACTGCATCATTACTCCAGTGGCAAGTTTTTCATTTGAATGATTAAATAGAACTGGATCGTCGTCTAATTAACTTAGTGATAAATTAAATCGCACCTTTTTGATTATTATTTCACGTGCATTACAGATGTTCTTGTTAAATGGCATGCGTCCTCATGAAAGCTACAATGATTATCATGCTCATGGACCATGCTCAATCAATACAGTTCAACGCCTTTCTTTTTCTCTCTTGTTTTGGATGATTTTTATTTTTTTATATACAATAAGATCACCTACTCTCCTATTTTTAATAATAATAATAATAATAATAAATGGTTGAGTTTGGTGATGATGAATGAGGATCATGATTTTAATGGATGAAACTTAGTTTTTATTTGAACGTGAGTTGTTAAACTGTCTATTCTAAAATTAATCAGATCGTAAAATCTAAATACTATGTGCATATATAAAAAAAATAAGGCTTACATTGGCTCAATGTGACGACGAGTGAGGTATGGGGACGACGAGCGGAACATGGGGACAGAGGGATTTGGAGATAGAGGATTTCAAATTCTCTGTCCCTAATATCACCTGTCCTCGTGTCCCACTCGTCATCCCAGCCCACCCCCGGTGGCCTCCGGCTACCGCCCCGATCAATACTATAACTGATCCTGCCCTGAAGCTGAGTAGATGACAACCGGGAAGTAACACTGAGGTGGCTCGCTCTTCTTCTTCGCTAACGCTTCTCCACTCCTGTAACCACAAGTCGTTAGTACCAAGCCGGGAGGGGACTCCCGGCGACGACCCTCCGACGCTCAAGTCACACACCGGCACGCGAGGAAAACAAAGTAATGAAGAAGCAAATGAATAGTGGTGCCAAAAGACGTCTGCGTGTACCTCTGCGGATGACCGCTCTTCTGTTTATATAAAGCTTCGAAGGGTAGACTTTGCGCTTCCCGAGCGGGCACGCATTCCCAGACTTCCCTAAGAGCTACCATCAAGAAAGGGTCTCTAACATCTTACCATAACGGGGCCGGCATATCTCTGCAGAGGCGGCGGTAGCTCCTCCCGTACGATCCTCTATCTTACCGTGCGATCTTCTGTCCTTTCTGCGCCAATCGTTAGCGGCATCAACTCCCACAAGGATGTTCTGCCTCGCGCCGCTAATCGACGACATTGACTCCCAAAAGGCTGTTGATCCGCATTCCTGTCTCATTTGTTAGCTCTTAGGCTCTTAGTCCGATTGGGCTCTCCTGATCGGTTCGGCTGCCTGCTTCTGGACTCTTACATGCTTGGGTATGGGCCGATCGGCTTGAGTATCCAGTGTGGCAAGTTCGGCCAACCCTCTAGCCGAGTTCTTCTAGCCGGTTAGGTATGCATATCCTTCCGATCGGCTGTGCAATTATTTGACCATTTCTTGACTTGGACACCTGTCAGAACTTCCTGGAGGTGGGCCCTCTCGAGTCATCCCCGGATCAATAACCTTTGGGGAAGGTGAACCAAAGGGGGTCGTCATCGGCACGATCGGCGTCGGAATCCGGTTGGATCTGAGCAGACTTTCTTCTGCCGTCGATATGAGCCCCTGCTCAGATCCGGCGGGATTCCGGCGCCAATCGTGCCAACGGCGACCTCCTTGGGTTAATCTTCCTTAAGGGTTATAATATTGATTGGGGTGGCGGTCGGAGGCCGCCGACTGTGGGCTGGGACGATGAGTGAGACATGGGAAAAGAGGGGAGGATTTGATTTGCTGACTTAAGGTAGTGACTCGAAGAATTATTAATAATGTAAATTAATAAGATAATATATATTTTATTAAAATTAGGTTGGAGTTTGGTTCTTAAAACTAAATGTCTTATTAGGTCAGGCATGACTTCGACTCATTTGGAACACAACCTCAACGTACTAGCTAGTATATCAAACTAGGCATAAATTGATCATATATCAATTTATACTAAAACTATCATTGAAATTTTTTTTTGAAGACTATATTAAAAAATATATTATTTTCTTCTTAAAGTTTAGAATTGATATTCTCATAATCATGGGTAGAAATTATGTGCTAAATTTATTTTGTAGACAAATCACGCGGAAAGATGCTCTATCTTGATAAATTTTGGACATCTAAATTATATTTTAAAAAAACTAAAAATATCGAAAATATTTTTTTTGAAAAAAAATAAAACATAGACCAATATTAACAATCATTATAAATCAATAAAATAATTATTTTTTTATTTGCAGCTATCCCATTAATTAAAGGATAATCAATTTAGTCCAAATTTTTTATTGGTATCAATTTAGTCCCTTTGAAATTTTTTATTAGTCATGAGTAAATGAGAAAGTATTCATCAACTCAGTTTTCTTAAATTAACCATCCATTTAAAAAAAAATTATTTATTAATTTATTAAAATTAAAACTCGGTGTTTAGATATCGAAGAAAAATTAAAAAACTTTCCTGCCACTATATTATTACCGAGACATCAATAAAAAACTGATAAATTATATAACACCATATTTGAGATAATCTAGGTGATTCTATCAAAATTTTCTAATAATTATCATGATAAATTAAAAAGCATTGGATATATAAGTGTAGCTTCAAGTAGTCTAGCGAAAAATAATTATTAGTTATTGCACATCATGCAATTATTCCTGGTGAAAATTATAAATAAGAATTTTCTTTTCCATTTTCATAATTAATTGTGTCACGTGACACTGATGCTTGCCGCAGTTTGATGTCCAGTGTTGACTGTGACGTAAATAATAATAATAATAAATAATAGGAGGAGATGGGAATAGAATCTTTTTATTAAATTTTGAACACTTAATTGCAAATACAAATAGTTGAAATTAAACGGAATTAGTTGGGCTTAGCTACTAATTTACCAGTTTTAGTATTAATTAAAAAATGCACTTCTAATTTTAGTTATCATCAAATATCCTATATTCCAAAAATATCAACATACGATGCATTTTATTTTTCATAAAATATCCTTATTTTATTAATATCATATCAATTTATACTAGAATAATTTTGATTAAATTTAAAAATAATAAGAAATTTTAAAAATATATATATAATAAATTTGGTTAAAATTGATGTAATAGTATTAGAATATATTTTTAGAATGAAGAATAGGATTGAGTGGTTTTTTATTTTTATTTTTTTGGGATGATTACTAAAATATAAAGGGTTTAGTATTTAATGGGTAAATATTTTTATTTTTCTCCCTGTAATTTTAAATTTTAAATTCAACTAATAGATTTTTTAATTAATATTTAGTATCTAGTTTATATCGACTAATTCTGAAATGATTAATCTGTTCTTATAAAAATTATCTACTGACCGCTAGATTAAATTACAAAGTACTCATTGCAGCGTGCGATAATTAATTTAGTGTTCTTAAATTAATCTATTGATCTAACATTCTCAGACTCAAACTTTAAATATTTAAAAACATTAAAAAGATACTTTACCATTGCACTGTACTATTATACGGACAAGCAAATAGATATTTAACCCATGCTCCCTAGCTAGTAATTTGGAGAATAATTGAATTTAGCGGTGGCAAATGCAAAGGGGAGAAAAACAGTATCCATTAATTAATGTTAAAATTAAAATTAAGAGTACACAATTTTAAATTAGGCTGAGAATCTAACACAAAATTTACATTTTAATTGAGTACAATGAATCTAAAATTATATATAAATTGTTAAGAATTTATTTAATTAGTAAAAAAGAACCATTTCAGTTTACTTATGAAAATCTTTCTAATGAATATTCTCATATTACTTTATTAAAATTAGGATATTTTTTTATCAAAATAAATGTTTACAAATACTTTTACTAGAACAGGAATAAGTTTTATAAAAGTTAAACTTTGATAAATTTCTAATATAATGAAAACAAAGATATCATTTAGTGTTTGTACAATGACGGGACATACAAAAGCATATAATTTCCAAAGATCGAAAAAAAAATAGAACCATGTATATACCACCGAAATATTCATTCACAATATTATTATGATTGAAGAAAAAATTAACAATTAAAAATAAAATCATTTTATGGACTTAGACAAAAAGTGTGACTCATGTACTAATGCACAAGAGATTGTGAATTATTTATTTTTGAATGTTAAAAAAGTTAAATATATCGACATATAAAGTAGTGGGTGGACATATCTGAAGCTATAAGAACACTAAAGAGTGCTTACAAATGAATGATTAAAGAGACAATAGGAATATAATGGAGAAAATGATATATTAATTGCGTGTAATTAAGCAACATTTGAAGTTTTAATAGTTTTTCCGGCCATGATTGACACACTAAAAAAATAATAATTTAGGGACGAAAATTTAGGACAAATATTTTTCGTCCCAAAATCGCAATAAGTTTGGCGACAAAAATAAAATTCAACCCAAATTAACAATGAAATCGGGAACAAAATATTTTCGTCGCAAATTTCCAACAAAAACTATTTTCGTCGCAAAATTCATCCCAGATTCTGGGATGAATTCTGAATTCATCTCAGATTCTGGGACGAATCCACGATTCGTCCCAGATTGAAAATTTTTTAAAAATATTTAAAAAAATTCTGGGACGAATCTTGGATTTGTCCCAGAATCAATTTTTTTTTTAAAAAAAAAGAAAAAATAATCAAAATTCTTAAATATAGACCTAGAGACATCAAAATTTTATGATAGAAGTTTCTATGTATTCGTATCATTCTCCTGATCGTAAAAATACCCTCAGCTATAATTTTAACCTAATATTTTGAGTGTGGTGATTTTTTAACCTAAATTTAATGTAATTCGGGTTAAAAAATCACCACACTTAATATATTAGGTTAAAATTTTGAATTAGGATATTTTTATGATGAGGAGAAAAATACGAATGCACAGAAACATGTTTAATGAAATTCTGAGATCTCTAGGTCCATATTTTGGGCTTCCGAATGTACAGGGTCTCTTTTCACTTGATTGGGTCCCCGGGGCTATGGTACAACGGTAGAACATTTAGGTTGTCACACAGTCATCCGTGGTTCGATCCCCAACTATGACGTATTTGTAGGAATTTTTTCTCCAAATGGGGAGCGCATCCAAAGGATACTAGGCTTCTGGGCTAGCCGTCCCAATTTACCCTAGTGGCCGGTGGAAAACTTCCGTAGGACCGGGCCGGTCACCCCTAAGGATAGTCAATGAGTCTAAGTAGGTTTATCATTTTTTTTCTTTTCACTTGGACTCTTTTCCTTCCTTCTCTTAGGGTTGCAGTGATGAGCTAAGGGATCCTCTGAACAACGAAACCTGAGGATTAGTGAGAGTCTGTCGGGGGTTGGCATTGTAGGTGTTGCCCATCCGACGGTCAAATCAGTGAAGGGAGAAGAAGGAGCATAAGGAGTTCGAAAGAAAAAGACAGAAAGAAATAACATTTGCAAGTGTCCAGAAAAATTATACCTACACCTACTTTTGTAAAAGTTTATAAAACCTTGACAAAAGAGGATCCATGTCGAATGTCACGCTAGCACTGGATGGATCGAGTGGACGACCACACAAGCGAAGTGCCACCTTTTGACTGACCAAACGAGTGGAACCTCACATCAGTAGCGACATATGTTAGTATGCACTGCTAATTTTATCTGGTTGTGAGTTCGATGTGACTTTCTCAAGGGGACCAGCTGGTGGGGTACTGATCCTATCTCAGAGGTAGTTAAAGGTAACCATCCGAAAGGGCGAACTCAGCCAAACTCATCTACAGTAATTCCCTGATGTGATAGCTCAGCCCCAAATTGATCGGACTCCCATAATCAGTAAATAAGATTAATCGAGTGTATATGATCTTGAGAAATCGATGATCTGCTCGTATTTACTCGGTCGTCATTAATGATGATTCATAAAATTCAAACGCATACATACAAAATAATATTTATGATTTGGCCATGATCTTGCTTAAAAAATCATGGTAGCATCAATTCACATGAACAATGGGGGTCAAGTTACCCCCACTGACTGAGTACTTACATGTGGTGTTACTATAATAGGGGTCAAGTCTCAGAGATCATGGCTAGCTAGCTAATCTCGAGACAAAAAGAAGTCCGGACAAGGGATCTCTTTCCTAGAAAAAGAAACCTCTCATTGAAGGTCGAGTCCTATGCCTATTTAAAATTTCTCCCCAACTTTATCCAGCAAGGGATGAATTATATTTCAATCGCGATGAGAGCAAAGATGCATTCTTTCCCACATTGCAGAGAAATAGTCTTGGCTTATCCTACAAAGGGAGAATTATATCTAGCTCTAGATAGGGGCAAAAACTCATTCTCTCCCCCATCTAGTTTGAAAAGTCTTGATCGTGTTGCTCCCAGATACAGTGTAATAATAGGAAGTGGTTTTTATAGTTAATTAGGCATTCATGAGTTGATTCCTAATTGTGACGCATTGTGAATTAATTTCCTCTAGTGAAAAGATAACCCTAGGATGTTGGCTACAAAGTGGCACATCGTTCGCACCTCCTAATTTATTTTAATGATCAGTGGACAACTTTCATAGAGTTGGACCAATCACCTTTAGGATTAATCAATTCGAAAAGCTGAATATCTGAATTAACAAAAAAAAAAATCTTGATCATGTCTTATGATAAACACAACTCTACTTGGACCCTGCTTACCTAAAGGTAAAGTCAAGGAGAGTGGTCCACTTGGGCTGACATGGATCATTCCTCTGGTCAATTTACTGGGAACAATTGACAAAGATAACTATAGGGATGTATCCATAAATTAGAGTTTGAGGGTTTGATATTCTATCTTAAAATAGTTAAAGTTACATTCCTAAGTTTGAGAGTTTGATATTCCATCTTGAAATAGTTCAAGTTATATTCCTAAACGAGTAAAAAATAACAAATAATAGCTCGATTACTTTATTAAATAAGTTTAATTATTATTTCAGCTAAATATCGTTGATAGTCAAGCCACCAGTCAATGAACTTGCTGACGTGTGTTACTCGAAGATCGTCCAAGAAGATGAAGAAGGGACCTGAGGCACACTAAAAAAAGATAGTTAGACTGACTAAGGGACAGATCTCAGAGCCACTTCATCACTTAAGTTAGGGTTTGTTTGAGGTGATATGCTAAAGAATGAAGATGGAGAGATAGAATCTGGTGGAGTTGAAAAGAAAATTGGAAAAAGAATCCTCTTGTCTATTCTTTTGTAAGTGTTTATATGGTTTACTAAGGAGCATCTCTACATCAGCTAAAATGTCACCATTGGAGGTGCATGGATGAGAAAACTAGATCCGACAGTCGTTAATAGTGTTCTCATTCATCTAACACTACATGTTCATAGAAGGGCTTCTAGGAACCGGATCTAATAACCTTGTAATTATCCTTCCAATCTTACGGTACCAACACCCTTAAATAATTCTTATCAATATTAGCAAGCCCTTATAGATCATAGGTCTGTTTTGAAGATAAAAAAAATGTGATGTTGATGTGGAGTGACCTCAAATATAGATAAAATTAGGAGCTGAGCCTAAAACTGAGCCAAATAGATGATTCTGAGACTTGAAAGATGATGTCAAGACTGAGACTAAGCTAGTGGGCTTTGATGTTGGTAAGGAGTCTCTGCGTGAGAATCCAGAGTGAACCGATGTCAGGATCTGATAGTGAATCAGTGTCTGGATCTAGGAGTTAACCAGTATCGGGACCCAATAGTGAACCAATGTCACGACCCAGTAGTGAATTGATGTTGGGAGTGAATCAGTATTAGGATTTGAGAAAGGGACTTTGAAAACAGACCTATAATTAACTAAACTTGAATCTTTAGGGCTAAGTGATCTAGGCCCAAGTTCCTTTTAGGATGAGCTTGACTTCTCATGAGCCTCCATTTCGTCTTGACTTTGACTGACAACTTAGTATAACCATTGGCCTTGGACACATGGAGGTTGAAGAAAATTGTAGCATCACAAGCCTCCCCTTCAAGTTTAGTCGAAGGAAGCATAGTCCAACTAACTAGACTGTACTAAGTTATCGTTGTAGTATTAAGTCCACATGAGTAGATTAAATCCAATTGAGTCCACATGGGTGGACTTAATTGTTGAGTTTTTCGGGCCGCGAAAACCGCTTTTCGCGTCGCGGAAACCCCGAATCGCCCAAAGGCCATGGATCTCGTGCAAGG
>JBBMJZ010000137.1:4154626-4166776 GCA_037833815.1 Zingiber zerumbet
ACGACTGTGGGAGCCCAACCCAATGGATATCTAATCCAGTACAGTGCCACTGCTGAAAATAAAATACTGATTTCATAGCTAATTAACTTATCTTGCTTTAACTAGGTTATCTGAACCTAGAACTAGGTTGTCTGAACCTAGAGGCGACTGTGGGAGCCCACCCATTGGACCGTAGTCCCATATAAGCTGAAGCAAGACTAAATAAGTTATTTTAAATGCTTCTACTGCATTTACTGAGCTATTAAAATGCCTACTGTAGCATTATATTGAGCTAAGCATTTTATCAAGCACTTGGTGTGCACTAGAACTCACCCTACGTACTGAAAATCTGTATACAAAGCTTAACATAAATCTGCATGCAAATCTTAACATAAATCTGCATGCAAAGCTTAAAAAAAATCTGCATACTAAGCTTATCTAAAATTTGCATACTACGCTAAAATTCTGCATATCAAGCTTAATAAAAATATGTTCTTAAGATTAAAGTTCTGCATGCCATACTTATGAAAATCTGCTTATTAAAAATCTGCATACTATACTTATAAAAATCTGTACAACAAAACTAATAGTAAGCTCCTCTATTCATGTCCCTTTTGTGGCAGAAATCAAGCTAAAACCGACTGCTACACAAGCGAAAAATCTGCACTACTACTAAATGAAAAATCTGCACTGCTGCATGAATATGATACAAGCCCACTGCCAATACAAAGCTTAACTAAGAATCTATATAACATGCTACTCGAAATTCTGCATTCTTAGCTAATAAATTTCTGCACTATAATCTCTAAAGCAAATCAAACTTCATAGAACCGAATTGTTCATTCCTATAAGTCCCTTAGATAAAAGTCTAATAGGCATAAACAACCTTACTGCATTACTCATTAAAGAAACCCATTCTCATACATGGCAGCGAGATAAAAACACTAATACTACAAAGTTAACAGCAGTAATTCACAAAATCAGCAAGCATAAATTGAACCTGTTGAAATTTTAAACCCCTATAAGACTTATTTCATCTCCAATGCTTAGCACAACAAAACTATACCCTGCTGAGATTAAAGTTCCATGTAAACATGTTCACAACCGAAACTTTCAAAAGGCAACAGAAGGCTCTAGGGCAAAACATGCTGCGGCAGAAATTCAAAGCAGAAGGAATTTCCTTGAACTCCTCTTAAACGCCAAATCAAACTCGAAACAAAGAACCGAAACCTTAATTCACAGCAGCAATTAAGAAACAAAGCTCCTTAAAAACATGCTTCGAAATCAAAAACAAGAAGCTAACATGAATCTTAATCTGAAATCCAAACTACCAAGAAGAAGTAGTACAAAACTCAAACTCGTGTAGAAATCCAAATCCTCAATTCACGGCAGGAAGGAAAGAAAATCTCGGAGCTATCCTACTGCAGGTGAGTAGCAACTCACCTTGGATTTCTTGGACTTACAGCCGAGATCGGCTTCTAGGGCTTGCGGAGACTTGAAATTTCTACGATCTCTTCGTGTCTGCGTGCTCCCCTCGACGAGCCGGTCACGAACGTGTGAAGAGCTCCCGAAGAAAGGTGCTCGCCGGCCGCCGGATCGAAGCCCTAAACGCCGCTGCGTTTTCGCCCGAAGAGGAAGTCGCCGCGCGAGAGGAGAAGGAGGAAAAGTTAGGGTTTTCCCGAAAATCACTTAAGTCCTCTTTTTATAACCTCTCGGTATTTGTTATCAACTACTACTTATATATATTTCGCTTCCCTTCTTATTAATAACATCCGCTGGCACAGTTGGTTGGCTGCCTTCTGCTTAAGGCTTTGCTGCGGTCGGAGGTTGCCGGGTCGAGCTTCGGCTCGGTCAAATTTCTGCAACCTTTTTCCTAAGGTAATTCTGTCCCAACCATTGCTTAAATACATTTCGTTCCATATTTGTTTACAAAACACTTGCGGAACAGTTGGCTAGCTGGGTTTAGTTCGGATCCGAGGTCTTCGGTTCGAATCTCGGCTTGGACATTATTTTTGTCGAAACTTCTTTCGTTTAGTAAAAATACCAAACGACCTCAGAAAATTCCATAAAAATACTCTAAAAATTTCTAAAAATCTCTAGAATATTTCTATAGGATTTCTAAATATTTTTAAGGACTTTTAGAACTCGAAATAGGGAAAATTGGGGTGTTACATGAGGACTACTTAAAGCCTATAATCTATTTTATTTTTGTGTGGCATGTACTCATAACAATTGAACTCTAGAACTTGCTTTGTTTCTTTTTAAAATCACAATAGCATATGTATGAATGGAAATAAAGGATATTTGTCATTCGTGTTCTATCATAATTTCTAATTTCTTTCCCCACAATTTTCTTAAAACATTTTTATCTAGCATTTAAACTCTTGATCACTTTGCTTTGTCATTCTTCTACTAGGAGTTTTGGTTGAATTCTTGATGAGATGGATTTATTAGATGGACAAAGATTTAAGTGTGGGTGAGAATTGCATATGCTTGAGATGTTGAGAAGAACATCGAGAAGTACTATCTTTTACATCAGTTTGAGTATTGGACTATATGGTTTATTCATCAAAATGCAGAGAATTTCTATGATACGAATGGAACAAGTGAAGTTGGTGAAGAATTTGCCATTAGTAGAATCAAACAGAACCTTGATTAGTGCCATGAAGAATATGAGATAGACAATGGGATCATGTATTTTTAATCTTAAAAGCAGAGAGTTGCATTACATAAACAAAAGATGATAAAAATTTAGAGGACTGTTGTGTGCCTAAAGTTATTGTAATTTCTGATTAATGACAACTTCAAAAGCAGAATCTCTGAATCTTTGAGGTTCATGGAGGTTTCTACTTGATCTTTGATGCAGTGTTGAATGAAAAAAAATTATGAGTAGATTCCAACCAATTTGTGAGCAAAACTAATCTCTTGTGCCAAAATTTTCATGTTGATTCTGACCAACATCATTTGAAGTTTGGATTCCAATAGATTTAGTGCCAAGTGAAATCTTTTCTTGAACATAATTCTGTATGGTTCAACCCATAATTCTTTCAAGTTCCAATTTCTGAAGCTGGATGCCAATTTCTGAATTGCACAAGCTGTGATTTTGTATTAAATAGGTTGGGCTAGTGAACCTAAAGTTATAGACAAGTTTTGCTACAGATGTAAACTTGGTTTCTAATTTTGACTATCTTGGTAACCTGAAGAAGTGTGACAACATTTTTTATCCTATCAAGATGTTAAATATGAAATTCCTTGGTCTATAATTCTAATCAGTTCATGTGCAAAATCTTACTGTTGTTTTTGATTAGCAACTCCTTCAATTGTTGCTCCTATCGATTTAATGTTATTTGTTATGTTTCCTTCTGGGAAGCTAGCAATGTGTTAGACAGGCTGCTGGAATTGGAAATGCAGAGGTATGAAAGAGATAAGAATATGAAGGAATATGTTAGGTACAAATTGTATTACGACTTCAGAACAGCAGTAATAAAAATTCAGCTTCCTATTGTCTTAGTGCTAAACGAGAATCTGAAGTGCTGATTTCCATGTGTTTCTGGATAGTTTATATGGTTTCACCTATTTTCCATTCTTAGACATGAACAAAGTCAAAAATTGCTGTAAAGAAAACTAGCTATGTTGATTCCTGAATTCATGAAATTGCAGAATCTGGTTCTAATCAAATTTTTGAGCTATTTCAGAACTTGGATGGATTAGTATATTCAGAGAAAAAAAAGTAGTTGTGCCAGAAGTGTAGGATTTGAATGGCACAACTAAAACTTTAAATTTGAGTTCTGAAATTTGAAATGGAAATTCTGTTTTGTGTCAATTCTATATGCTATCTTTGAATAACAGTAACTAGAAGTCAACATCTTGTTTATTCAGTGATTAATGAGAATTTTTGTTCAGATCTCCTTTTCATGATTCAAACTAAAACTCCATCAACTAGAAGTTTCTGAAGCTAAAATTAGAAAACTGGAAACAAAGTGCCTAATGATTCCCTCTTCCAAAAAGTTTTAATGAATTGAGCTGAAGTTACATTGAAATTCCAAGTCTGAAACCGAATACTAAGTTACAGATTTCTGATAAGTGTGAAAATCAGAGTGCTTGAAGGTGATTTCTGAAATTGACATATTCATTTTAGTGTTGGAATCATTCTAAGATGATGTTAATCAGTGTGGTTCATATATATATATATAAAAAGAAAATGGTGACCACAATGCAGCCAATAAAAACTGTGAATGAATGTGTTAACTTCAACATGTTGTGTGCCAAGTTTTTGTTGTAGTTTACTAATTAGTGAAAAGCTCAAGTAAAGTCCTTAATTACTCAGAGGCAAATGGTGTTTTACTCTCCTTAAGTCCTTAGTGATTCAAAACCTGTCAAATTTATTAATCTGAATTATGAAATCAGATTTTTAGAGCTGATTTCTAAGTTGAAATAATTTAGAAATGGAGAAGCTTATTTCCAGAATGTTGCTACTGACACTGCACCCAACTTGTTTGGTTCTCCACCTATATAGCATGAACATATCCCTTAAGCTATCTGATATTAATTGCAGTTTTGATATCAAATCAAAGAAAAAAAATAGAGATGCTGAATCAGAATTCTCTGGGCCTATTCTTTATCAGTAAATCTGTAACAACTTCAACATTTTGTGTGCCAAGTCTTGGTTATAAACTTCTAATTAGTAAGAGGTCCAAGTGAAGTTGACGTTCTTCCATCACCATTTGATGTTCTAATATCTTCAAACCTTACATGATTTTAAGCAAGCAACTATAATGGATGGAATCAACTCCAAGAAGAAGTCTGAAGGCAAACAGAATTGAGGGCTCTGAATTGGGAGTTTCCTTTGGTTCTGAACAAGTTATACATCCGATGTTGATGTATCTCTTAATGCATTTCTTTAGTGGTTAGCATTGAGCATTAGTTGCAGAAAAAAATCAGATTCTTTAGAATCTGATATTTGAATCAAATACCTTGTGTAAAGATAGTAATCTAATGCTTGAAACTACTGTAGGGTAGAAATTGAAAAGTGTCACAATCTACACAAATCCAAATGTGGAATCAATTAAGATGCAAATTGAAATTTGATTCTGGAACTCTAGATTTTTGGAGTTGCATGAGTTAGAGTTCTAAATTAGTAGATTGAGTTGCTTAACTTAATGTGTGGTGGAGTAATGGTTGTAGATGCTAAATTGAGTTAGTATGGAATTGGTGATTCCCAGAATTTAACAGAATTTTAAATTTCTAATAATTCAGTTACACCACATTGTTGAGGCTATTTTTGATCAACATTACTTGGAATTCGAGAGCTTCACATCAGTGATAAGAGCAAAATTTGAAGGAAATCTAAAGTGATACATTGTCCGAGACGATCTTTGTCCGAGACGAACAATATTTTAAGTGTAGGGGAGGGAACTCTTCTCCATAAGGTGATTCAAGCTTGTTTTAGTTTCTAGTGCTGGAATTGAAGTGTAAAAATAGTAAGAAAAAAAGTGGTAATCAAAAGAATATCAAGTGTGGAGATAGAGTATCAAGAATTGTGGATGGCTATCAAATTGAAGGAGAGTTTAGCTCGATCTTTTGAGATGGTAATGACAAATAGTATTCATATCTTTTCACATCAAATTGGTTAACTCATCAAGTATATTCCTCCAATACTCCCACTTTCTTCATTGAATTCTTTTCTTTTGCTTATTTCGTTCACTTCACTTAGTTCTTTTTTATTCCATTTCAATTCTTGAATAAATCCTTTTGATTCATGTATGTTATGTTTTATAGTGGTGGAGAAATAGAAAATAAGCAAACTTATGGTAGTAAAATGTTGTGGGTGACATTGAGTGAGTTCCACTTATATGCATGTTTGAGCGTGAGAGTTAGAATAGGTAAATACCTTGTGAGATTGTATCTTGCTTAATTTTTCAATTGGATTGAAACTACCATACCTACTATTATTGTTTGGATTGTATTCATGATTATTTGTGATCTTTAGATGACCTTAGTTAATTACCTTTTACCATCTTCTAGGTATTGCTAGGGAATTAATTTGGAGATGATTTTTAGGTTTTCTTGACGTGCACGGGACATTCAAGACTAAGTGTGGGGGATTTGATAACCATGATTTTACTATACTATTTTGATTCATACATGCATGCTTGGATGTTGTTTTCATAGATGAAACCTATATTTACATTACATTTCATGCATTACATTTATCTTGGACTTAATTATAAATTAGTTTATTATCATAGTATTTGATGCTAATATTTCAATATATTCTTTGTAGGCATCAAAAGGATCATGGACCAAATCAGATCATATCAGAATTGCGATCAAATATAGGGCTAAACAAGACGATTAAGTTTTGGAGCATTATGGGTCGTTCATCCAAGATCTAAGCAGATCTAAGTCATCCATTGAAGATCCAGCCCATCTAATCTAATGAGGAGTAGATCTCAGCCGTAGATGAAGATCTAGAGGTTTTAATCCAAATCCGAGATGTTCTTACTGTCAATCAAGATCTAAGCATTCTGGACCGTCCGATCCAATTTGATGTTAGTTTAAAAGTGTAGAAGCTACAGTGGCGATGCGAGCTCGGGTGTTTTCTCCTAGCGACAGTCCACTGTTCATCATCTTCTTCTGCACGACGTTCCTATTCCACATCTAGATCTGAGGTCGAATTCCATTGTCGACGACGAGCTTTGAACCATCCGTCGTCCAGCAATCAAGGAGCAAGGCACGAATTGAGGGTGTTCCCCGTTTTGTGATCTTGTTGTCCATGAGCATCATCCAAGAACATATTTGAGGGTGTTCCCCGATCTGAGCTACTGTCGTTCATCGGAAGTATTCAGAAGATTGCGAGCTTGTGAGGGTGTTCTCCTCAAGCTATGAACATTACCTGAATTTGCTAGAAGTTCATATTTTCACCACCGATTGCTCGAAGGGCGTTCCCAGAAGTAACTCTGTCTGATGGCAGAGGGAAGGAGTAGATCGACGACCTGAGTTTGTGGAATGTTCTTTTATCTTATATTCTAGTTTTGAATTGTAGATTTTATGTTTTGAATTGTTACTTGTCTTCCAAACAAAACTCAACCTGAATTCGTTGATGTCTAGTGTTAGTGATAAAGATTTAAAATTGAATCTCTATTTTGTCACTGAATCAATTATTGAATTTTGCACTTCATTACTAATTTCTAATTCCTGCATCTCTTGATTTCTGCATTTCATGATTATTAGCTTCAAGAGGTTTAGGTTATTCATTGAGTACAACTGAGTTCAGTTTTAATAAGATGTTAGATTTTCTTTGCTTAGGTCTAATTTGTGTGTAAACTATTGGTTTGAGTAGATTTAATTACTGCAGTAGAATGAGTTTTATTTCATTGCACTTAGTTAAGCTAACCTATCATTTCTACTCTAATCTAGCAATAAATGAACTACATTTCCATTAGAAACCCCAAAAAGAATTTCAATTCTAGAACTCACACAAATCTACTAGTTATCCTTGGAAAAATATGACTTGGGACTCGTTGCTACATCTCTTTTCTTGAGTTTACTTTGATTCCCTCTCTTTATTAATTTGAAGCGCCTTGTGACATGCAAAATAGCAACACCAAATTTTGGCACCGTTGTCAGGGAACATAACTAGTTGTGTGTATTTATTTTGGATTGTGCATTGATTGGTTTTCTTTGTTAGCATCTTTCTTAATTTGATTGCTTATCTTTTAGTATTTTCATGTTGGCTTATTTCTGAATTGTCAAGTTCTTTAATGTTCATATATTCATGAGTTTGAAACTTTATACTCTTAAGTCTTCTAATATTGACTATTAGTGTTGTAGTGTAAGAACATGAGATTTCATTAGCATGGATCCATATTTTTAGTATTTTGGAGGTGGAATGGAAAGTCAGTATTTTCAGCTCGAGTATCAATTTTACCCAACAATGGATCAACAAAATATGTATGAGTCGCTTTCTAATGGTTATAATGCTAATTGGGTGGATCATTCACATTTCAGGTATGAAAGTGCACAGAATAATTTATTGATTCATATCCAACCTACCAGAATTCATATGGGTTTCAAGAGGTTTCAGCATTTTCTTTGCCACATTCTTTTTAATAGAACTATCTTCAAATTGATGAGTCAATATGGAAAGTCAACGAGATTATGCAACAAATGAGAGAGCATCAAGAGCAACAATTCTCAAAGATACAAAATATACATAATCAGTTAGATCAAATTGCATCATCTATCAATCAGTAAGTAGAGCATCCACTGGCCATTGTACATTTTATTCATAAGAACTAGATAACGACTCCTTCCGTTATCCTGGCTAGGGCCCCTGCCTCTATCCACTTAGAGAAGTAGTCTACTTCCATGAGCAGGAAGCGCCTCTGTCCCGAAGCTATGGGGAACAGTCCCACGATGTCCATTCCTCATTTGTCAAAGGGATAAGAGATTATCGAGGTCTTCAAAATCTCAGACGGTCGATGGGTCAAGTTCTGATATTTTTGGCAAGAGAGGCAAGTGGCCACCAACCGTTGGGCATCTCTCTGCAAAGTGGGCCAAAAATATCCAGTCAGCAATACTTTTCGGGCTAACGTCCTTCCTTCTACATGGCTACCGCAGCATCCCTAGTGAACTTCCTGCAGGGCATACTCCGCCTTGCCCAGGTCTAAGCATTTGAGCAGTGGTCAAGAGAATGCCCACTTGTATAATTGATTCTTGATCAGCGTATACGCATGAGCTATCTTCTTAATCGATCTAGCTGCTTCAGCCTCGGCGGGTAAGATACCCTGTTGAAGATAGAGGATCATTAGGACTCTCTAGTCAATCGGTTCCTTCAAGTTGTTCTGCAAGTTGATCTGAGCTATCAGAAAACTTTGTATTATCGACTTATCCAAGACCCAAGTGGTTAAAGAGCTATCCATCTTGGCTAATTCATCCACTCTCTGATTGTCTTCCCTGGGAATCTTGGTTACTATGACCTTTTTAAAACCTTCCTTCATTTTCTCATACGCTTCTCTGTAAAGTTGTAGCTTCTCATTGTTGACTTTAAAGTTGCTGGCCACCTACTGAGCCACCAATTGAGAATCTGAGTAAATAATTACCCATGTGGCTCCTATATGTCGAGCTACCTACAATCCAGCCAGAAGTGCCTCATATTCCGCCTCGTTGTTAGTGGCTCTAAAGTTTAACCTGACAGCTAGTTGCATGATATCTTTCTGAGGGGATATAAGAAGTATCCCTACTCTGCTTCCTTGTTGAGTAAACGACCCATTTACTTATACCTTCCATGTCTCCTCAGCATCATGTTGATGGATCTTCATTAGAAAGTCTGCCAAGGCTTATGCTTTGATTGCTATTCGAGGCTGATACTTGATATCATACTCTCCCAGCTCGATTGCCCATTTGATGAGACAGTCGGCTATCTCCATGTTGATAAGGTCTTTCCCCATGGTACTATTGTTAGGACAATAATTGGGTGTGCTAGAAAATAAGGTCTTAGGCAGTGAGCCATGAGAACCAACCCGTAAACCAACTTTTCGAGGGTCATGTATCGAGACTCAACCCCTTTCAATAGATAACTGAAGAAATACACTGGTCATTATGCATCGTCTTGCTCTTTTACCAGAACTTCCCCCACGACCTCAGGGGTAGTTGACAAGTACACTAGAGTGGCTCTACCACAATAGTTTTAAACAATGAAGGTAAGGTCTCCAAGTGTTGCTTCAGTTCCTCAAAAACTTTGTTGTATTCTTCGTCCCACTAAAACTTAGCAGCTCTTCGCAGTACCTTAATGAAGGGGAGCACTCGATCTACAAATCGAGATATGACCCTGGAGAGTGTCGTGATTCTACCCACCAACTTCTAGGCTTCTTTCAGATTCTGTGGCGCTTGCATATCTTGGAGTGCCTGAACCTTCTCCAGATTGGCTTCAATTCTCTACTCGGTGATGAAGAATCCTAGAAAATTTTCTCCTCGAGCTCCAAATAGGCACTTCAAGGGATTTAACCATAACCCGTACTGCCTCAAGGTGCCACAAGTCTCCTCCACATCAACAATCAAGTTTATTGTAACAGTTCACATAATCAGTATGTCGTCTACATAGACTTCAACGTTCTGTCCGATTTGCTCCCAGAGGATCTTGTCCATCATCCTCTTATAAGTAGCTCCTGCATTCTATAGACCAAATGACATGATTGTATAACATAAAGTACCATCGGCCGCGATGAAGCTAACTTTCTCCTGATCTTCTTGGGCGAGAGGGATGTGGTGGTATCCTTGGTAAGTATCGAGCATGAAAATTCTTTCGCAACCTGAGGTAGAGTCCACCATCTGATCAATCCTCAGTAGTGGGTAGCAGTCTTTAGAGCTAGCTTAGTTGAGGTCTTGAAAGTCGATACAGACCCTCCACTTATTATTAGGCTTGGACACTAGGACCACGTTAGAGAGCCAGGGCGGGAATTATACTTCTCTAACGTGTTTTGCTTTCAAGAGCTGATCAACTTCAACTCAGATGATCTTATTTTGTTCGGTCGAGAAGTTTTTCTTCTTCTGCTTGACTAGTCAGGAATTAGGCAAGAGATGTAGCTTGTGCTCAGCTACTTCAAGCTTGACTCTGGATAGCTCCTTAGGGGACCAAGCAAAGACATACCTATTATGCGTCAAACATTCAACCAGATCTATCTTAATTTTGATCGGCAGGTTGCTTGATATGCGAGCGATGCTCTCTGGACAATTAGAATAGAGCTGGACTTCCTCCCAGGGAATGGATTCTTCGACTATAGGCAAAGGCTCCTCTTGGATGATGTGGATTCTTCCATCCTGGGTCCTTTGAGCTTTGCGGGCCTCGACCTTCACCATGTTGATATAACACCTGCGAGAGACCAGCTGCTCGCCTTTGACCTACCCGACCTGGTCTCCCACAGGGAATTGTATCTTCTGATGAAATGTGGAGACTGTCGCTCGGAATTTGTGTAAGGTGGGTCTCCCTAAGATGACATTGTAGAAGGATGGAGAATCCACTAATGAAGGTACTCCTCCTTGTCTTTACCAATGGCTTGCTACCCAAATATATGACTAGCTTAATTTGACCTATTGATCGTACCTTATTGCTAGTGAACCCAAACAAAGAAGCAGCTACGGGTTGGAGCTCTCTAACGTCGACCTGCATGCCCTCGAATGCATTCTTAAAAAGCACGTTGACAGAGCTTCCGGTGTCAATGAAAACCCTAGCGATGTGGCTGTTAGGGATGACAACTTTGATTATGAAGGTGTCAACGTGAGGGAGATCCACTCCCTCCATGTCTTAAGGCCCGAAGCTAATTACGGGCCCTACACCTTATTCCCGACTGCACCCCACCGCATGTATCTCCAAGCGGCGCTCATGGGACTTTTGAGCTCTAGTGGAGTCCCCATCGATGGGCCCTCCAGAGGTCATATCGATCTCCCGGATGACAACATTTCCCCTATTCTCTTTCTCAGGGGATTCTGCTGGCTCCTTGCTCTGACTTGGCTGTAGAGTTCCCTAGCCTCCACTTTCAGGTAGGGATTTTCTTGACTACCCTATGGCAGTGGGTGAGTTGGCCAACAACTTCTGAAGCTTGGGCGCGATCTCAGGTGGAGGCAGGCCTAGTTCAGCTACACGCCGAGAGTCACGGGCGAACTGAACGCAGTCTCCTGTGGAATGGGTGTGGGACCTATGGTAAGTGCAATAACGGGGCCCCCACTGATCAGGTCGGGAGCTTGAACAGCTTCGACTCATTGTGCTGCTGTTACAATTCCGTAAGTGCACGGATTCATCATCAGTAATATATAAGATTGTCAAACCACAGAGACTGTTGATTAAGCACTAGAGATGTCACAAAGCAAGTTATCTAGACGGTTGAAAGTTGGCTTTGGCACTTACGAAATAACGAATGTGATTAAAGAGAGGGAAAGAAGGTTGAGAGGAAGAGAGAGAAGAGAGAGAACTGATCTTGGAGGGAATGAACTTTGGGAGATGGATTCTAGGATTTCGGTTTCATTATAATACTAGGAGGTATCACATAGATTACTTAGGTTCTACCCTCTATGTCCATGCTCTTGCAGGAAGTTAGATTAGTCAATATCCCTAAGTATCAAATAGAGACAATTCCTGTGAAATCCTGTAATGGTTAACCCCTATCACGAGGG
>JBBMJZ010000137.1:4251854-4269395 GCA_037833815.1 Zingiber zerumbet
ACTCTTGACCACACATTTAATTTTATCTTTTACCAAGTCGTCATCTTTATCTATTAGAAAAATAAATAATTAAATAATAAATTTTATCTATAAGTTTTATCTTGGAGTTGATATTTAACAGTCGGCAATCGTCGAACGTCTGTCGGCAGGGTTGCCTGGATACTCCGATGGCACCTGTTGCAGATGGCGGGGCTTTGTCGGCACAACAAAGGTGGCAGGAGCCTTGGGGCAACAGCAGCCACCTACTGCTCTGGCGCTCTTGCGGCTGCCGACGGTGTGAGCACGGACGGTGGCAGGAAGGAGGAGGCAGGTTGCTTCCTCAAGCCAGCGCGGCGGTGCAAGGAGGCGGGGCGGTGCTGTCCAGTAGCTAGGCGGTGACCACAGCGAGCTTCTCCTTGCTGTCTAGCCCTACTGGCATATGCTGTCGGCGACTGGCATCGGCAGGCGGCGCCGGCAAAGCTCGGAGGCGGCGGCAGCGCAAGAAAAGGAAATACCTTTTCTGTTGGCGTCAGCGACGGAAGAAAAGGGAGAGGAGAAACCTTTTTCGTGAGTGGCAGATGAAAGAAATGGAGGAAGAGGAGAGATTTTTTTAAAAAGAAAAAGAGAAAAAAACAACGGATAAGAAAAAGAAGAAGAATTAGCAAAGAAAGAAGAATAGTCAAAGGAACTGGAAAGAAGAAATAGGTATGGGGATTATATATCATGTTGAAGAATCACATAGATATAGTCATATAGATATGATATCATATAGATATAGAAAAGTAAGAGAGACAGATGAAAAGAAGACAATTATTGCTTCATTATATATCATATGCGCCTATTTATAGATAATATATAATAATATATAAAAAATATAATGAAAACTATAGAAATATATTATCATAAATATTATAATATTTATCACAAATATGATAATATATTATCATAAATATAATAATATATTATTATAAATATAATAATAATGGATTCTGTCCTGAATCTGAGTCAGATGGAGGGCTGACAGAGATGACCTTGGTGTTGATGGAGAGACGACTTTGACTCACCCTGTGTACGCACGCCCCGAAAACTAACCCCCACATGGAACTTCGAGATCTATAGTATGAGAACTGGTGGTAAGCGAGCTCTGCACACACTTAGATAAGCACCCAGAACGTTATAGATCAAAAACTATGGAAAAAATTCCCGGCGCAGACCCTTTGACGCTCAAGTCAGATCCTTTTCCCCCAAAAGAACAGTGTACTAAAGAAACAGAATTGTTTAAAACGAGTGCGTATGTGTGCGTACATGCGCAAGGGAAAGGACCTCCCTTTTTATATGACTGTGCGTACCTGCCCAAGTTTGACCGATATTAGAAAATGTCGGGTGTCAGGGTCTGTCGGGTGAGAAAGAATGTACGTCAATGTCTCATTGGTGGAAAGAAGGTTCTACTCTCATGGAGTGACAGACCACTAGAATATTCTTTGGCGGATGATAGTTATTCTCTGACGGGAAGTTACAATTCTCTGATACTGTTGTCGCCTGGTGCTATATGCCTCGCCCGGGTTTTAGCAAAAGGTCGCTCAGGCTGACCACTCAGATGTGTTAGCATGATTGAGCATTGATAAAGAGAATGAGCTATAGTGGATCGCCCAGGTTTTGTCTAAGACTATGGCGAAAAGGCTAGCTTTCACTATCTGATCGCTAGGGAGCCAGTCGGGAGCTGTCTTAGCCAAGTACCAGGACTATCTATAAAGCATGAGTTGGGAAGATCTGATCAGTCATGGGCAGGTCCAGGGCTAGTCTAAACCTTGTCTTATGTCCTAGATCCAAGGGTCTGACCTAACTGTGACCGACCAGGAATTATGTGACTAGTGACGCAGGGTGGTTTAACTCCCATCCTTTCTTGATTGTTGACTGTCACGCCTTTTTGACTTTTAACTGACACACCCCCTTGACTCTTGACTGTCGCGTTCTCTTAACTTCTAACTGTCACACCCCCTTGACTCTTGACTGTCACGTCCTCTTAACTCTTGACTTCTTGGCCCCCTCGGGGCCTTCATTTATACACCGTATCAATAATAAATATAGAAATAATGATAAATATAGTTTGGATTGTAATCCAATATGGTAAATCATAGGGTAATTAAAATCAATCTCTGAATCTCCTGAACTACTATCTTTGTTATCATTAAGGAGTTTAATTGACAGAAGACTTCAATCGGGAAACATCAGGGAACGCCTGCATGCACCAACAAGAGGAGGGGAAAAAAACCATCAGTAAACAGGTTAGAAGGGTCTCTGGCGCAGCTACTCTAAAGATCAAGTCAATATCCTTGACAAAGAAGAATAGTAAAATAGTATGAAAAGCAGTAGACTTGTGAACCTGCACTAGCGCAGATGTACACTTTTTATAATGCCTCCCATAATTTCCGCATTTAACAAGACATCATATCACCGCTTGATAATCTGTCTAATCACCATGCTCCCACCATATCCTACAATCGCATCATAGGTATAGGAAGTATTGTGTATTCGTGTAAAGATATAATCATCTAATTTTTTTGACAAACACACTGTATTAATGGCAAAACAGACCTAAGGGTTAGTGACCTATTAAGCTGCTAGTCAAAAGATGAGTCGTGAACAGGGAGCCCAGTTTCTCATGAGTGAATGAGCTATGATAATATCCCCAATTGGAGTTGAGCCTTGTAAGGGCCCCTAAGAGCATGTCCGATTGGCATTAACTAATCAGGAGGTTATGGGGAGCAGAGCTCTGTATATATTTGGTAGACTGACACGAGGCTTCTGAGGGTATGTCCAACTGGCATCAACCAATCGGGAGGTAATGGGGAGTAGAGTCACGTAAGTATCTGACTGAGTGGGGAGCTAGACCCCTCAGTGTCTAATCAGCCTTGGTCGATTGGGGTGTAATGGATAGCAGAACCCTATAAATATCTGGTTGAGTGGGGGGTTGGGCTGCTCAGAATGTCTGATCAACCCTGGTCGTGGCCGTTCGGGATGTAATGGGGAGTAGAGCTCCACAAATATCTAGCTGAGTAGGGAATTGGCCCCTCAAAGGGTCCGCTCGACGATGGCTAATCGGGATGTAATAGGGAACGAAGTCTCAAAAGTATCCAGCTGAGTAAGGAGCTAAGCCCCTCAAAGTATCATATCAACCCTGGCCGATCGAGATGAAAGAATTTTCACTCGGCAGATTCCTCAGTTCTTATCTTACCTTGAACTTTTGACTGCCACCTACTTTGGTCCCCTGAGTTGTGGACTCCACTTGGGGGGCCTTCCTCATTCACCGTATCATCAAAGTTTTAGAACGAATAGTAAGAGAGGAAGCAAAGCAACGACGGGTGAATCCCTAAATTCATGATTTCGAAGTATTCATTATCGAAAAACAAGTTCTTATACAGATTTGGGACGCAGACATACTTTGAGATGAACAATCGGAAAAACATAAAAGAATGAAGTTAGCTAGGCACAACAACCCCAGATCTCATTCCTTGAGTTAACCATCGCTAACTAAAATCAAACTTTCCAAACAAATAGCTAGAGAGGAAGTAAAAGAACAATATTTAAAACCCTAAATTCACCCATGGATAGTTCGATTCAATAAAAGCAACGAGAGAAAGAAAGAATCAAACTTTACCAAATATTCTCACCGATCGCTATGCATTATATTGTGCCTAAAATGCCTATAAATAGGCAGTGATGTAAATCAAGTCGAACTGACTTGACTAGACTAGACCAAAGTCTCTATAAATGTCAGTCGTGCTATTTTAGACATGTGTTATGCTCAACTAGAGCATGTGTAAGTATTAGTTGAAGTATCCGTAACTCGATTTGATTTAGATCATGCTTAGTACAATCCATATGGCCCGATCTCATGTCTGACATGAGAAATGAGTTAACTCACTAGTCCAATGGTGATGCAAATCAGGTCGTGCTAACTCGACTTGTCCTGAGTATGTAAATATCAGTTGTGCCATTTTAGGATGGTTTATGCTCGCTTTGAGTACGTGCAAGTATTAGTTGAGCTATTCACAACTTGGCTTGACCCGGATCAGTGTAAGTATTAGTTGAGCTATTCAGAATTTAACTTAAGAGTACAATCCATAACGCATCAATCTTAAAGATATTCCACACTAATAATTTTACTATATGACATCTCCTCTTTTTTTATTAATAATGTTTTAGTTTAATTAAAATTAATAAAATTTTATTGATAAAAAAAATAATTTAGAAATAAAATTTAAAATATAAGTTTCTTAAATATTTTTTTTAATGTAAGTTTTGCTTTTGATAACCTTTTAATTTTTGTCTAATAAATTTATTTAATTTTATTCAGACCGGTGCGTTGTCCTCGATGAACCGGTAGCAGCCGAGCCAGAGTATGAACCGGAAGCAGATGAACCGTGCGACGAAGTTCTTCCATTCGAACCGGTGAAGACCACATCGATCTTGTTCCTCACGTCCTCCGGCGAAAACCTCAACGCCGCCGCCGAGGCGACAATGGCCTTGCACCTCTTGTGGAAGACTTGGTACTGAGGGACGATCATATTCTCCACTGAATCCCTCACCTGCTCCCGCATCTCAGCGTCAGACACCACCGCACGCCCCTTGCACGCTGCCTCCAGCGCATCGTCGAACCGCCGCATCCGTCTCTCTGCTTCCTCCGCCGTCATGTCTGCCGTCTCCATGGGAATTTCATCGGCCAGGTTCGCCCACGCGAGCCTCTTGTAGCTCCTCAGGTAGTGCCTCGCGTTTTCGGCGTGCCGCACCGCCCACTCGTCGCCGAGGAGAACGCCCAGGGAGCTCTCTTTCACCTTCCGTACGACGTACTGGAGGTTGTTGGCGAGGAAGAGGTACGAGATCGCCGCTACTCGGTAGAGATTCGCCTTGCCATTGAGCTTGCAGAGGAGAACGAGAATGAGCCACGCTATTCGTGCTGAAATCGATCCGGCTGCGGCGGCGGTGGGGGAAGAGGGAGAGGACCTCCATGGATTTTCATGTAAGGAGTTGACGATGGAAATGGAGGAAGGCGGGGACACCGGCGGCGTCGCCACCGCCGTTGCGTCGAACAGGGACTCTGGCGGAGGATATGGTGCCTGAAAGGGGAAGTCGGCGAAGATGTCGGCGAGCGCAGTTTTGTAGTCGGAGAGGAAGAGGACGTAGTTCATGACGTATCGGCTGAGCGGGTGGACGTCGCCGCCGGGGACGGCGGATCTGGAAGCATCCCGCTGAATCGCTGCCTCGAAGTCTGCCAGCGTCGCCCGTGCCACCTCTGCCAGCCGGAGGAGGGACGCGACCGCCTGCGACCGAACCGCAGCGGTGGATTCGAAGGCGAATAAAGTCTCTATATCCGGCCAGTGCTCGGAGACGGCGTCGTAGAGGTCAAGGAGACGGAAAATCTTCTCCGGCGACATCTTCGACTTCGCTACCGACTCGGGGAAGGCGAGTATTCGGGCGGCAACGTCGCCAGTGATGTCCGCGAAGCAGGACTCTCGAATTGTGTCGGAGCCTTTGAAGACTTGGTCGCAGAGGAAGCGCTCGCCGGAGAAGAGTGTTCTGAAGGCGACAGGGAAGGCGGCGAGCCAAGATTGGATTGTGGGCTCGATCGCCGCCCAATCGAGCTTGTGTACGTGAGCTTTCCTGCGGTCGAATCCCAATCGATAGATGGATTCTTCAACGAAGGATTTTCGCATAGTATTGTAGATCCTTACGCACTCCTTGCCGTAGCCGACGGAGATCATCGTCTTGGCCACCGCACGAAGGTCTTGCATTGCCTCGCCGACGCCGACGCCGCTGCCGTCCACCTCGGCATCCTCGACGTCGGACGCATCAGAAGAGGAGGAATATTTCAGGCGGAGAGAATCTCTGGGGTTGAGGATGGAGTGATGAGCCGAGAGGAGCAGCTGCATCTCATGCTCGAGGCGGCGCATGGCGGCCGCGAGGAGTTCGTGCGCGCGGAACAGCGCTGCGGATCGTTCCTCCGGCGAAGCGGAGGACTCCGCGGAGGGATCGGAGAAGAAAACCATGGAGCGGTGAAGTTCCGCCGCGGCGCGCAGCAAGTGTACGGAATTGGGCCGGCCGGCGGCGGAGAAGAGGGAGCCGGCCACATCGAGGCCCCAGCGGCCAATGATCTGCTCCGCAGAGGCGATGTTGTCCTCCATCATGGTGTCCGAGAACGTGCGGCGTGAGGGAGAAACGGAGCGCTCGGCCGGCCGGCGGTCGCGCTGCCGCTGCTCCGAGTGACCAGACGAAGAGAAGAATCCGCGCATTCCCTTCCACGGCATCTCCGATGATCGACCTAAAAAATCACGACTTTTTGCAGACGGAGAACGAATCAAACCTCAAAAAAACAGAACAACTCTCAAAAATCTCTTAGTTTTTTTTCCTGCAAAAACCGAAATCGAGCTCAAAAATCACAACTTTGCAGGGGAAGAAGAAATCGACAAGCATCTGCAGCTCAACTGCTCAATCTGCGACTCCATTTATAAAACACAGGAGAAGTGAAGGGAGGGAGGGAAGGAAGGAAGTCACGTAGGAAGTTCTCGAATTTTTTAACGGGTCACAATTTTTAATTCGAAATTAGGACTTTGTCTCCCACGTGATCGAGATATCTATAATTTTTTAATAATTTTTATTTTTATAGTATTTAGATTATTTTTAGTATATAGGTTATTTATAGGTTATGGACAGAATATTAGTTTTTTTTTATGGATTATGGTTTATTAATTCTGTTATAAATTTTTTTTACTGATAAGATTTTTGATCAGGTATGAAAGCACAGTTAGCTGGAAATGTGGTTTTATGGTTGAATATGTGAGGATTCTGCTCTGTTCTATAAAATTAAGAATGTTAGTTTCGGTATAGGGAAGTGATCCCTGGTGTTGGTCCTTTAATACTTAAGTTAATCATCTATAACAGTGAAAAATAAAGAACATTATAGCAGTAACAAGAGCGCAGTCACAAATAACACATACATTCTTCAGTGCATGAACCCCTTTTATATAGTGGTCATATAACGTACATGCACGCTTCTTAAAGCGCGTGTACGTTTTCTCATTTTTCCTATGAAAAGATAAGTCAGCAAAGTGTGTCTCTGACACTATTCCTTAACATGACGTGCAAATTCCTGACATGACAGTGGAAGTTTCCGCCGTACTATTTGGCTGCTGACCATGCCCTATTGTTAGTGACACCAACTCCTAGAAGGATACGATGAGCTAAATAAGATGTCTCACTGTTTGGCTGAGAGGGGGAGCCACTCGACCGGGATTCCCAGTCCAGTCACTCGAGGCTGTTCTTCTCCACGGTCGCTTGACTCGGTTGGTTATTCCTTGTACGGTCGGACATGCAGTCCAGTCGGACTAGCCCTTATAGGGTCGTCACAGTTGCGGACATCTATCTTCCTTTCTTTAGTCGTTCGACTATTGGGGTGCTGCCTATCTCCTGGTCAGACGAGCGATATGGTCGGACAAGCCTTCGGGCGACACCTTGTTCCTGAGCCCTCCTTTCGCCGAGTGAGCGGCCATGCCCGATCGACCAGTCACCATCCACTCGACCAACTTTAGTGACCTGACGATTCTATACCTTTGACCGCTTTAACTTTAACCTCCACGTTAATTATTTTTTCCACCTTTAACTCGTCTTTGATGGACTTTTTTTTTACCATCGCATCAATTTTTTTTCTTATTAATGTGATAGGAATTAAAACTACTTTTTAAAATCATAATTTATATACAAACATCTCTTTAACTATATAAGAAATCTTCCTAACGGATGAGAGGTTCGATTTTACTTTTAGTGATTAATTTTTTATCTTTTTCTTAATTTCTCTTTCTCATTCATTCACAGAATAATTACTATCCTTCCGGCATCAGACCTAGTAGAAAAAACAATCACAAGAAAACCTCATGACCATCTATATTTTCTTTTTCTTTTTTTTTTAATCTTTTATCATTAAAAATGTTTTTTTTTTTGTGACTTGTTCATAACTAATTGAGGCAAAAGTTCACGACCGTCTCTATTTTCTTTTACTTTTTTGCATTTCTAACTTTATAAAAGAATATCTTTTGTACTCGATCCATAGAGAATTGAAAACTGAGGCACTAGTTTGGACTTTTGGTGTTTGTGATGGGCATGAATTTTGAGGTCTGAACTAACTAGAAGCAATTGATCAGTTCAAGTGACTTGGTCTACGGGACCTGTGTCACTCTCATGCAGTTAAGTTACAGTTGACTCGTTATTTCGAAGGAGAAATAATCTTACATCCAACATATATAGTCAGCGGAGACGTGTAATTAAGATGAAGGCGTCTTCGTTTATAGATTCGTATGAGAATTGTCTATTGAGTAGTATGAGATTATATCTATATCTAGTTCGATTGTGACTAACATATATAACCCCTTTGTATGTGGCTTATGCGGGGAGAATTTTTGATATTCCGTAATAATCTTCGATTATGGCCAATGGGTCAGCTGGGTTAAGCCCTTACAAAAAGAGATTGTGTCTGGTAATTGAGTATTGTAAGTCGGTGTGCGTAGAGTTAGAGTCGTATAATTGCTCGGGAAGCAGAGTCAGGTCTTTCGGTGCTTAGGTATCGGTTCGGAGTCTGAAAGTGCTCGGGCATCGGATTTGGATTCAGAAGGTGCTCGGGCATTGGATTCATAGTTAAAGGGTACTCAGGAATTGGATTTGAAGTGAATTGGATTTGAAGTCTTATCGTGCTTAGAGCATTCACAATGGCAGTAATGCATTCATGCGTTAATGTCATTATGTTATTGTTTTCTTTAAAAAAATTATTTGTAGGCATTAACACATTCAAAGAATTGAACGCGTTAATATTACTACAGTGCAGTAAAAAAGCATCCACGTGGCACACGTTTGCATTAACACTTTCCGCATTAACAGCATTGTGGATGATCTTAGGAATCGAAGTTGATGCTCGGGCATCGGGTTCAAAGTCTTATCATACTCGGGAATCGAAGTGAGAGGTAGAAGGAGCTAAAGACCGAAGGAGGTAGGACATCTCCAATGAAAGGTTTATGAGAGGTTTATAAAATTTAAACAGCAAAATAAAAAGTTTTGAATCATTGTAGAAGTAAGATTTGAGATTTGTAGTTTAAGAACAGTAGTGAAAATATAAATCTATTTTTTTATCTCGAATTTGATGCAATATGCATGAAGCCATGCAACTCATGCTATGATTGAGATTATAAAAAAAACTCATTTAGAGCTTTGACCATTAGAGAAATTTAAATAAAATTTTATATTATTAACGTGACATATTGAAATCATGAAAAAAAAATTCATTTAGAACTCTAATTATTGGAGATACTCTTAGGTCGGGACTCAATGACACTCAGCTTTGGTATGTAGTGCTCGAGGAATCCGTCCGAAGCCAAATGGATTGTTGAATCATAATTTGAGGAAGAGAGTGAAGATTTGCAAAAATGATAGGACCATTAGCAATTGCTAATAATGACTAGTACAAATGGAGTATTAGCCCCTGGATAATGATTTAGCGGTTCGACTTTTTACGTGGCTAATCAAGTATTTAAGTGTTGAAATCTAGCTGCTCTGTACTAGAAGCATTTTTCTTCCGTATATGACAACCTTAAGAATGTTGGTCTTTTGGATAAGCCTCCGTAAGTATTTTTAGATTTATCCTTATAACTTGTGAAAAATTTCTATAGATTGAGTTAGTCACCTCTATGATTAGTCAGTTTAGTATCTCCATAAATACTTTTCGATTTACTATGACGGATGAAAAACTTCTATGATATCGAATCAGTTACCTTCGGAATGAATCGGATTAAAGAGTTAAATATTTGAATTAAAAAAAAGCGTATAAATGAAGCATTACCGTGGCAGGAGACCGTGAAACAGTTGTGGAACAGGAAAGTAATAAGAAATGGCAACCGTTGAGCTATTCAAAGGAGGATGATAATAGAAAAAGGTATGTTCATTCTATTTGATACTTAATATAATGAATGATCCTCGAGGATAGTTTGTGCATCGTCTTATGATTCGTATTATTGTGGCGAAAGTTAAAAGGAAAGAAAATATAATTTGATGTAAAATTAGAAGAAGAAAAAAAAGACGAATTCAAATCTTAAATATTTGACCAAGTATTGAAAATCGTTTTTATTATGTCAACGACTTCAACCGTTTCCAATAGAAAAACTTGATTCCCTCCTTTCTAAACTCCTAAATCGAACCCCACTTAAATTTTGGTCCAAACCGAACGTAAACCGGTTTGCATGTGATACATGTGTTGATGTCACATATGTTAATGCATTACTACATAAGCAAAGAGCTTAACAAAATATTAATGATGTTTAAGGCCTTGTTTAGTTGAAAGGACAGAAATAAAAATTATGAAAAAAATTGACGGTGGAAAATTCCCTCTGTTTACTTTATAAAGGGAGTTAATTGTTATTTATTAGTCGGTCCAAATAAGACAAAAAATAATTTTGTTCCATCCAATTAGGGCTGCTTATTGTGAGGATTTAATAAATATGGAATGGGAAATGAATGAAATATAGATGGTTAATTTAAGGGTTTCGTATTTTCACATTAGTTTCATTCCTTATTTACTGACAATCATCCATTCTCCATTAAAATCATTGTATTGAAACTCATTTTTGAAAAAAAAAAACACACTAAACCATCCTTTTCCTACTTTTTTTTTTCTACCAAATTTCTTTTTTCATTTTTCCCCAAATATATTAGTTACAGTCTCTTATACCTTATCCACCGCTTAATAATCTCGATCACCCTCAACACTATTGTCATCCTTGTCATCATCATCATCGTCATCGTTGTCATCACCTTCACGATCACAAATTTAACAGAACCCCCTTCCTTTCTTCATGGATGTTCCTTTTTTTTTTTGGATTATTCTCTCGCTCCCCTTTACTGATTGAATAATGTTGCCATCGATTCCGTGTTTCTCAAAAATAATTTGTTTGTTTTCCTATATGGATTAATGAATGCCCAAAACTTTCGTTGACCATCTATCTCTCTTTAAAAATTTTATCCGACAATCTCTGAGAAAAGTGGAAAATTTAATCTTTCGGCTTAGTTGTATGAAAAGCTTTGCTAGATTGAGAAAAATTCCTTTTGCTACTCTTATTATTAAAATTCCAGTTTTGATATTTGATTACTATGTTCCACTGTTTAAAAAACTAGTTTATAGTTGGTTTTGAATTGATTCCCGGCTGATGTATGGTTGATCACTCTTGATCAAAAATTCATTATTTGATTGAATTTGATGCAGCTTTGTTTTTTGGCAATGAAGATAGGTACGGATTTATTTTGATTTCGGATGATTAATTTTCTGTTGGTTATTTTTGGGTTCAACAATCTCTCACCATATGTTTTGGGCGTATTAGCTTGTTGACGATTTAAATTTGATTCTCTGGAAGAGTTTGTTTAGATTATGAATTTTTATCTATTACTTTCTGTTTTACAACTTTCTGTTGATCTAAAATTTTGTGTATAGATTAAAATGGCTCGCTAGCCTATGATTAACCGAAGGCACAAACTAAAGAAAATTTTATTGCTTCAATAAACAATTATGTTGGTTTTCTTATTTGACATCTATTATGTAGTCCTATCTTTGTAGCTTCGAAATAAGGTTTATGATATCAAAACTAAGGAAAAGAATTATTAGTTGAATGAGATGGATGTTTAGTTCTACTATGGACCATGATGTTGCTTGAACTTCGAATGGACACAGATACTCCCATCATAAAAAAAAAGTAGAACAATTAGTCTATTTTTTCCACAGAATAGAGAAACTGTGAGTAGTCAATTTATGCAATTATACTATTATATCATATTTTGCTTAAGAAGCGGGAGCCTAGTACTCAAGATTGTCAAGATGAGAGATAAAAGTGTTTTTAGGTATTTGAACAATATAATTTAAATACGTAATATGAAAATTTTGTCTGGTAACCAAACAAAATTCTAAATGTTGCTAAAAAATCGTACGTCGCTATATGTGATTGTACTGGAATTGTTAACATCTCTGTTCATCTTATGGTTGTCGGCGCACCGACTGTCTTTAGAGAATTTATTGCCGCCCACGGGGTGCAGAGGCTCTCCGGCAAAATTCTCCCAAGATCCGACAACCACTCGCGTCGTCTGTAGCGACGTACGATTATGTGACTGTACTGGAATTGTTAACATCTTTTAATACATAATATTCTAAATGTATAACTCTCAATTTGCTATATTACTTTATATTTTCCATAAAGTAAGTAAGCTTTATTATATATTATTTGCTTGGTGACACTTACGGTTGATGCCTTGGTTGATGTTCTACGAGAACTAGCTTCTGATCCTTTGTGGAAAGTTGATGGGGGGTTTTAAAAATAATTACATGTTTCAAGTGCACAAAATATTGGTGAGCCGGATTTCCAATTTCGATAAGGAAGTTGATCCCCACATTGACTCTAAGATTAAATGACTAAGGAAAAAAGTACAATCTAATTTTAGAAATATGTATGCAAAGTGATTGTCAATGGGATGATGTTGATCATAAGATCAACTGTAAGAAACAATGGTTTGATAAATGATGCTTGATAAGTTAAATAATTATCCACTATTGTACTTTTAATTAAATAGTTATTTCTTGCTAAGTTCTAACATACTTTTGTTTTCAATTATTTTTTTTCTTTTTTGTACATCTTTTGTATAGAATCACAAGAATACAGTTGGATTGTTGAATTTTAGATTTCCTATTTGCGCAAGCTAGACATGGTTTGGGGTAGGGATAGAGCAACAGGAGTCCATGCTGAGGATTTTGTTG
The DNA here is from genome assembly GCA_037833815.1 of Zingiber zerumbet. Taxonomy (NCBI): domain Eukaryota; kingdom Viridiplantae; phylum Streptophyta; class Magnoliopsida; order Zingiberales; family Zingiberaceae; genus Zingiber; species Zingiber zerumbet. Next base: position 4,264,666 of record JBBMJZ010000137.1, read on the forward strand.
AAGTCAGTGTTGATGTCAATTGTCCAAAAAATATGACCATGTGTTCGTCCTCAAATAGTGAAGATGAACCTATCATAGTCTTTGATGCACAAGAATCCCCAAGTAGTTCTTCAACCACTCAGGCAACAAAGAAGCGCAAAAAGCTATCACCAAGGAGGAAAACTTTTTACAAAAGCAAGAAGCAAATAACACTTTAGCAAACTATTGATGCAAGGTTAAACATCTTTACTATTAAGTTTGAGGTCGTATGCGATCACATGACATCATAATATGCTATTGTTATAAATGCTTTGGTTGCATAGTCTAAATATGTTGAATTATTCTCTAATGGGAAGATGCAAGAAGTAATTAATGAACTTCTAAATGTTGGCATATCTCCGATGGATGTTAACAGAGCTGCCAAAATATACTATAATGATTCTGCCAAAGTTCAAGTTATATTTGCTTTGACAAATCATTTGAGAAGGTCATTTGTGATTCGTTACCTTTATCCATCATCTACTCCCTAATTTTTGTCAGTGCATATCAGTTTAGTTTATAAAGCTTTTGTAAAATGAACTAAGGAATTGATATTGCATCACTAGGTTGTTTTGCAATGTTGGGATACTTTGAGGTTGTTATTTTGTATCTATATGCTATAAATAAAGCATGTGATATTAACCTAGTACTATACATCAGTTCATAATATTTTGTTTAGTTGGCATATTCTCTAATCATCATCACTCGGGAAGAATTAAAAATTATATTTTGGATCATTTCTCTGGTAGACATTATTTGTTGTCAGGAAGGCAATGCTCTTCAGAATCAGCCCTAGGTTGGTCAAGGTGGGGTCGATGCATAGAGCCCCATCTCAGGTAGGGTCCCACTTCTATTAGTAAAAAAAAATATTAGTATTTATTGAATAAAAAATTAATTTAAAAAGATCTGATTATAAATCTAAAATGATTGTATTTTTTTTTTTGTAAAAGTGTCAATAATAAAAGAGAGAAATACCTATGGGAGGGAGCTTGATCATATCTTTTCTTCGTTTATTTTTTTTTATTTTTTCCCTAAATCCTAAATTCACTTTTGTTCCCCATCTCACACTCAAACTCTTCTCTTTCGCCCACTTTGATAGCTATTGACAACCACATTCCTAGTTTCCACACTGCTATTTTTAATATCGTCGTCGTTGCATCATTATGTCACCACTGATGTCCACTGACACTACACACGTGCTTAGACCCTTCGAAGCTTCAATTTAGGTAGAGTTTTCTTATTTGATCCATGTTGATTTAGCTTGGTGCATGATTAAATGAAAAATAATTTTATATTACTCAATTATTTTGTTTGATCTCTTTTTATTATGGTAAAAATTTTATTTTGTTAGTAAAATTATTTTTATAGTATTATTTTTATTATTATTTTTATATAAATATAAAGGATTTTTTTTTTTACACCGAACCTTTCAAAATCTAGAGCCGGACGTGATGCTCTTATTCTGAATTACTTTGCTTTAGGTGCATTTAGGCTTGGGTATTTACACTTGATGAGTTTTGTCACCTTTTATCTATTTTTTCCCTTTGTGTATCTAAGTGGAAATGATCTCTCCAATTTCAACAGTCCTTACCCTCTCAAATGAAGCCAAGATTGATAATCTCTTTTGTCGGGATTGTTTAAATATTCAAGTTTTAATGGTAAAGATTCAAATCCTCACCTTTAAAATGACAAATATATATAACGTAGGGATTTTAAAAAAAACACTTTATTAGCTCATTCCTATTCCTAGATAGGATATAACCAAACAACATCTTTTATAATAATACTCATTCTCTTTAGTAAACCAAGTAGTCCCATTAAATTAATAATACTTATTATTATTCTCTACTAATATCATTCTCATTCATATTCCTATTCTTTTTACTGAACCAATTAATCCATCAATTTCAATTGTAAAGTTTAATTTCCTTGCGTAATTGCATGTGGTGGCCCTGAGTGGCCAACGACCCCAAGCAATTGATGACCTAAGTAACCATGCAAGATGGCCATAAGCGATCGACGACCACAAACAATCAATGACTTGAGCAATCACGGGCGATGGCCCGAGTGACGTGATCTTAAAATTTATAATCAATTAAGTTCAATAAAACTCTTTTCATGAAAAAAGTTTGAATTATCATTTTTATAATTTATAATAATTATTATTTTGGTTGATGTTTATATACTAATTTGATTTTATTTTTTAAAACAAATTATAGAAGCTTTGGACATCCAAATGCTTAATATTTATTTATATATATATATATATTTGAAAGTTTAGTCGATAAACTTGATTCAAAATATATCATTATTTTCTATAACAAAATCTCGCAGAAGTGTATTGCATACTACTTTGACATTTGAATTACAATAAAATTTATCAGAAAAACCTTATTAAATTTAAAGTCACACATGACTGTTCTATGAAATTTTATATCTACAGAGATTCACTATGAAATATGGCCGAGAAAGCCCAATAAGAACATTTTGGGCGTTAAGAATATATATTTTTATTTTTGTTATTATTTTTTTAAATAATCCATATGTGTAGACGCACATGATTAATTCTAAAGGTCATTCGGTCGAGATCAAGCGACGGGCTAACTCCTCCATAACCCAAAACCGAGTTCTTTAAGTAGGTCAGATGTGCATCAGGTCCATTCCTCTCAGATCGACTTTTGTTGGGTCGGCTTCTGTCGGGTTGGCAATTATCGAGTTAGTTTGAGCTCGATCCTGAGTCTGGTTGGTTGGACTTGACTTAGACATGACTCAGGTAAACTAACCTGAGTTTGGTTGGTTCGACCATGAGTCAATTAACTTGACCCGAGTCTGATAATGAGTTTATTGACTTGACCCGAGTACATTGACCAAGTCCTTGGCCTATTATGTGGTCCTTGTTGTTCCCATCACATTAGAAGATATACCATCTTCCTTCTTTGTTTGGCTAATGAGAAAATATGGAGTACAACTCATTTACATCTAGAAGCCGACCAGAAAAATACTCCTTTCATTTGAAATTTGAACTTTAATTTTCTTATTGTTCCTCTTAGCATTTTACTACTATTCAAAGACATATCTAAAATTTTAAATTTAAAGGGCCGCATACTAAGCGATAAAAATAATTATTATATATTATATAAAAAGACTGTGTGCGAAGAAAGAAAAGTTATGATATTTGAGGATGAAAGAAGAGTATAACAATTTAGAGGAAGGGAAGTAATTTAACTTTTTCTCTAAATATATTTTTTCATATTACAACTTCACTTATACAACATGACAAATGAAGTTCAAAGAAGAATAAACACATTATTACATTTTTCTAATCAAGTTCAAAGAACAATAAACACACTATTACATTTTTCTAATCAAATATATGCACTTGATAATTTAATTAATTGTGACAACTTAATTAACCACAACATAATTCAATTAAATTTGATTTGATTCGATGAAGACTAAAAAAATTTGATTTTGATTCTAACAATGCAAGTTGATGTAGTCTTCCAATCCTGTAATTTGGTTTAACATCTAACAACGCGGTCAGGATGACGAGAGAGGAGGAAGAAAGTGTCGACAAGTAGGCGGGCGGAGTTGGGGAGGTACTGATGTGTGCATTTCATTTAGGTTTTTTATCGCACATCTTATCTCATTTTATATGCATATATTTCATATTTTAATCTCGTTAAGCTTCATTTCGTTAATTTTACTCTTTTAGTTTGGAGAACTTTTTTTTTACTTGTTTTCATTGATAGGATGTAATTTCTAGAGCATAAATTTCTTAGAACGTGAAGTTGGAGCAAGGAGCAAACTCTAGCCGTGTCTCATGACATGGACGTACTCCTATGGCCAAGAAAGATAAAGAATAGAGCGGAAAAAGACTCAAAATGGGTTAGACATGTCTCACCATCGAGCCGAACACACGAAGAATACATGAATAAAAATACCTTCAAAATACTTTCAAAATGAAGTTTTAATTAAGAAACATGCTCTAGTCGTGTCTTATGACACAAGCGTGTTTGTATGAAAGAAATTGGGCTTAAAATAGTGCTAAAATGGAGCCAACAACTTCCACCACAACCCCCCATGTTGTCTTAGCATGGGTCGTGTCAAAAATGATGATTTTCTATAGATAAGCACGGGCGCTCAGCTGACACAGGGTCATGTCAGCCTTGGACTACACTACAAATCAAATTTTGAACGGTCATAACTTTCGGTTCGGTTTAAGTTATGGTTCATACCATCTATGGAAATATGAATAATTTCAATATATATCTACAACTTTGATTCAGAATCCAACCCAAGAAAACTGAGTTTAAGGGTTGAAAAATATGTTTTGGTGGAACTATGTAAATCTGCAAATCTGGATAGTTTGGGGGAAGTATAAAATGATCAAGTAAACCCTTGCTTGTATCATCTTGGACCAAGGGGCTTCGTACCTTTCCTTGGCAGAGGGTTTTCCCCTCTAGGGGAAAACCTAAAGCTACCATCTCCATCTAACACAATGATTTGTCCACCTCCGAAGAAAGGAACCATTCTGAAGACACCGGGAATCTTCTCCCTAAGCATTTCTTTATCTATATTCTCTATTTTGGACTGTATGAATGCTTCTCTTAATGTCTTTGATTTATAATTCCCTTATTATGGAATAGTTATCTTGATCCTAGGATATAGAGAGTGTAACTGTGTAGCATCAATGAGCACGTTGGGGGGGG
>JBBMJZ010000137.1:4303700-4323465 GCA_037833815.1 Zingiber zerumbet
GTGTTAAGTTCCGCAGGCGATCCAAGTTTAATTTAAAAGAACACACGGTAGCTAGGAAAGGTTCAGATCATGTACAAAATTTTTGTACAGTAGAACCATTAGGTTTTCCGAGTAGCAACCAACAACCTCATATTGCAATCATTTCAGGTCCTGTAGATTTCTAAAATTGCAAGGAGTCTTAATATGCTCTCCATTGTTATTTTTAAAATTCCTAGTGGTTGTTCAAAGGTTTTAAAAAAAATAAATCTCTCTTTCTTTTTTTCCTTTTTCTTTTTTTGACACACTTATCGACTAGAGACATCAGATTGCAATCATTTCAAGTCCTATAGATTTTTAAAATTGCAAGAAGTCTAAATATGCTCTCCATTATTATTTTTGGCATTCCTAGCAGTTATTCAAAGGTTTTGAAAAAAAATAAATTCTTTTTTTTCCTTTTTTTTTATTTTTTCCCTCAACCCTATTATAGGAGATTAGACCCATGTTGGACCTGATATCTCTTCATATCAGACCCACATTGGACCCGATATGGGGAGATATCAGGCCCAACAGTAGAAAAAAAGAAATAAGAAAAAAATAAATAGAGATTTATTTTTTTCAAAATCTTTGAATAACCGCTAAGAATACTATAAATAATAATGGAGAGCATATTTAGACTTCTTGCAATTTTAGAAATCCACAGGACCTGAAATGGTTGCAATCTGAGGTCTCTAAGTCAATTAGTAGATTTTAACCGAAACCAACTGATCAACCTAGAGACCTCATATTGCAACCATTTCAGGTCTTATGGATTTCTAAAATTGCAAGAATTCTAAATATGCTCTCCATTGTTATTTTCGGCATTCCTAGTGGTTGTTCAAAAGTTTTAAAAAAAAAATAAATTCTCTTTTTTTCTTCTCCTTTTTTAGTTTTTTCTCAACCTTGTTATAGGAGATCAGGCCCATGTTGGGCCCGATATCTCTTCATATCAGGCCCAATGTGGGACTGATATCAGGCACAACAATAGAAAAAAAGGAAAAAAAAGAAAGTGGGATTTATTTTTTTTTCAAAACCTTTGAACAACTGCTAGGAATGCCGAAAATAATAATGGAGAGCATATTTAGACTTTTTGCAATTTTAGAAATCCACGTGACCTAAAATACTTATAATCTGAGGTCTCTAAGTCGATTAGTGGGTTTCACATGTCATGTGATTTCTAAAATTATAAGAAGTCTAAATATGTTCTCTATTGTTATTTTCAGCATTCCTAGCAGTAGAGTCATCAATTTGGGTTGGGCCCGTTGGGTTGGCCCACAGGTTGAGAAACACATGTTCGTGGATGTGGAGAAGGACACGATATGGTTAAGATACAAAAGTTTTTCTAGTTGGTTATCGCCTTTATTGATCGTGTGATTGAGGTCATAAATGGCTGAATATTTTTTGGCTTGAAGCATTGAAATTTACTTCTGCTAGTCAACAACTATCAACTCTTGCATAGCCCACAATCCATCTATCTCACCCTTCGCTGCTTTGATCTTTCTAATTGTCTCTTGCAAACCATCAATCTCTTTTTAAAGTAACATTTTCTATGAATTTATCTCAAGTTACAATTTTTCATTTTCCTTTTAAAAGTTACATATTAAGTTGTAGAAGCTTGCTGAAAATATGAAAGTTTTTAAAAAAAATTTATAGGCCCGCGGGTTGGCCCGCCAAACCCGCAACCCGCCTTAGATTGGGTTGGGTTGGAAATTTTTCAACCCACCAAGTAGATGGGTCGGCTCGCCTCGCCCCGTTAAATGGTTGGCCTGCCACGGGCCGACTCGTCCCACTATGGGTTGACCCGTCTGACAACTCTAGAAATAAGCAATGGAGAGCATTTTGGATTCCTTGCAGTTTCAGGAATCCACAGCAATCGAACTTGTCTTAGTTTATCATTGGATTTCAGTCGACGATCTGAATCAACACTACCACGATCCTAGTTTGATTTAGCATGATTTCTCGAAGACCAGGATCATGTCCGGAGAGGTCGAAATAAGCAATGGAAGACACTGTTGAACTTCTTGCACCCTTAAGAATCTATAGGACCTGAAATGAGTCTAATTAGACCTGTCTAGGTCCATTAGTGAGTTTTGGTAAAAACCCACTAATGGAGCTAGATAGGTCCTATGGATTCTTGAGGCTGCAAAGAGTCCAACTGTGCCCTCCATTGCTTATTTCAGTCTCTTATGAGATGCTATGATGTTATGTTAACTTTCAGCTAGAACGTGGTCCTGGTAGAAATCAGACCGACGTTAAGCCTGATCTGAATCAAACCAGGCTCGTGGTAGTGTTGATTTTGATCGTCCGGGCTTGGTTTGATTCAGAGGTCCAACGTGGGCACCTTAGTGCAGTTGGTATTGAGAGTTGAATCAAAGTGTTTGCTCATAATTTATTATAATAATAAAACGCTAGTTGAGATAACGAGGTTGAGGTTCATGTGCTACTGACAATAGATTTAATTATTACTATTCTGACTCTAATGAAACTATTAGATGCACACAGTCTCTTAGAAATTAGGCCCACATTGGATCTAAATTTGAATCAAACTAGGGCCGAACTATCTGAATTAGCACTGCCGCGGGCCTGGTTTATGGGAAATCGGATCCGCGTTAAGGCCTGATCTGAATCAAACTAGCCCGTGGTAGGACTGACATTCAAAGGAGAGAGAAAAGTTTAATTTAATTTAAGAGGAAAGAGATTGCTGCATGCAAAAGAGAATAAAAAGTCTGATTTGATAGAGGGGTAAAATCAGAAAGAGGTACTCCTTTTGGGTATTCTCAAACTTCGGTGTGCTTTTTGAGTAATTCCAAACTTTGGGTGCGCCCTTTGGTAAATTCCCGAACTATGACGACCCATGAGTGGTTCGTGAGGTATTAGTTTTGTTCGTTTAACCTCTCTACAATAACAATTAAGGATCTAAAAATTGCTGTATCTATGTGTGTTGGGGGATCATGAGTTTAGGATATTGGGTGTACTATGGGTTGCAGCCAAAGAGCACTAGTTTGGGTTGGGCTTGGATCGAGGGACGTGATTGAGCGACAATGAGGTGAATAATGAAACATATTGAATTTAGCTCTTTCATGTTTATTACAACAAGCTATTGAAAACCAGATTCTTAACTATTCATTGATTTAGACAAGATACGACTTATTGAAAATAAATTGAATGAAAAGACTTATAAAAATAAATATTTCTATGAGATTCCTAGTATTTGATTGTTCTTTTACACTTCAATTGTCAATTCTTGGTCATTTAGATTCATGGATAATTCGAATTAATATTTATAAATGTATATTACCTCTTTTTTTTATCCCTTTAAACAAATTGAAGTGGTTGAAGTTTTTCTATTTGAAATCAACTTAGATCTTAAGTCTCTTATTACTCTAGCAACATTATTTGTAACCTCATATTTGCAATACAGATTAATAGTTATTATATATTAGTATCATTACATTGCTTGTGTGAGTCACACAACAACGTAATAGGGTGTCAGGGTTGAGTATTGCACTAACGAGAGATCTTTGTATGAGTTACAGTGATAGAATAGTCATAAGATTATTGGAGCAAAAGATAAAGGCGTCACCTTAGCAGTCCCTCCAGGGTGACCCCACACTCTAGAAGGGAGTAATTCACAGGGTGCATTTGTCTATCGTAGTGACCCTTTGCACGGGGGAGGTTAAACAGTCATAGGACTGTGCCCGATGAGTGGTTGGAGAGAGATGTGGTCGATGAGACTGAGTAATGATGTAACAGAAATGTCGCTTGGACATGAGTGACTTTGACGGTAATGAATGACACAAAGAGAGATAATTGAGATATTTGATTAGGGTTCACTAGCGGTTGATGACACATGGAGAAGACCACATTTTTTGCTGATTAGAATCAATGTTTTGGTGGTTCAAGGAGAACTATTCCTCACACAATCTTAGGTTGCCTCTTTTATTTATAGATACAATAACAACTAAGCTTTATCCCACTAGGTGGGGTTAGCTATCTATGCCGTTGTGCTCTATTCCATACTAAATCATAATTTATATTTAAATAAATTTTATCTTATTTTATTATTACTAACTGAGTATTTTTTGATTTTCTTCCTTGTTTGATGTGTATATTTATCATAGTTTCACATCACCTAATTAGAGTATTTATTGGCTAAGTACATGTTCTTACCATCTTAAACGTATCTCTTGGAGTTTTTTTTTCAATTGTTGCAACCCAATTTTTTCTTAAATATTTTCATTTCTTATCTTGCCCGCATATCCACCTGAACATCTTTATCTCTACAATTTTCATCTTCTGCTCATGTGCTTGAGTCATAGCCTAATATTTAACCTCATATAATATTGCACTTCTAACTGTCATTAAATCGTAGAGGTACTTTACAATCACAAAGAACACCTGACACTTTTTTATTCTATGTAAGACATCTCTCAATTCCTCCATTCTTTTGCAAATATGATCCTAAATATTTAAAATTCTCAGTTATAAGCAATTCGTTGTTTCCTAATATTAGTGTAAAAAGATAAGGACTTAGAGCTAATCCTTTATATAACCTTATCTTTATATGAAACACTTTGTTTAATCTGCCTTGATTCTTCACTCTTGTCGTATATCCTTGTACATATTCTTAATTAATTTAATATACACTATTCTAACACATCTTTTTTCTAGAATTCTTTATATAATTTCCCTTGGGACTCTATCATAAGTTTTTTTCTTGGTGAACGAATACCATTTGTAAGTCTTCTTTTGTTTCTGTTTTTTTTTTTCAATTGGTTGAATGCATAACTTCTATTGTTGATCTTCTAAATATAAATTCAAATTGATTTTTGGTCAACTATGGTATCTTTCCTTAGTCTTTTTTATTACCTTTTCCCAAAGTTATATGATATGATTCATTAATTTAATACCCCTGTAGTTTGCATAATTTTGTATGTCTCCTTTGATCTTATATAAGGGAACTAAAGTGCACCCATCATACATTGTTTTTGTTTTCAATATCAGATTAAATAACTTTATATACTATTCAATAACTTGTTTCCATAGGCACTTCTATACCTCTATCATAATATCATCTATTCCAACTACTTTTTGTGAAATCCCATTTAATGCTTGTTTTAAATTTTGAAGTTTGAATCCTATGATAAAAATTTAAATTTTTATACTCATTTGACCTACTTAAATTACCTAAGTTAAGTTGATAATCTAAACCTTTATTAAAAAGTTGATAAAAATTCCTTTTCTATTACTTTTTTGTTTACTCATTATTTAATAATACCTGGTGGCATTCATCTTTATACATCTTATCTCGATAAATATCTTTTGTCTTTTTCTCTTTCGCTTTAGCTATGTAGTAGATGTCTCTTTCTCCTTTTTTTAATCTAATTGTTGATATAACTGTTCAAAAGTTTTATTCTTTACTTTATTCACCACTTTCTTAGTCTCTTTTTTAGTTATTGTATATTTTTTTAAGTTTTTTTCGTTCTTACAAGTGTATAACATCGTACAGGCTATTTGTTTTTTTTGTTTACTTTCTCCTGTATTTTTTCGTTCCACCACCCAAATTCTTTACATGGTGGTGCATATCCTTTAGACTCACCGAGTACACTATTGACTATTGCTTTCAATTTTAATGTCATCTTATCTTATGCCGTATTTGAGTCACCATGTATTTCTCCTAATATTTGTACTTCTACTTTCTCAAATATATTTTGCTTCTCATTCTTTAACTTTTACTACTTTATTCTGTGAGTCGTGCATATTTTCCTTTTATTGATACTATACTTGAGGTTTGTATCTATGTTGCCTATGTTGGGTAGTTAAGTTTTCTCAGGACGACCTTACAATTTATACAATTTTTTTCATATTTTTCTTGTTAATCATAAGAAAGTCAATTTGAGACTTATTATTCTCACTTTTGAACATGATCAAATATAATCTATTAGCTATTGTAAGCTTATATGTTATTTCAAACTCCAAGATAGTTTCCCCTTTTAAACCCGTAACCCATTCTATTATATCCTTATTTTTCACTTTGACATACCCATTTAGATCTCCTATTAAAATCACTTCGTTTGACGTAATATTTTGTAACCTCATCTAGGTCATCCCAAAATCTAGATTTGATGTATTCATCTAATCCTACTTGAGGTGTATATATGTTAATTACATCAATAGTTTTTTTCGCCACCACTGTCTTGAGAGCTATAATCCTATCCCTTTCTAATTACTTGTACTATTTTATCATTTAGTGAACTATTTACAATGATACCTATTCCATTTCTTATTTTACTCCTTCCCGTGTACCATAACAAAATCCAATTTTTTTTTATCATGTTTGCCTTCTCTCCTATCCATTTTCTCTCTTGTTCATACACAATATTAATTCTTCTCCTAATCATCGTATCTACTACCTCCATTACTTTACTGTGAGCTTTTTTAGGTTTCATGTTCCAAATCTTAGACAATTAATTTTCCTATAATATTTATTTTTATTCCATCTATGATGTGAGAACTTTTGAATATTTAATAATACACTTAAGTTTTCATGAAGATATAGCGGTCCTTACTGAGTTGGACCTATCACGCGTTCCTTTCGGACAACATCCTAGCATTAACATATTTGATGCATCCATTCATTAAACATTTATTTGAAACATTGGCTGAACCTAACGTGCAACCCACCCTTTTTCATTCGGACTTGCAACCGACATTGGCGGAGTTCCTCTCTTATTTATAGATAATAATAAGAAATATGGAACATTATTAATAGATTCCTGCATCTTATATATTTACATTTGAGCCAATGAACTTATAACAGAATGCAATTTCTGTGTGCATGAAAGGATATTTGCTGAGTGGCACTAGCATGGTGGTTTGTAGAAGGATATTTGCTGAACCAAAGGGGATGCATATGGAGTGGGAGACGTAGTTTGCATGGGGAGATGAAGTTGGGTCGTGGAAGAGGAAGCTCACAATAAGCTCAGTTCAGGATAATTTTGGTGAATTGGGTGATGGGATCATGATGTCTCTGATAACACATTACGAGTAATGGGAATTTCTTAGGGTTTGTTTCCCAAGATAGTTCTCTCTACCTACACTAATATTTATTATATTATGTCAAGTTTACATGTTACACCTTAGAATAATGGTATTTATATAGGTCCCTTACATATGAATTTCTCACTTAGTGAAGTATTACAACAACCCAGTCTTATTCCACTAAGTGAGGTCGGCTATATGCTATTGGATTTTATTTCCTACTATATATCATCATTTATATTTAAATAATTTTATTTTATTGTTACTAACCAAGTCTTTTTTTAGACTTCCTCGTTTGATATGCATATTTGTTATAATTTTACATCGCCTAACTAAAGTATTTATTCACCGTCTAAGTACATGACCATACCATTTTAAACGTGTCTTTCGGAGTTTTTCCTCAATAGGTGCAACTCTGACTCTCTCTAATATTTTCATTTCTTATCCTATTCATTCACACATCCACCTTAGCATTTTCATCTCTGTAACTCTCATTTTTTTTTAGTTGCAATTTTTTTTTTTTCATGTGCTCGAGTCATAGCCCAACATTCAATTCCATATAGCATAACTGCTATTTTGGAATCTCCCCTTGAAGCTTTAGACTTACTCTGCTTGCTTATATCCTATATAAAACATCTCTATCAACCCTTCCATCATTTTGCAAAAACAATCCTAGATACTTAAGATTGTTAGTTAAAGATAAATTCTCATCTTCTATTTTAACAATTATCTTGTTATGTCTATTAATGCTAATTTAAATGTCTTTACTTTACTAAAGCTAAAGTTCTTCCATCAAGATTTGAGCACATTTACTCTTTCATGTTTCATTGACCAAAAAAGTTATCTATAAATAATATGCATCATAGTTATGGTTATGTGTCTTAGATGTGTGTAGTCCATAACTAGTGTAAAAGGTTCATCCATAATTAGTGTAAAAGGATATGAGTTTAAAGTTGATCCTTGATGTAACGTTATTTTTGTACAAAACAAATTAATTTCTACACGGTAGTCATTATAAATTATATCATTATATATATATATCTTTAATTGTTTTAATATACGCTATGCTAATTCCTTTCTTTTATAATATTATCCACATATTTCTCTTAGGGCTTTGTTATGAGTTTTTTCTAAGTCAATAAATGTCATGTGTAAGTTTTGCTTCTTTTATAGTTTCAATCTCAAATTTTCAAGCATGAATCTAAATTAATTTTAGGTACTTTGGTCACCTTAGTCTCCTTAATTTTTTTTATTACCCTTTCTCAAAGCTTCATGGTACAAATCATTAGCTTAATGCTCCTATAATTTGCACAATTATGTACATCTCTTTTTATCAGGGAACTAAAGTATGTAGCCTCTATTAATTAGATTGTTTCCCTAGACACTTCCGTGCCTTTATTAAAATATCCCATGGTTCAACTACTTTTTAATTTTTTAATCTCATTTATTGCCTATTTTAATTTTAAAATTGAATTCTTTTATAAAAATTTAAAATTCTATACTCCTTTGTGTTGCTTAAATTTCCTAAGCTAAGTTGATAATCTGAACCTTCATTCAAAAGTTAATCAAAATATTTTGTCCATTGCTCTATTATTTCTTCATCTTTCACCAATACCTTATTGAATTCATCTTTAATGCATCTTATTTAGTTAAGATCCCTTATTTGCCTCTCTTTTGTTTTAACTATTCTATAAATGTTTATTTTCTATTTTTTTTTTTATACAAGTGTTTGAAAGCTTCATTCTTGGCTTCATTTATTGTTTTCTCTTGGCTTCGACATACTTTTTAAAGTGTTTTTCATTTTTACAAGTTCACAGTAATTTATATATTGTTCATTTTTTTTGCCACTTTCTCATGCCACCACTAAGATTCTTTATTTGGTGGTGCCCATCCTCTTGACTCATTGAACACATTCTTGACCACTTTTTCAAATTTAATGTCATTTTATCCCATGTCTTAGGTAAGTTGCCATATATTTCTCCTAATATTTGTGTTCCTACCCTCTTATTAAATATATTTTATTTTTCATCCTTTAACTTCTACTACTTAATCTTAGGAGCTATGCACATTTTCCTTCTACTAAACTATTCTTGAGACGTGTATCTAGCACCACTAATCAATAATCCTATCGCCATTTCTAACTACTACTTTATATTTAAATAAACTATCTATGTTAATATGCACTTCATTTCTTTTTACTCTTTCATGCATATCATAACTTAAAACCCGAGTTGTTTGTTATCTTTACCTTCTTCACTACCTATTTTATCTCTTGTAAATTCAAAACATTATTTTTTCATCTAATCATGGTATCTATTACCTTCATTGCTTTATCAATGAGCATTCTTACCTCCATTGCTTCTCCTAAAAAATCACTTTGAGCATTTTACCTGATGAAAAAGGACGTCTGGGTTAACTGAAACAAAATATAGGCGTTTACTAACAAAGTTCATAAATTATAACTTTAAATATTAAATAATTGAGTCTCCTAATTAAGTTCGTAAATTATAATAAGCTAATTTTTTGAGATCTATAATCTTTTAAACTCTCCTGTTCTATCTTTATTTATTTTGTTGGGATCATACAATCCTTGTTAATTTAATGCTCATGCTCTGCAGAGATAACATGGACTAAATTATATCAAAAGCTACCTCAGCAACATAATCGTGCAAATGCAAATGGCAATTTGGAACTCATGGTGCGCCCATCTTTTCCTCCCATCTTTAAGGAAAGTCAACTACCAGTGATTTTCCCAGCATCATCAGATGTGATAGCAATTGTCAGTGACACCTGGAAAATTGGTGATTTGGTTGATTGGTGGTTTCAAAATTGCTACTGGTCAGGAAAAATAAGCAAAATTCTTGAGGATGATAAAGTGTCGGTATGATGACCAATCTTACTCTTTATCTTCTAGTATTTTTATTATTTTCTGAACTGTGCTGGGTAAAGCATATTGTGTCAATGAATTTGTTTTGGTCATGCACGATGACATGTTAAGAGATGGATAAGGTAGAAAAGTTTTAATATCCACATGTTATTTCTCTTTTTGCTGTAAGTTTCCATGCATCAACTAAAGGAACTTAGGTTTCTTTTTGTTTGTTTTTTCCACAACCAGGTTTGGTTTATATGGATGGATAACAAGGAGAGGTGATAGGGAATCACAACAAGATAAATTTCCAAATGAATAATAAATGATTCATTTGCTAGAATGTGATTCTTCTTTTCTCCCTCCCCGCCTGGTTTCCATCTAAGTAAATTTGTCTCAAGGGGTTAATAGAGAACCTAAATGACAATTTTGCAATTCAATGCGTACACTCAACTTATCCCATAATTTAATCCCCCAAGTATTTGAATGTATTGGCTACATAAAAAATCATGAGCATAGGAACCAATGGTTCCCTTTGTTATTTGTTTGAATAACATATTTATTCTCACTACTAATTGACATGATTACTCAAATTTTATTCCCGCTTCTTATTTAATGTAAATTTTTTATTTTAAAGTTGAAAGAAGAAATACGTTGAAGTCTTAATTTCCCTGTTGTGATCTTATGGTAGTTGAAGGTTGCTATTGTAGATTAACTCTATCATGTTTCTTGTATAGATGTCATCCATTTTGATAAGCAACTAAACATTTGCAACTCTACGGACCATTATTGTTTGCACTTTTAAATAAATTTAATTTGTGGATAAAAGTTTTCTTTTGTGTTAGTCGACACTACAAAACATATTGTTTCCAATGTTAGTGCAAGTAATCCAAATGTAGAAAGGATCTAGACATTAGAGTTAGTCACCATATGCTAACCATTTCTTCCTTGCAGACAAGACTTCCTTGTGCATGGGTTCCATGGGTTGAATACCTCCTTTAGCTTTATCATGACAACTTTGTATGCAACGATGTCTTTATGGGCTAGGGTTTCATCATGAGCAACTCAGTCGGCTCACGATCCACCAGCAGAAATTCCTCTTGACTCTAGATCTATCCATCCATGACAAAAGCTCCCTTAGGCTCTAAATTCTTCAACTTGCGACCTTCAGCTTCCTCTTTTCTTCCTCCCCTCATTTCTTCTTCTCTTCTAGATTCTTCCTCTTAATCAAGGTTGACGTACACTATTGATATATTTTGAGTACTGAAATCTCAGTACAAAATGAAACTTTGAACCTTGGTTTAACAAGTAACGATCTAGCCTTCACAATTTGAGATATAGTTTAATCATTTTAAATGATCATTTTGATAAAAGGAAATTATTCCATACATTACCTAGTTAGCCTTCCACTACTTTTATGTAGGTATTATCAAGAAATATTGAACATTAAACACTTGCATATTTATGCATGAGATAAGGACACTTTTCCTTATGTTGATTTAACATACTGTAAAAATTGAATTTATTACAAATATATTCGATTCTAGCTTGTTTTAATGTTTTGTTGCAAATTTACAAATTAATGGATAGAAGTGATAAAAGAAGTGATGATCTTATTAGGTTGCACTTTTTTCCTTATAAAATGACAGTCAATCTACTCATCATCTCATGAAACATGATTTGTTTTGAGGTTATGCATAGGAGCTTGATTGTCATGGGAATGCTTCAATGGTTCTGCAAAAACATATCCTAGCTTGGTCACCAGATGCTTAACCTAGATGGGCTTAGATGTTGCTACGGCTATGACCTTATATTTACCTCTACACTCAATCTGATCCAGAGAACCGAAGGTGTTGGTCTGCGTTGGTGGGTGGCTTGAGAGCCAAAACCAAAAGCATTGATGGATGGATTGAATCCAGAGCATCTAATTCAGAGATAAGAGTCTTCAGATTGCTTCATTGAAGGGGGCAACACCTTAGGAGACAAAACGACACTTGGTTGTTGTGATGGAGCTGGTGATTAAAGAGACAAGGCATCATTGTGAGATGTGGTCAGGATGTGCTATGATGAAGGTTACTTGAGAATATCACCCAAAAGGAAAATACAACACTGTGAGTGACTGAAGAAGATACTTTCTACAAAAGACCTAGAAAGGTCACTAAAAAACCTAGGTATTGGTGGCTTTGATATCATATTGGTGGTATTATTGGTGGCTTTGATATCATATTAAGGGGAACATTATTCTAAACACAACCCTAGGTAGCTCCCACTATTTACATTCGTATTATAAGAAATATAAACATTACAAATAGACCCAACTACACTTTACATATTTACACATATGCCTATGACAAACTCCATGAATGCCAATATCACTTAGGATTCAAAATGAAGTAAATCATTTTTTATTATATTATCCTTTTTTTTGTTTCCCTTGATTCCTTTCTGTTGTAACTCGTTTAACTATAGAGTGTTGGATTGTCACAACTAAAGACTTTACACCTGCATTCTTTGGAAACTACAATTTTCGTCTTTGCTATCCTTTTTTTCTTTGTAAATAGAGATTAAGTCATATATGCATTGAAATAGACAAAACAATTTTGTTGTACCTTGTGGAAGACATGATAAGTATCAGACCCTTTACTTTGTCTGTGTAAGCTGATCTCTTGATGTAGCATAGAGGTTTTAGAGTCCACCTTGTAGAGAAGAAGGATCACACGATGGATAAATTGTCTGCGGTAGGGTTTCTAATCCACATCAGTTTTTAACCTTTGTTTTCTCCCCAAGTCATCTAAAATATTTCAAGAATATTCCTTTTTAATCCTCTTTCAATAAGTTTCCTACTGATCTTTTCTAATGCATAACGATGAGATCCAATCTTGACCATTGAGTATAGATTAGGATCCAAATATATTTTGTTCTCCACTAATTAATTTTGGAATTCTCAAAGATTATAAATCTTTTAATAATTTCAGTCACTACCTATAAAATTATTTTTTGCTCCAAATTAACTGATACAACTCTCGCAAAATCAAAATTAATTTTAATTGTATAAGTGCAGATTAAAAATTCAATTAACTTCTAATTGCTTTTCAATTTGATCTCTTAAATTCGAATTGCATAAATTAATATTTAATTTCACAATTGCTCTATAATTTAATTGAATAAATTAATGTTTACATTCAAGTTAAATTTTCATTAATCAATATAATTAATTATTGATTATCCTTTTTCAACCTACATGCTGAGGGTTGCGGGCACGAGCTTTTTGGGTGACTTTGTAGGCTCTCAAACATATAGCGACAATCTTAAGTGATCAAAACTTTTGATAGTCTATAAAGAATTTCATTGGATAGGTATGATTAATCTTTAGCAAAACATCAAGACCATCAACTATTTTAAAGTGTCGCTTTTCATGGCTTACCATAATATAATCCCTTTATCATCTCACATCATGACATGTTCATTGGACTTGTCGATGTCTATCCTAGTAGGCACATTTGAATAATTGTTCAATACAACTATAACCCAACGCATTAAAAGGAAAACTAAGTTGAGAACTCTTTCACTATGCATAGATTTAATTCACTTAGTGGCCTATCAAATTAGCTAGGTGATATGTTCTCTCTTTTATAAGGAGTGATGAGTCCTCTATTGGTTTCTCCCTTATCTCTATAAGATTAGCAACACACTCAACTGCAAGTGTATACACACAACACTTTTTAAGTGTTCCACCTAAAAGTGTCAAATCATGTCAATCCTCTTAAAATATGAGTAGCAACCTCAAGTTTAAGGACTAGTCATACCCATTTGCATGAGACCCTTGTAGACACTGTAAACTACCAAATGAGCTTTCACTAGATTGTTATCTAACAATAACAATCTATTGAATGTGCTAATCTAGCCATCACTATGTCTATTGGCGTGAGATCACATGTTGTTAATGCATAACAGATATATAACATATATTAGTCATAGCATGAAGTCGATATTCCTAGTTATCAGAATCACTAAACCCAGAGACCAATTCAATAACATCACCTTGCGCTTTAGGATCATCTTATGCATATCTTTGATCCATCACTACAGTAATGTTACTCTTAGGAGTTTTTATTGGGATAATGAGATGACTAAATCTGCGATTTCATTAATTAAGTATGCAATTGCATTTTATAGTGATTCTCTTTACAATCTGATTACTTTAGGGTACTATCACTTGTCAACTTTTATTTCTTGGTATCATTTCAACCTATTTTTTCCATTTTATATCTCTTGGATGAAGGGGAACCTTGGCGCAACGGTAAAGTTGTTGCCATGTGACCAAAAGGTCACGGGTTCGAATCCTAGAAACAACCTCTTGCAAAAAGCAGGGTAAGGTTGCGTACAATGGATCCTTCCCCAGGACCCCGCATGGCGGGAGCTTCATGCACCGGGTTGCCCTTTTTTTTTTTAAATATAACAAACACTTAAAAATTTAAAAACTCATAGAACTTGTAAACTATAATTTTTTTTAAAAAAAAATCTAAATGGATCTCCAATTCTTGGGTTGTGTTATGATCAAGGAGAACTCAATTCTGAGTGAGTTGCTAGCACCTTCTTTGGTCGTTATTCCTAAGCAGAAGTGTTTGCCTCATAAAGATTGTTCAGTATTTCTTTGTTGTTCATAGACAAGTGTTCCAATGAGTGAGAAGCTGATGTACTTTCTTTTTTATTTTAATTTTTAGAGAATTAACCAATGATTTTTTTTTCTTTTCCAGTCATCCCTACTAATGAGTTCGGAAATAGTATCAGATCTGGAAGTGGAAGTAATCTCTATGGTTCCTCAGTGTCAAAGTCAACAATGTAAAGAAAAGGCTCAAGTGTCTCCTAGTAACTTAGCATACTTTTCTAATTTGAAACTTGGACTAATATTTAAATAAGCTGATAATTAAATAAACATGCATTACAATCAATTTTTCTCACAAATAGGATGCATATAGAGATACTTGCATAAAACTTATGTTTCTAGGGCTCATGAATA
Source organism: Zingiber zerumbet (assembly GCA_037833815.1). NCBI lineage: Eukaryota > Viridiplantae > Streptophyta > Magnoliopsida > Zingiberales > Zingiberaceae > Zingiber > Zingiber zerumbet. Next base: position 4,318,643 of record JBBMJZ010000137.1, read on the forward strand.
CACTATAGAACTCTCACTTTAGTGTCTAGCGGATAAGAGGACACAAAGGAACAAAACTTGATGAACATTAATTTCACAAACTACAAATGGACACATACATGTAAATGTCTTATTAGAGCATTTATATGCATTTTTATCAATTTTTAATGCTATATTATCCATTTGTTCATTCAATTTGGTTGGTTCTTCAAGAATTACAACATCAAGGTTTTACTTACGGTGTCTTTAGAGGACTCTTTAAGGGAAACTCATTAGAAAGATCTTCTAAGGTTAAGTCAATAGGAGAATTTTCAAGATTAAGACTTGTAGTTCAATTAGAGGTTCATCAATTTTAAGTGGGAGCTCTAGACCTGTAGTTCAATTGGAGGTTTATCTCATGATAATCTAATTCCCTTGAATGAGATTAAAATTTCTTCTAGACTGTTATAGTTTAGGAATTATATTTGATGCAAAAAAAGTAGAAAAATTATTAAGTTCAACAAATAATATCCACTTACAATTGCACAAAATCATAATATTTCACACTTCATTTGACGGATTAAAATCTTGTTATGAGTGATCTCTTTTTGTTCCAACAATCAAATAGTCCTTTTCACCAATGACATCCTCCCCTCTCATTCATCCATGGTTTATATTTATACTAAATTAAGGGCACTAATCTAGTTTATTCAAAGAGATTGATATTGAATCAATAAAATAACCTGGAAAAGGAAAACAAATGGGGATTTAAATGATACAAAGTTTAATATATATGCAGGTATATGCAATGGGGGCGAAGCATACTTGAATGCAACACAGTACTTCATGTGCAACTGTGGCAGCATATGCAGGTGCAAAGAACACTATTAGAACAATTATACAGTCATACAACATCAAGTCAGAATTTAGCAAGCAAACTTTGCAAGAGTCAGAATCATTTGAAGTAGAAAACCAGAAACGCAATTTATCACTTTCAGATGATATCACAATATGATTTATGAGAATTTAAATAGGCAAACAAAATAAGATCTATTAATACTAATTAAATGCTGAAAGAAAGAATGTCAAACCAATATAAGGCGATTCTTGTGGTAGACATTGAATCCGTGGACATTAACATTTGGAGCACCATCTAGAAATCCAATGGTAGTGACAATAGAAGCCTAAATTAAGAAAGAAAAGGAAATCAACAACCCATAAATGATGTATAAGAATATTAAACATTTTTCTAGTTTGTACCACAAGTATCTGATGAATGTTGTAACTTAACATAAAAAAGTTACTATGGTAGCTAGTTTTGGAATCCTTTTCTTTAAAACATCATTCAAATAGAACAATCAGCCAATTTTATTTTGGGTGCAATATCTTTATCCAGCTAACACAATTACAATCAATTAACAGAAATCTCAGATATAAATTTTTAAGACATGCAATTGAGGAGCGTAGAAAAATAGTCGATTAACATAAAAATCGCAGATGTATGAAAATTTGGGAGACTAGTTACTGAGGCATACAAAACATAGAACAAATGTCACTCACTAGACGTGAAACAAGTTAGAGGCAAACCTCTGAAACTCCGCATGCTTGTGGTTTATACAATATGCATTCCCGATATATGAGATCATTAGCTATGTTGTGAGGTTTAACAACTTCCCCACGCAATACTATCCTGAAATTTTGTGGTATCCGTAGATATAAGATGGATATGTATGCCTGTATAGTTTGGAGAAGCCGCAATAGTTATATTAGGCAATGCTATTCGAGATCATATTTTACTAGTTCAGACTTACTCGAAGAGAAAAACGTAGCCTATTTGCAATTTGTTTACTGTCATGTTTATTTTTCTGCACTTGTCTTTGTGCTTCACTAATCATAATATCCTGCAGCCAATAAACATACCCCAAAATAGATTAATCTGAGAACGATTAGAAGTGATATATTTTTAGTAAATCAACCTATTATTACACAAATAGCATGAAGGCAAATATCATGGTTATCACAGGTGTTCCATCCAGCAAGATTTTCAAAATTTTGGAATAAAAAAAATACAAGAATATCTTTGATCAAATTGTGCAGGATCTGCTAAGTCAAATTGGGATATATATAGTGCCAATTCAATTTTTTTCATGAATAAGTTGGCCATCCCATCAAAAACTTACTGAAAAATCTCCTAAAATATGAATACACTGAAAACTGGATAAAAATGAACAAATGATCTGTCTATCATAATAAAACAACCATTTGTCTAATCGATAGATGAAATCTTGCAAATGGTACATATAGCAGGTGACAAAAAGCTGAAACGACGAGGTAAGAAGCAAAGAGAGAATCAATCAAATGCAATGTGGAAACCTGCAAATAGATTATTCAACCACAAGGTGAAACGGCAGATTTTCCAGTATGTTGATGTAATACCTTCAGAAAGGGCTCAAAGGAAGGAAAGCATCTATGTAGCAATGTCTAATAGTTACTTCTATCTGTTGAAAGTATTTAATTAGCAAAGCCCTTATACCAAAATATTGGTGTATTCACCATTCACATATTTTCCAATTTATAATTGAGGGGTTAGGTAACAAAGATTTAATTTTTAAAACTTTTTAGATTTTATAAAAGTTCATTTTGGTAATTTCTTTTTTTATTTAGGAGAATAGGTTAGCCTTGGCAGTTGCTAATTTAATAATTGCCATGATTAAATGATTAAAGACTCAAATTTATTTCAAATTTGATAAACTTTATAGGTATAGGATTATTTCTTTCTTGGAGTACTTTAATTTATATCCAATTTTCATGGGATTGGAGCCTCTAAAATGGACACAGATCCACCATGCTAAAAATTGTTCTATGATAAAACATTCTCTTTGCAAGTTTGGATCTCTATGTGATATCACCTATTTATCTATGTGAGGTAAACAACGCATCAAGCGGTATCAAATCTCAACATGAATTTTGACCTACTTCTTTGTTGCAACAATTTGGCATTAGAGCAGAACTTTGCCTTCCCCATACCACTTCATGTACCTCACCCCATCACCAGGGGTAAGTAAAAATTCGGTTAAACTGAACAAACCGAAAAAAAAAAATAATTTTTTTTGTTAATTCGGTTCAGGTTTGGTTTTAAAATCTCTTATTTGGTTAAACTAAATTAACTTAAACAGAAACAAACTGATAAATCCCTAATTCCCAAATCCGCGACTTCTCAAATCACTTGTCAACTCCTTCCTCCCCCGTCGCTCTCAACCCGGTCCCCTCCGTCACTCTCGCCGCCAATGTTGGTGCAATCGACCTCTAAGGTTTTAATGTCCAACAAATATGTTTAATGGAGCTTGAACAAAGGAAGTCCTAGTCACGGCTAAGCACGGGTGAAAAGTCAACCGAGTGACTAGTCCTAAATGCGGTTAGGCAAGGGAAGTCCTAGTTGAGGCTAGGCAAGGGAAATCTCGGTAGATCGTGGAAGTTAGGTAGAAGGATTTGATAGGTCTAGAGGACCTGATATCAAATCCCTGGTGGGACGATCCAATGTTGAGTCTTGGTGTGTGAAGCCAGGTGGAGAAATCCTAGAAGGAGGTAACCTTAGGTCCTGGTGAGTAAAGCCGAGTGGAAAAAACCCTAGAGGGAGGTAACTCTAAGTTCTGGTGAGTGAAGCTAGATGGAGAAAATCCTAAGAGAGGTAACCTTATGTAATGGAAAGTCATGGAGGCCAAGCAAGGTTGCGGTCGACCGGACCAGCGGATCTTGGTAAATCTAAGTTTAGTTTTACCATAGTGTTCTGTATTACTATTATTGTTATTGGCTAATGTAGTATTGTAGGAAAAACCTTAGTAGATCAGGGATCAGACACTGAGCAGAGAAAGTCCAAACAGGTCTGAAAGACCATGTTTGGTAGGTAGGTTGAGGAAAGCAACTAGAGAAGAGCGACAGTGAGGTCATGTTCCGGGAAGGAACAAACCCTAGGTCGTTAATCCAACTTAAAAAACCGGGAAGGTTTCTAAGTTAGATCAAAACAGTTCTAGTCAAATACTACTCATGCATATTACTACTCATATATTATACTATGCTAACTTTGTTTTGTAGGGATATTCTAGTTAACATTATTTTGCAGGAACCGGACTGATTGGCCGAACAACCAGCAGATTGAACGACCGAACCTGGATGATCGAGCCAAAGCAAAGATAGAAGTCTGGCTGATCGGTCGACCGAACCCAGGGATCGATTGACAAAACGATTACTGCATTAATGAAGACTTAATGGCGCATCTGGCAATAAATGATATTAATGATATTAATGAGGTCGTGATCGATCGACCGAACAAGGTGATCGATCGACCGAACAATAAATGATATTAATGAGGTCGTGATCGGATCTAGACGAAGAAGGACAGTTGATGGTTCAATCGACCAATAGACGGATCGGTCCATGGAAAGTATCAGTCAACTGAACGTCTTTTCGGTCGATCGAACGTCTTTTCGGTCGACCGAACGTCTTTTCGGTCGACCGAACGTCTTTTCGGTCGACCGAACCATGCTTGTAAAAGGGGAGCTCGAGGTCTGAGGCAAGGCATCAATTTTCGGTTCATCTCTATGCATAGTCTCTATTTGTGCTACTGCTTTACTACTCATCATCAAGCAAGCTACTGCTTTGACCAAGTGCCAACGATCTTCATCACTATTCTTTTTGGTATATTTACATTTAGCTTACACTGTACTTAATCTTATATAAGATAGTAGGTTGTTACTATCTTATACTTCATTTGTACGAATTGCTTCTTTCCGAAAGTTTCGGAAAGAAGAGTTATAGTGAATTTCCTAACAATACGATCAAGGATCGCGGGTCTTAGAATAGAAGTC
>JBBMJZ010000137.1:4371725-4387593 GCA_037833815.1 Zingiber zerumbet
TAACTTTGTCATCAAGCACAATATAGGCTCACAAAACAAAGTGGCAGATGTTGTAACTCAAAGACATTCTATGTTGTCTACATTACAAGTGTTCTTGCTTTAAGGTGCTTAAAGAAATCTATAAAGGCGATGATTTCTTTGGCCAAATCTGGAAGAATACGCTAACAAACCATTCAAGCAATTTTTCTTACAAGATAACTATCTTTCAAAGGGAATTCATTAAGTGTTTCTCTATGTTCATTAAGAGAAGTTATCATTAAAGCTCATTACAGTAAGCTTATAGGTCATTTTAATTGGGACAAAACTCCAGTTGAACGTAGAAAACTTCTATTGGCCATAGTGTAAGGAACTAGGACGCTAAACATGTGAATGCGTAGTGGAAAACATCAAGTTCATCCAGAAGATCCATGCGAAAGAAAAAATATATGTACTAAATTTTACATGAGAGGGTTATACCTTTGATGTGTACTCAATCTCCCGACAGCTAGGATCTTAGCACGATCACGTGTCCATGCCTCTTTCGGTATCCACACAAACACAAGAAAATTGAGAAGTTCAACACTCAAGATTGTGCTAGTAACTCTCTAGTGAGTTTCGGCCAAAGAAAGGGGAGAGAGGAAGAAGAATGAAAAATCATACTAAAAAATGAGAGAACAATACTTTTGTACTTCATCCAATGAAAATACTTAATAAACATTAACTCACTTAATGAGACTTAATGAACATTAACACTCCATTAAGGCTATTTTGTAACTCTTCATTTTTAAATTCAATTTTTAAAATTGAATAAATTTTAAAATTAACTCTTCATTAATCCTCTTTAGTAAATGAATTCACTTGAGTCTAATTCAAGTCTAATTCGGATTAGATTGAATCCATATGGTTGGATTCATTTGAGTCTAAGTCAATGATTCTAATCCGGATATATCAATCATCTCATAATTGACTTTTAAAGCTAATATGAACACAGATGCAATAAGATGTTATGAGAGACATCGCAAGGTGTTGAACCTGTCATCTAGCCAAGTCTAATCAAAATAACACCGGGTTACACACACCTCTTCCCGCTTCAAAGGTTCCTTGGAAAGATATTAGTTTGGATTTTGTAATCGGATTGCCACAAACTCAATGTCATAAAGATTCAGTTACAGTAGTGCTTGATCAATTCTCAAGTAACTCAACGGAGGAAATTGGGAACTCAATTCCAATTGAGCAGTTCCACACACCTGCAAACAGATGATGTGAATCACAGCTTGGAAAACTTTCCCTGACATTTTATCGATAAAAATATCTTGCAGTTGGACTTGCTTTTTTCTCCAACTAGAGTTCCCTATAATTATTCTGTCAATCAAACAACAGGGCATAATCCTTTTGAAATTGTGTATGGAGCAAATCCAATCAGTCGTCTTGATGTAGTGCCATTTCCAACAAAGGATAGATTCAGTAGTGATGCTCAAGAAAGGACTGAGCAAATCAACAAGATGCATGATATGATTCACGATAATATTTCAAGGCAAAATGTCAAATATATTCAAAGAGCCAATGTGCATCGAAAACATGCTGAATTCAAAGAATGAGATCTAGTTTAGGTTCATCTATGCAAAGATAGATTTCCTACAGAAAATTATGAAACGAAAAATCCTTGTGTGGATGGACTGTTCAGGATTGTAAACAAAATTAGTGAAAACACATGTGTTGTCGATCTTCTAGTTGAGTGTGATGTCTCAAACTCCTTCAATGCTGCTGATCTAACACCATTTCTAGGTTACACTGGCGCCAATTTTCCTCAATAAGGGAGCATGATGCAGTAGCCAATGAAGGTCAAATGCTTTATCCAATGGAATATTTCATTCTTGTGGTAGCAATTTCTAAAGCATCTTCCAACAAAAAAAAATCCCCGTAGCTGACCTCAAAAAATTAGGAAAAGCACAACTTGACAATTATGATAATTTTGGCTAAGAATCGTGAGAATTAAAATAAAGACAAAATGTTAACTAACTTACGTGGTGGTATTAACTAGTTTTGGGTTTATTACAGGGTGTTAACAAAGCTTTCGCTTTCAACTTTCATCTTACTGAAATGCTATATTCCTTCATACAACTCTATTGGACGTTATCCCAGCCAAGTCGTCAGTCGACATCTTGGCCAAATGCAGAAAAAGGGCCAAGTCATGAAAAAAAATCTGCTCCCTTTGAAAGTTGTCAACAAGAAGAATCCATTGAAGTGGAGAGCTCTATACCTTAAGATAGTGTAGTACTGCACAAGGTCCACAATGATCACATTGATGTAGATGGTAGTGCAATTAAGCAAGCTGGTTGAGGGGAGGAGAGCCAATCAACTTATCATCTATCTACTCCAAAGCATATAGAGTTGCCTACCTAGAGCCTATATTCATCCTCAACATCAATATCCAAATTGATTATCAATATCGTTATACAATGTATGTTGTAGGTCACACCAACAAATCATTTGGTACTAATACAAGCAATCCCCATAAATCTATGGTACCCAATTTTAACAATTCACACCCCGATCAGCACATTGATCGACACACTCCAAATGATAATATATATAATTATTACAAATAAAGTCATTAACTAGATAATCATTTTCAGTTTAAGCAACCTAAATCATCACCAAATCACTTCATCAATAAGGTCATATATCTATTAAAAAATTTCACAACACCGTTCATTTAGATCATTATAATCACTATCATCCTCACAGAAACACTAATCACTGCTACAATTATTATTACTAATTCTATCTTGAATATCAAAACCAACACATGATTCATACCAAAGATCAATCACACTAATATAATCAATCATTTTGGAAATTAGAAATCCATATTGTACCAAATGCTGATTATTCACCTTAATCAATACTGCACATCAAATACCTCTTTACTACAATTGACATCCACCATAGATCAACATTGCATGAATATGTTGTACCAACTAAATGTTGGTGCAGTAGTACAAATGGTCAAACCTAAGTTTTGATAAATGAAAAATGAATTAAAATTAGGTGTGGCATGATCTAACCTTGTTATCAAGTGTGTAGGACTTGACAGGTTTGGAAAACCTGACACCAGGCTAAAATCCAGCTAGGTATACAAGACCTGATAGCTAGTGTGAAAGTCCAAATAGGTCAAGGAGTGAACTAATATCTGGCGGGAAGTCTGGCTGGGTGCGTGGGACCTAACAGCCTGCCGAAGCCTAGTTGGGTCTGTGAATCTAACAACTAGTGGGAAGACCTAGTGAGTTAAAGGCAAGTCAATCGATTCTGCATGGTAAGTAAGGTAAGTCACTGATGGACAGTGTTTTAGTGAGGATGAGTTCCGATTAGGGAATTTAGGTGCTGGTCCAGTTTAAGTCCATTTTAGATACCTAAATTGAGACCATAACTAAATCCTGATCTTGAACAGATAAAATCTAATTATTAATGCTATTTTATTATTATGCTAACTTTATTTTGCAGATTACACTTTATTTTTGGACTAACGCATTTTGCAAAACTAAAGTAGCAAAATTAGCCTTAGAGAAACAGTGTCTAAGGTGCCTCAGAGCTTACTAGAGGTACCTCAGAAAGGCTTGGAGACGCCCTAGACCCACTGGAGGTGCCCTCAAGGAGATAAAATTTACGTTGCGGGGAAGCACCCTGGAGTGCACCGGAGGCACCCTTGATGCATGCTTGGAGGCGCCTTGGAGAGCATAGAAGGCACCCTTGAATGGATAATGGCTAAGGCATCGTCAACGATAAGAGGCAAAACTTTAGGGAATAAAATTCAAGGTTGAAGGCACCTCGAGTGGCATTAGAGGCGCCTCTAATGCTCTATAAAAGAGCTATTTGGCCAAGCATTCAATACAACTGATATACAACTCTTCTATGTGATCATTCAACGTTCCAGTTGCTTTAACCTCGTGCTGCAATGACACTGCTACTTCCGGTAAGAGGCCAAACTTTAGGGAATAAAATTCAAGATTGAAGGTGCCTTGAGTGGCATTAGAGGCACCTCGAGTGGCATTAGAGGCACTTCTAATGCTCTATAAAAGAGCTATTCGGCCAAGCATTCAATACAATTGATATAGAACTCTTCTACGCTATCATTCGACGTTCTAGTTGCTTTAACCTCGTGCTGCTAAGGCCAGGATGTGTGTCCCTTTAAATACTTTTCAAATTCTAGACAAATTCCTTAATTATATTTTCTCAAAATCCCCATTTTTCAAGTTTTTCAAAATCCGTTATGGACTTAGTCTAGGTGTTTCTTTAGACAACATGATCCTATAGTTTTAGGTAATCAACATCTCACAAGCACAATAGGGTTACCTTGCTTATGTATTCAAAAATATAGAATGATGTGAGATGCTTAGGACTTTGCATGAACTTCATATGCTTATGTCAGTGCATCAACATAAGTCTGGATGAAAAATACAAAAATATAGCAATCAAGTTAAATAGTCCTTCTTAATAGATAACTAACTAGATACATGTACTTAACTTGACTAATCAAGTGAATAATGCTATCTTCTGGTAGCTAGTCAGTAACTAAACGTTAAACATTTAAGAACAAATTTTTAAATGTTTATTTTCAAAGTAATACAGGTTAAGTGGGAGGATATTTTTTAAAACTGCTTTAAAAATTACTCTTTGAAAAATGTTTTGTAAGATGCTTTTGAAAATACTTCAAAAATTATTTTAAAAATATTTGAAAAGTTTTGAAAACTTCATTGAAAAATGTTTTACAAAATTCTTAGCTTCTATTTAAAAATTATTTTCAAAATTGCCTTGAAAAATGCTTTACAAAATGTTTTTGAAAAATAGTTTGAAAACACTTTTATACTTTTTAAATATCTATTTTGGAAAATAGTTTGAAAACCCCTTTCAAATTTTGCTTTGGAAAATTAACTTTCAAAAGTTACTTTGAAAATTAACTTTAAAAATTACTTTGCAACACTACTATAAAAAATTATTTTGAAAGTTCCCTTTAACATTACTCTAAAAAATTACTTTCAATACTGCTTTAATTGCCTATTTGAAAAAATATTTTTTGAAAAGTGGTTTGAAAATTCCTTTGAAACACTTCCTTGATAATTCTTTAAAACTTATGCCTTGAAAATTGTCTTTCAAAATATTTGCTAAAGTTTATACTTGAAGATTGTTTTGAAAACCCTATTTGAAATTAGCTTAATTTTTTAAATTTACTTTAAAAATTCTTGGAATTTACTTTAGGACTTTAAGTATTTGATAATTATCTTTGAATTATTCAAAACAACTCCTCCCTGAAATAAACCTACTATTTTTAGTGCTTAATAAATGTACTTGGTTTATTTGCTTGTTTCATATTTTTGGTATACTGATTTGCATATTTTTTTAATGAATACCAAAAGGGGAGGATAAGGGTTTAAGTAAGAAAAATAAGGGAATATGAAAATCTTAACCCTAAAATGATCAAGAGAATCAAACATATATTCAAGTTACTTAAGTTCTCTTAAATCATTTTCTATAATTGGTGTATCTTTTTGCATATTTTTTCTAACTTTAACCCTGGTTGTCATTGCATCAAAAAGGAGAAGATTATTGGTATAATTTGCACAAATGGTCAAACCTATGTTTTGATCCATGACACATAGATTAAAGTTAGGTGTGGTATGATCTAACTTTGTTGCCAAGTGTGTAGGACTTGACAGGTTTAGAGAACCTAACACTAGGCTAAATCCAGATAGGTTTACAAGACCTGATAGCTGGCATGGAAGTTCAGATATGTTAAGGAGTGAACTGATATCTGGCGGGAAGTCTTGTTGGGTGCGTGAGACCTGACAGTTTGTCGAAATTTAGCTAGGTCTGCCAACCTAACAACTAGTAGGAAGGCCTAGTGGGTTAAAGGCAAGTCAAGCAATTTTGCATGGTAAGTAAGATAAATCACTAGAAGAGAGTGTTCTAGTGAAGATGAGTTCCGATTATGGACTTTAGGCGCTGATCCAGTTTAGGTCCATTTTGGATACCTAAACTGAGACAATGACTAGATCCTGGTCTTGGACAAATAGGATATAATTATTAATGTTATTTTATTATTGTAGTAACTTTATTTTGTAGGCTACACTTTGTTTTTAGACTAATGCATTTTGCAAGACTAAATTGGCAAAATTAGCCTCGGATGAACAATGTCCAAGGTGCCTCAAAGCTTACTAGAGACACCTCAGAGCAGGCTTGGAGGTGCCCTAGACCCATTGGAGGTGCCCTTAAGAAGATAAAGTTTGCGCTGTGGAGAAGCGCCCTGTAGTGCATCGGAGGCGCCCTTGATGCATGCTTGGAGGTGCCTTAAAGCGCTTGGAAGGCACCCTTGAATAGATAATGGCTAAGGCATTGTCAACGATAAGAGTTCTAACTTTAGGGGATAAAATTCAAGGTTGTAAGCGTCTCGAGTGGCATTAGAAGCGCCTCCAATGCTCTATAAAAGAGCTATTCAACCAAGCATTCAATACAACTGATATACAACTCTTATGTGCGATCATTCGACATTCTGGCTACTTCGACCTCGTGCCGCTATGACACTACTACTTTCGATCACTGTCGGCAGATCGACACCGACACATGAGCCCGTTCTAACTCTACAACTTCAAGTGTTGGTAATGATTTAGTTTTGTTGTATTTCTTTCATACTTTCAAAAGGAAAGTGTAAACTGTTACACTTTCCTAATTTTCATACTTGTATTCAATTATCTTTTCTAGTGGTTCTAGAAGAGGTTTATAGTGAATTGCCCGTCAATACGGTCTGAGGAATCATGGGTCTTAGAGTAAGAGTCACCAAAGACTCCGAACCAAATAACTCCTCGTGTTCAGTTTTTCTTCTTACTTTTAATTTTTAAAAGATAAGTTTTTAATACAAGTGATTTACCACCACCCCCCTTTCACGTGCCTCGATCCTACACTAAAGGAATTATACCATATGGGGGAGTTCGTTGCAGTTTGTAAGATAGACTAGTCATGTGCTCACAAATCTAGCTTTTCAGTGATCAACTCTCGTCATTGGGTACTATTAAGATGTAAAACTATATCACCCTCCTACCAAAGGTGATATTGATCCCTCAGAAAAATGTTATTAATCCATTGACTCCCAAAAATTAGGCAATAACCAATAAATGCACTTTACTAATGCACAAGTTATCTATGTCTGCAACACATCAAAATGTGTTGAACTCAATTTATGATCCTCTCATATGTCCAAAATAATCACTCAGTTATGATTGAATCTCATAGGTGTTAAGTAGCTAACACCACCTTCCCCTCATTCTTGCAGGTCATATTCCCCAATGTACCATCTAGGCTATCTAATCATATATGTCCGATCCATAAGTTACAATCTCCCATGGAATACCATTAGGTAGTCGACTAACCATCGCCCTGAAACCATTATGCTATGACCACTCTACTTAAGGTTCTGGAATTCCTAATGATGATCTATACAAAAGGTGGTAGAGAAGTACCATCTCTCATAACACCTTAAAATAATCACCAAGTGATCCTTTATTTTCCAAACATCGTCTTCTGCATTTTCCACCAGGTAACGATCTAATCTCATGGATGGTATGTAGCTAATTTGGCCTTTTATTCGTCGGTATGAATCATGTACTCAAATGTTCCTTCTAAGTTGTCTAACCAAACACGAGTAACCCAAGGATCAGAATCTCCATAAAATAGAGTAAATCGATCCTTTACTGACTAAGCCAACAATAGTATGAGGGCTCTATCCATTAACCAACTAATAGTAGAAGGGGTTGGTACGGTTGGTGGTATTTCCCTAAGATTGTAATCTGTGATCTCCAATAATGGTTGATAGTGTAGACCCTTGCTTTCCGACTGGGTATCAGTCAGCACTTTAGAAGAATTTACATTCTCTATATCATGGTCAGGTCTCATAGTGTCAATTGATCGCTTTTGTGGTTGACATCGATCACGTTTGCAAGTGTAAACTATCTCACTAAGTGTCATCATGCTAAACCAAGTCAATGAGTACCTAATTAACATTCGACTAGTCTAACCAAAAAAAACAAAGTAGTGAACCTAAAAGGTACAACAACACTAAAGATATACCTTACTTCCTATAGCTAGGAGATGTCTTGTCATTGCCGAGTCCCAAAACTCAAAAGTCATACCAAGGAAAACAAACCACGAAATCTGAAAATACAAAAATAGGCTTCACAACCTGTGGCTCCAATACTAATAAATTGTCACATCCCGGAGGTATACTTGCCCAACAAACGAACATCATCCTCCCCTTATGACAACATATGGAACCTGGATAATTATCGTAAGGCTATACAAGTATAATAACTATAGCTCATATGGCTGAAAACAAACACAGCAGAAGAAAGAATTAAAATAACAATCAACACAATAGAGGGATTTACACAATCCCTATACAACAGAGAAAACATAAATAACTACGTGTTAACACGACTTAACTCGACAAGAACCATAACCAAGATAAAGAACCGACCACAGTCAAAATCTAAACACAAAATACTTATTATACAACCGAGTCCAGAAAATAAAGTGTAAACATATCAATACAAAATAAATGAAAAGCTCTCAGAGTGGCGTGGGACTGGCGGACAAGATCTTTGATCACAATGTCATATCATCTACTTGCTAACCTTGAAATAAAAAAAAGCAAGGGATAGTGAGTATAATATACTCAGTAGATTAATGGTATGCAGTCTCTGATAAAATACTTACTTCAAAGGTAGGAGCACCAAAACAATACTCTGCTAGCCAACAACATAATTAATAACATAATATCCACTAACCTGCTCAACCAAATCTATCTAATAAATCGGGAGTACCTACAGTACATCACCACCTGCACAAATAAATACATAACCAATATATAGCAAGCATATAATAAGCATTGACTGTAGGAGAACGCTCTACCATGGATGGTTTCGTGGGTAGTCAAGGTAAGAAAATAATAAGCACTGACTATGGGAGAACGTTCTACCACGGATGGTCTCATGGGAAGTCAAGGTAAGCCAATAGTCACTGTCTGTGGGGGGAACTCACTACCACGAATGATCTCGTGGGCAGACAAGGTATATACGTAGCTATCTAGCCACATAATGCATGTGAACTCGCTGCCACAAATGTCTCATGGGCAGTCGTATATATTATGATCACTGAAAACTCTCTCAAGCATAAATGAGAGAAAAATGGTCTACAAGATATATCAATGATCACTGTTGATTCTCTCAACTATGAATGAGAGACAATCATCGACAGAGTATAACAATATAGGTCTAACCTCATTGGCATTTAGGCATGAGCCTAAATAACAATTAAAGTCTTGTAGGATACTCGATATCCTACAATATGGTATAGTCCTACTAATACATAGACATGAATAAATATCAAGCTGATAACTTAGTTCAATATTCTATAGTTATGCTATGGTATAGTGTCACTAACATAATAGTATGAGCATAAATGGTCATAAATAGCATGGATAACATTGATACTGCATGTATATCAAAATAGATCAATATACAATATCAAGTAATAAAAGATCAAGCTCAAGAAGCAAGAGAGAATAAAGTAAGGTAAATACAACTATCAGTCAAAATAATAAGGCATTCTCTAATGTCAATGAACTATGAAAGCAAGAGAAGAAAGTACCCGTCTCAAATGTATCTCATGTCGAATGTCTTCAAGTCTGAGCACTTATCTCAATTCAGAGTCTTGAAACACAGTATACATATTAGCCTATCCTATCAAGAATCAAATTACTATCCAAAGTCCTATTCATTGATTAACTCAGCTTAATCCAACCCATTTGATTTAATTAGGTCTAACCAAATACCAAAACCTAATCCTTACCAAGATCTGGTGATGGCTTGCACAACAACGGTCAATCACGATGGGTCATGTGGCAACAGAGGAGCTCGACGAGAGTCAGCTATAGATAGGCCACAAATGTCTTGCTCATGGCCGAACTAATCATCAAATGGTTGTGACTGAGGGATAAAAATAGTTAAGTTTGACCTGGACTAAGATCACGACCACTAAGCTACGGGGAGAACCTCCGGCCACCGATGTTGCATGTGTGTAGGGCTAGGCCGATGGGTCGGGTAGAGTTTGTTGGTGGTTTCAATTGAATCATGTAGCGGCTGCTGTGGTGGCAAATCAGTGGTAGAATAATGGATCTAGAGATAGAAGAAGGATCATCAGCAATGCCAAGAGGCGACTGCGGTAGCTTGCACGGCTATAGCGAAGGTAGTGGCTCGCAGTGCAAGGCACCGATGTCTGTCTTGCTGTCTGGATGGCACGATGATTGGGTGGCTGTTGCTTGCAGCGATCGGAATCGCAATGGCCATGGGCTAGTCAAGTCTGGTCGGCGATGGCCGGACACGAGGTGAGGCAGCAACTAGGCGGCAATGATTGGGTAGCGACGACGAGGCGAGATTGTGAGAGGGAGACCAGCGAAACTAGGTTAGGAATAAAATAAATAAAATAAAATATATATATAATTTGAAAATTAAACATATTCTCATTTAATTAGTGTTTAATTAGTGTAGTTAAAACAATCATTTCTCTATTCCATTTATCTCCATAAAATATAAAAAAAACTCTTCTAAAAATCTAGAAAAATTCCTAACAATTTCTAAAATATTATATAAGGAAATTTCTTGATTAACCCCTTTAATTTAATTATCATATCTCATAGGTTAATCCTGTTAGGACCAATAGAGCTAGAGGAGATGAATATGTTTCTTCGATTTCATCTTTTCACCAAATATTTGAACCTTAGAACCCCATAATGCTAACAATTTGATTTACTTGGTCTCCACCTCCTTAAGATGATTAATCCAAGGGCCCACACTAGTAGTCATAGATTCCACTATGAACTTCTCCTTTTCTAAACGAATCAAAGGTGGAGAAACCTTTCACAATAAAGCTTTGAAGAAACTCTCAAAAGAATACAACAAGGAGAAGAAGAGAGAAAATATTACAATGTGATTTGCTTGCTTCTTCTTCTCTTGATTGCTTAAGGATTGAATATGAGAGCTTCACAGGAGAATAGCAATATCACTATTGTGTATCGTTGTGTCGAAATTTCATCTTTTAAACTCTTCTAAATCTAGTTGTTTCTCATCTTTTCACTGCTTCCAATCGATTATGGTGTGTTTGACATGCCCATTAAGTGCTACCAACTCTAGATTGATGGCTAAAATTATTCTATTTTGAATCCCAGTTTATTGGTGTCAAGTCTTGATCGATTACCCATCTTAATTGATCAGTTAATCAATTCTAGAGCCTTCTATTTTCATGAAGAACCATTCTCAGTAGATTAGCTAATTGATTGAAAACCTTTCTATTCTTGTGAACAAAAATCTAAATCAATTAGCCAATCAATTGGGAAAACTTTCTATTTTTTGCACGAGTGGCTTCTCAATAGATTGATTGATTTATTGGGAATTCCCAATCGATTAATTAATTGATCCCAATCGATTCAAGAATGTTCTGTTCTCGCAAGGTTCCTTCTTAATTGATTGTCCAATCGATTGAAGATTTTTCCAATCAATCAGTAATCGATTGATACATTTTTTTACTTTCGGATTTTAGGTTTTAACTAACTGATCAATTGGCAAACTTACTAATCATTTGGGAATCCTAAAACATGATTTTCATCCCTAAACCTAATCGATCCCAAGTACCTCATGCAAGATAAACCTCCTGTTCCCTGGACTTTGTGCCTGGAGCTTCCTCATCTCTGGGTTTTCATGCCAAGAATCTGGTCCTCGACCTCCTTGGACTTTTTTTACCTTGCATCCAGTCTTTTGACCTAAAGGGACTTCTTCATGACAAGAATTTGACCCTTGACCTTTTTAAACTTCTCTTGCCTTGTCTTAAGTCTTTCAACATGCAAGGACTTCTTCTTGCCAAGAATCCAGGTCATTGGCCTTCCTGGACTTCTTCCATCCTGCACACTTATAAATTAAGTTAGAACTTAAGTTAGATTTAATGTATTAACCTAAACTTAAATAATTATCAATACATTAAAACTTTTAGGGCATAATTGTACCAACAAATCCAATCGTGAGGAAGTTGGCACTTTTGGAACATCTTCAAGGTAGTGATTAACCTTGAAAATGAAGAGTTAATTTTCACTCTTGATGAGTAAAATTGTGCCAATAAATTTGAGGAATTAATGATCATATCGGCACAAATAAGTTAGAGGTCAAAGAAATGTCAAGTTGGGATTTTGGTATTTTCTAAGGAGATAAGGGTAAACTTAAGTTACTTTTAGTTTAGCGATTAGTTAGTGATACTTAGATAGAGAATCTAGGTATTTTATTTACGTAAAAATTATCATGATTTTGTGCCCTATCACATGCCATGTAGCATATCATACATCTTACCATGATATTTGATATATGTCATGTTATACATACATCATTTAGCTATGATAGTTTTTTTTTTCAAAAATACTCATTTTGATGTATGTCATAATCATAATCATTCTCATGCATTATTTTTAATTCCTTGAAATTAAGGATAATGACATCAATTGACATATTAGGTTGGATGATCAAAGCTTAAATCCCTAGTTGAAAATGCATGAGCTCGTAGTTAAGAAAAATCTAATTTACATCTCACAAAAACCATAAGGATGACTTGTATGTGTATTGATTAATTAGATACAAGTGAGATATTAGGTGGATGAATCAAAACTCATGATGTTGATCTAGTGCATCTATTTGAGTTTTAATTTCATCAAAACACATAGATTATGTGAAGTCCAATCATTGGAAAAGCTAATATACAAATCATGTGCATCTAGCCCAAAGAACATGGTTGGAAATTTATTTTCAAAATTATTTTAGAAAACCTTGGTAAAGTCTATCTTTTAATAGAGATCATCATTAATTAGTTAGATACAAAGTAGAGTGAAATATTAAAGTTTTTTAATGGTTTCTAATTTTGTGTCAACCTTTGAAAATGGAAATTATTTTTATAGAAATCCATTTTTTCCTTATGGTATATGACATGAGTAATGTCTGGGTAAATTTTCATGATTTTTTGATAATCATATAATTATTTATGATTTTTTAAAATTAAATATGAAATTATTTTTAAAAATCAGAAATGAAAATCGACTGAACCAATTGATTATCTCATGCCAATCGATTAGGATAAATTTTCGTGAGCACAGAGACTCACAAAATCGATTAACTGATCGATTAAATGGGAGTAATCGATTAGCACACGGTGATCGATTGACACCCAACGCCAATTGATTCAGACTAGTCGAAATTGATTGGTAGCTAAAACAAATTGATTAAAAAGGCTAATTTAGGTTTAAATGGTTTGATTTTAGTCCATTAAGTCATGTTTAGTAATGTTAACCTTTCTAACCCTCTAAAATGCATTAATAAGTATTTAAGAGTAATTTTCTTGATGAAAATGAGAAGGGAATGGTTATAAGAGACTAAATTAGAGTTTAAGAGGAGGTTTAGTTTCAATATTGAATTTTCAACCACAAAACTTCGGGTGCATTTGGTTTGTACATTTTTTATTTTTATTTTCTAGAAAATACGCATTTTCTAGAAAATATAAAATGACTTTTAGTCATTCTCTATATTTCCAGAAAATGCTATCTATTTTTTTAGAAAACAGACATGGAAAATGCAAACCAAACACCATTTTTTAGAAATATGCGTTTTTCAAAAAAATAAAAAACGCACAAACCAAACGCACCCTTCAATTTTAGATTTCCTAAAGGTTTAAGAACTTTAAATTATTGTTGGTGCAATGATAGAAGTTGGTGCATGTTTTGAGGGGGAGGTCTTCCTTAAAGACATAATTTAATTTTTTTTTTAAGGTGACAATGGAAGATTGAGAATCTTCATTGTGATGAATATATGCTCAAAGTTGAGCATATGATACAATGAAAGGTATGAGATTTTCATTAGATCTCTTTGAACATAATAACTCCTGAGGAGAGTTTTTGATGTATGTCAAAAATGGGAGAAAATGTGGGGGTTTAAGTTAAAAATCCACATTCATGCTTTGACATGGGATGAAGAATGGAGTTGGGCCAATATGAACTAGCCTAACTTAAACATTTTATCAAACATCAAAAAAAGGGAGATTATTGGTGCAATCACCCTCGAGTAAAGGTTGACCAGTTTGACTAGGCTCGAGTAGATTCGAGTTTGATTTTTGATGTTTGGAAAATATGTGAAGAAGAGGTCAAGTGGGTCAAGGTTGATTGGATACTTGACAATATGTGAGAGAGAAGTTAAGTAGGTTATGGAGGACCGAATATTTGACTAGGAAAGTCCTAATTGGAGGTTAGGTAAGGCAAAGACATAACTCGAGGGTTAGGTAAGGGTGAAGTCTTAACTGTGGTTAGGCAAAGGAAAGTTCAAGTGTGTCAAGGAGAACTGCATGTTGGTAATGGGAAGTTCTAACTACAGTTAGACAAAGAAAAATCCAAATTGTCAAGGAGGACTGCATGTTGGCAAGGGAAAGCCCTAATTGCAGTTAGGCAAAGGAAAAGTCCAAGTGAATTAAGGAGGACCAAACGTTGGTAAGGAAAAGTCCTAACTGAGGTTAGGCAAGAAGAAAATCCAAGTAGGTCAAGAAGGACCACACTTGGTGATCAAAAGTCCAACAGAAGTTGGCACGAGATGGAAAGTCCATGTGGGTCAAAGGCTCACCGGACACTTGGTGAAGAAGTCCTAACGGGTCACGGTTGATCGGATATTGGGCAAAGGAACTTTAGACTTGGATAAAACAAATTAAGGTTGGACAATCAATTGGGGCAATTGATTGGCCCTAAGCTAATCAATTAATTAGGGCTTAATTCGAGAGAGCATAGAAGGTGTCGGAATCAATTGGGCAATCGATTTAGGCATATCTAATGATTAGTTTTATTGAGTAGGCAGTGCTGAATCGATTGGGAAGAAAGCCCAATCAATTGGGAGTTTCATGAAGGAAATTGGTGAGAACGAAGATGAATCGATTGGCCCAATCGATTCATCCATTGTCAATTGATTGGTTAATCGATTGGGTGGCAGTTTATCGCAAAGCGGTGGAATTGATTGGGGCAATTGATTTTGACATCTCTAATCAATTAGGGTAATCGATTAAGAACATAGAGAGTTAGGAAATCGATTGACAAATCGATTCAGCCAAGCTAATCAATTGGGACAATCAATTAGGAGAAGTAAAAAAGAGTCGTTGTGTGGTTTGGATAGCTTGATTTGATCTGATTTGACGTAACAATTGATTATAGATAAAGTCAATCAATTGGGAACCATAAATTAGCGCGATACAAAGGATTTCGAGAAGATTCAAATCACTTCTTCTTCTCCACTATTCTCCGTCGATTCTTGGACGATTATGGGTGAAGTGTGTTGCATTTCCAAGTCAACAATAGGCAATTCAGATAAATAAGAGATCAAAAGCAATGTTTCTCATTATTGTATTTGCTTTCTTTGTTCTTGTTGTATCTCTTATTGTATTTCTCGTGTTGAGTTTGTATGAAACTTCTCCATCTCCTGAAAAAAGGTTTTCATAGTGCATTTGTGAATGAGAGTGGACTCTCAGATTAGTCATATTAAGGAAATAAATACCAAGTAAAATTAAGGAGGTTAGTATTACTTTAAATTTCCATTACAAATATTTATCGATAAAATGATTGACTCACGTCTCCCTTATCTCTCGAAGTCTCCTACCACTGTTTTATATTACATTACATAATATATTCTATATTACATTACTCTTAATCTCCTATCTTAATAATTAGTTTACTACTATTATAAAATTTAAATTTTATATATTGTATCTTTAAATTATATGA
>JBBMJZ010000137.1:4400316-4411015 GCA_037833815.1 Zingiber zerumbet
TATGTTTTGAGTGTAGTGAACATGGACACTATAAGATCAAGTGCCTAAAATTGGCAAAGAAGAAGGGCCAAGTGGCACCAAAGGGCAAGGAGAAGCCCAAGGAGACCACCCCCACAACAAAGAAGAGCAAGGAGCACATTGTGTGTTTTTCTTGCAACCAAAAAGGACATTATCAAAGTCAATGTCATAAGGGGAAGAAGTCGGTCAAGCCTAAGGGAGGAAGCACATGTCAAGGGGGAGACTCCTGTTAGAGTGTATACTAAAAGCCTAGCTTTTTATAAACATTTATTTTTGAAATAAAGAATCACATTAGTCAAATGTCTACATTTATATACTAAGTATAGTTGTTCAATTAATTTATATTGTAGATAACATGGTGTGTGGTGTCACAAGAAAATTGTGCTTTCAGTCCTGTAACTTGCACTTTTTTGAATTTTAGTCCTGTTATAAGTCAATTTACATTCTTAGTCCTGTAACTTGTAATATTTTCTAATTTCAGTCATTTTTCCTCCAAAATTAAAATTTTTTAAAGGAAAATACTGAGTTGTAAATTGAATTTAGGGATTTTGATTTTTTATGACCCATGTGCTTTTTATATTCCAACCACAAACTAGACATTTTCCGTTGAAAAATTTCAATTTTGGAGGAAAAGGATTAAAATTAAAAAATATTACAAGTTACAGGACTAAGAACGTAAATTAACTCATAACAGGACTAAAATTGAAACAAATGTCAGTTACAGGACTGAAAATGTAATTTTCTCATTGTTTTCTTATCATAACTTTCTTTGGAAAATACCGAAGTTGTGCCTAGTAGCACCAATGGTGCCAGCCGTATGTTTTGTGTACGATTAGGAAAATTCAATTTTGGAAATTGTTTCCTAATTTGTTAGAAAATTTTAATTTAAAAAGTATTTTCTAATTTATTAGAAAATTCTAATTTTAGAAATTATTTCCTAATTTGTCAAAAAATTTTAATTTTGAAAATTGTTTCTTAATCCGATTACGAACTTCCAAATTTGATTTTTTTTTTCTAAATCCTAATTTGGAATTTTTTAAATTATTTCCTAATCTAATTAAGGAATTTTTGGATTTTGAAAATCAAATCCTTAATGATGGAAATATGTTAATGTAGGACAATTATGTCATGTTCATCCCATGTTTGCAATATTCCCTTTTTATTGTTAGGGAGCCGAACGTGGGTGCGTGCTAAAATATATTTTGTAATCATGCGCAGCAAAAATTAAAAATAATAATAAATCTAATTTATTGCAGCACACACACTATACATATACAAGGATACATCTCATAAAAATATGATCACAATATAAAATTTTATGGAATTAAATTTATATTAGGTATATCTGACGAATGATGCGGAGTGGAAAGACCATCAACTAAGCGACACTCGAGAGCCTAGCCTCTATTTGTATCGATGTCGAGTGATTGCTAAGATGAATTTGGAAGTCACGAGTTTTATCTTTGTCTTCAGCACTAGCTAATGATCAAGGATAACACGATTCGAGAGAAGGATCAAGTTCGATTCGTCGACACGAATCAAGCAAGGAGAAAAGCCCTTAGGGGCTACTGTTTCAGTGGCATAGTAGGTCTATATCCATTGTTCAGCAGTTAGAGAGGGTCCCTAGACCAGTAGAGGGCTAACCGAGGGAGGTCAGATGGGTGGTGTCAGCGGCAATAGAACAACCCCTTCTGAAGGGGATGTTGACGGTGGACAGCAACGTACAACTATTGGCCACTGGCTTGATGACGGATGTCAGCATCCACATGCAGGTGGTGATTGGCCAGAGTAGTTGGGAGGCAACAAATCAAGGAGAGGGCCTCTCCTTGGTGGTCGGCGCGACAAGTTGGAGAAGAGGAGCAATTCGAAACCTAACGATTAGGTTTAATTGAATTGAATTAATTTTTCTCTCCTCTCTATATCAATATATATATCTCCTAATGAGTTATAGGAGCAATTCCAATTCTCGTTACCACAAACCCAAAGTCCAAACCAATAGACTTAAGTTTGGTTTAAGACCAAACCAAGTTTGTTCAAAACCAAACCACATAGTTCAATAACCAAACATCTTTTAATTAAAACCAAACCAATTTAGTTTATAATTAAACCAAAGAGGGTCTAACTCATCTTTAAAAGATGTGTCCCATCTGTGGTTGTGTTCTGACAAATTATCTTCCATATTTACATTTATATGGTCCAACCAAGCTTAATTTCTCTCGATATAAGAATTCAATTCTTAAACTTATTTAAAATCCTTCAAATAAACTCATGGTGCATGTGATCCAATAGGTTTTTGATTATGTTGGTCATCCATAATTAACTATTAATTATAGATTCATCATGAGTGACACATAGTAGTACATCATGACCCCCAATTGATCAAAAAATTAAACGGTTGATTCCAAAACCACTTCTGAACCTTTCAACAGCTACAGTGAGTTGTGCCTCATTCCTTTCACTCATCTTATACTTAGTTGGTTCAGAATATGATCTATGTATCTATCCCCCACTAGGCTGACTATATCACACTTAGCCTAAGTAATACTTACTCGTCCTGCGGATTCAAATTACTTGTACATGTATCAAAGAGTACAATAATCTTAACATGTAATGCTTTGGCAAAAAATTTTGAGTAACAATCTTGATAAGTGGTCATAGGGTATACATCTCCTAGTAAGAAGCGGTAAATCATTTATTGATTATCTAAACACCTTCAAACACTTTGACTTATACCTAATCATCTCAGGACTACACCTCCAAGAAGATGCTTGCTTAGGATGTCAAAGTATAAGTCTTCTTAACCAAGGTGACTTAAATATCTGAAGTCGAAGGAACTTGTACTTAATCTATAGTAAGAGCTTCATTGACATATCCATATATGTAGAGAATCATATGAAGTCTTACAGCAGATCACTCCAATGACCCAGTTACTATAACTAGCATTCATGTTTAACTTTTGACATCCCACATCTCCAGCCAATGAGGAAAACTTCTTGATTAGACCAAGAAGTATAACCCATGCTAGTCTAACATAATCAATGATGTCCAAATACATCAATTCATTGACTAGAAAATTTTTTAATACATTCATAATTATACATGTAGAGATGCTCATCAGTTGTGATCCAATCACAAGTCCTCTCGTGTTATGAATCATTTGTAGACATTCAGTACGTGAGTTTAAGTTCCAATCACATACATTAAATATATACACTCAAATAGTGATTTTTTATTTATCCAATAAATAGTACAACCATAAGGCAATTACCTTAGGACACCTCTCAGATATAATATTTATATTATGCCATATTTATATCATGCCATGGTTATATTATGTCATGTTTATACCATACCATCTTTATACTATGCCATGTTTTATACCCTGCCATGATTATACCTTATATGGAATAGATGAGGCCTTATAACATCAATCCCTTATTTAATATTAAAGCTTACACCTTCCATTAATATGGCAAGAACTAGAGTTCAATTTCTTGTTAACATTGTTGGGCACTCTCTAAGCCTAACTTGACATAGATATGTTCAGACCATTAAGATATAATCTCATGATTAATTAGTTGACTTTAACTTGAAGCATTAATTTGTTGGATTTACTCCAAGGTTAATGTGGACAAAGGTGAAGTTGGGTAATATGTATATGATGTATATATATATTAATGAGTTAACAACTCGATGGGTTATGCAAATATCAATAGTTGATAGCATAAGGTGATAGTTATACCTACTACTAGAACTAAGAATGACTTGTTGAACTCACTCCAAGGTTATTCTTATATATGGTGGATATCAACTCACTTGGAGACAACCTACCATCTCCCGAATTCAAAGTAAGGACTTTTGAATTTGAATAATCAAGTAGGATCTTTTTTTATGAATGTGAATTGTTTACATGTCATATTTAATTTTATCTCTCTTATATATTTAATTGTGTATTTCTAGATTGTTAGAATAAGCATGACTTCTATGAATTTGCACTTGGTTTTGGAACCAAACAAATCGACAGCGCCAAACTTCTTGGATTGGTTTCGAAACTTCAGAATTATTCTCAAGGTTGAGAAGAAAGCCAAGAAAGTATATCCTCCTCCAAAGGGATCATGCCACCACTGTGGTAAGATGAGACATTAGAGAAGAAATTACAAGATTTTGAGTTTATGAAGAAGAAGAGGGCATCTAATGGCCCACCTCAAGAAGGTATCTTCGTTATTGAATGTCACACTATTTCTTCAAATACTTGGGTATTGGCTACTGGGTGTGCCTCACACATATATAATGATATACAGGGCTAAGGAATAGTAGAAGATTGGTCAAGGGAGAAGCAAATTTACGAGTTGACATTGGAGAAAAAGTTATGACAATAGCCATAGGAATTTATTTATTAAAACTTCTTAGTGGACTAGTTTTGGAATTGAATAATTGTTATTATGTTCCTTTGCTATTTCTTTTGAATTGAATTCATTTGATACATATGCTTCATGCTTGAAAGGTAAGATGACTAAGTTACCTTTTAATATAAAAGGTGAATGAGAGAATGATGTATTGGACCTTATACATACTGATGTATGTGGATCCATGTTAACTCATGCACAAGGAGATTATAACTAATTCATTGCCTTCATCGATGATCACTCGTGATTTGGGTATGTGTATCTCTTAAGATACAAGTCCGCGACCTTTAAAAAGTTTAAAAAATATAGACATAAAGTAGAGAAGCAATTGTAGGATTGAAGAAATGCTAGAGGGGGGAGGGTGAATAGTGCATTTTACTTTTTCACGATCTTTGAAAAGTAAGCAGCGAAACAAAATAAAGACAAGCATAGAAAGACACATTTCTTTTTTTACTTGGTTCACAACCTATGCTACTAATTCAAGGCTCACATCGTTGATCACTTTGAATGGGTAATCCAATATCAATTCATCATTTATAAAAGATTAGGAGTGGTAACAAGTTTATCGTTCTTATAAAGACGTATGAAAAAGATGAACACAAATAAAAAATTATACCGACATGAAGACAAGATCCAAAGTAGAGTGTCGATGTTGGAGTAGCATTTCAGTGTCATGACAATATTTCTGAAGCATGGATAACTTGAAAGAAGCGTAGGAAATTATTGTATCTTTTCTCTAGTCAAATATTTCTTATATAAGGCATTCAAGGTGCCTCAGATCGACCTCTAGCACCTCTAATGAAACTTATCTGATCTGATGCAATTGTGCATTATCAACTAGATAATTTTTCTAATCTAGGGTTCCCTAGATGTTCCACAGTGCCTCCAAGCATTCTGGGACACACCTCTAAGCCTTCCAAAGTGCCTCCAATCCACTAGTTTGACACATCAATCTTTTGGATGCTATATCTTTTAACTCGAGATTCGGAATCAGACTTTGTCGATGGACACATGTGTAGAATTCAATGATCTATGTATGTCTCTATAGTATAGAGTTAGCACACAAACTTAATATGAAAGTAAACATAAAATAATTTGATAGTCTTAGGACTGTCCGATCTTAACTTTTGGATTTCCTAAAACCTTAGGTCGGACCGACGCCTATTGTTCCCTTTAAGGAAATGCATCATCACCTACTCCTCTTAAGAGAGATTGTCTGTTTGCCAAAAATTTGGTCCTCTAGACTTGTTTAAACTTTTTCTTAGCATTCGATCTTGACCTTTGGGACTTTCCACTAGATGTCTAGTACTCGATTTGTCTAGACTTCTACCTGGTGTCCTCGACCCATAAGGATTCTCGCCTAGTGTCCTTAACCCCCAAGACTTCTACTTGATATCCTCAATTTGCTAAGTCTTTTACGCAACCCATTTGACCGGGACTTCTTTGTCCAATCCACTTGACTAGGACTTCTTTGTCAATCCACTCAAGTAGGACTTCTTTGCCCAATCCACTCGACCAGGACTTCTTTGCCTAACCTCAATTAGGACTTTTTTTGCACACTTAGTCAAGCTCATTAGAACAACAATAAGTCTTAACTTTGAATCTTTGCCAATATCAAAATCAAATTTAATTATCTAGTGCTTCCAACACTAATAATCTCTCTTTTTTTGATTTATGGCAACCTGATTCAAAGTTAATAAGATAAAAAATTTAAAACATTAAGTAAACAATTTTCAAAAACTTTTACAAAAGCTCTCCCTTAACTTAACCTCTCCCCTTGAAGTTAATATCCTTGAGATTTTTGAAAATACTTAATTTTTTTTGAAAACTTTAACCTATCTCTCCCCCTTTTACATGCATAAAAAACCAACCGAGAGTGAAAATACATTATCAAGTTGTTAGGAAAAAATATTTCCATGCAATTAGAAGTATGTGGAACTATTTTTAAATAACGCTTAGAAAATTTCAAATACATATAATGGTTTTTTAAAAATTTATTTTTCAAGTACAAAACATTTTGAAGTTTAAATGCTAAGTTTTTTTAAATGGACTTTCAAAAATATGTGAAGTTATGAATTTTTCCAAAAAAATTGTCAAATTATTTTGAAACTCGAAAACTAGAGTGTCAAGGAGATTTTCAAATATATTATAATTTAAAAATAGATTTTCAATGGAATTTTTGAAAGTATAGAATTTGCAAAGTATATAATTTTCAAACATGATACTTTCAAAGGAAAGAATTTTCAAACATGCTCCCCCTAAATTAAAACTCTCCCTCTTAAGATTTTGATAGCATCTTTTGAAAATCTACATATTTTTTTAAAAAATAATTTTTGAAAATATTTTACTTTAACTTTGAAATTTCTCCCCCTTAATTAAAATTCTATCCCCGAAAGTTTTGAAAGCATACTCATTTTTCAAATATATTTAATATTTTTGAAAATAATCTATTTTAACTTCAAAAATAGGCATTTTGAAAAACTTTTCCAAAAGATGATTATTAAAAATCACACTTTAACAGATATTTTCAAGTTTTAGTGTTTATTATTTTCTAAGTACTCAAAATATTTGGCATAATTTTTCTAAGTACTTGAAGATACTAGTTTTAAATGAAATTTTTCTAAAACATATTTCCTTTTTCAAAATATTTGAAGGTAAGAATAAAATTTTTGAACCATGAATCTTGAATGAAAATATCAAACTTAAATAAACAATTAAATCTTAGAAAATGAAATATTTATGCAAGATTAATTGTTCATTATAGTCCAAACATACATGTTATCATTTTTAACAATTAAATTTCCAACAATGTAACTTAACTAAATTTGTTTGGTACTAATTAGATTTATCTCAAGAATTATTTTCACTCTTAGAATTTTCAATTAAGTTTGAGTTAATTAAAATTGGATTTAAGTTGTAATTATTGAGTAAACTTAATTATTTAAGTTAGAGTTATTAGGTTAAATAAGTTTAAGTTTGGTTAAGTTTATTATTAATTTTAAATTTAGGTTTAAGTAATTAAGTTTATGTTTAATCTTAATTATGAATTAAGTTTAAATTAATTTTGGATTAAAATTATAAGTTAGATTAAATAAATTTTTAGGTTTGATTACTTTCGGATTAATAAATATTTAAGTTGAATTAATTATATTAACTTGTTTTAGTAGATTAATTAGATTAATTCAGATTTAATAGATAATTAATCAAATTTATTTAATTCATCAAAAACTTAATTAATTTTAGTTTAATTATTATGTTGATTAAGTTTATTTTGTGTAATTTTTTTGTTTCAATTAATTTGATTTGATTAAGTTTTAATTAAGTTGATTTGATTAAGTTATAGGTTTAAGTTAAAATTTATTTTGAAATTAAATCGGTTTTAGGTTTAAGTTAATTATTTAACTTGGGATTATTGAATTTGTATTAAATTAAATTAACTTAGATTTAAATTATGTTTGAATTAGTTGGAGTTAGTGGTTTAGTTAATTAAGTTTGATTTTAAATTGATTAAGCTAATTTAAAATTAGTTCTAAAATCCATCTCACCCTTTTCTAAGTTATCAATAAGTAAATTTTATAGGTTTTGTGAGATGGTTATTCATTTTATTTTTATCACTTTAATTTAAATGCTATGGATTAATTGACATTTGAGTTAGATTCAGGTTTAACAATTAGTCAGTTAAGTGCATATTTCAAAAATTTGCTTCAGGCTGTGGCGAGACATAGGAGCATTCTTGGATATCAGAGCAACGACCACTTCCAAACAAAAATTTTAAAGAAATTATACACATAACTTTTCTTCATGAGAAGCCCTAGTCATGCTAGTTTAGGATGTGGAGAAGTAGCTTCGGTTAGTTCCACATAGCTAAGTAAACTAAGCATGATACACCTTATCTTACTTGACTCCTTAGACCAAGCTTTTCTAATGTACTATCATTTCACCCTACCTTGGTACTAGGTTGAACAAATGTCAACTAAGCCTAAGTCCTTGACTAACTGTTCTAAGTTAAGCAGAAAAATATATGCAAAGAATGCTATAAATTAAATAAACATGCAAATTTATCTAATATAGGAAATAGTTTTTCTATTGGCTCCCCTTAGATCATAACCCTGATATGGTCAATCTAGGTAATGAATTTGATCCTTGGGGATCTAATATTGGTTTGGTCTAACTTGATTAATCAAGCTTAACTTAGGGATCCATGCTTGGACTTGATTTATAGTAGTTTAATTTATAATTGACAAGTATGATTTAAATCGTGTTTCAGCCTTCTATTTGAGTCTTGATCAATTATATACAATCCTTTATTTTTTTAAGTATCCTATTAAGATTTTTGGAGCCCAAAGTGAACTGTTCCAATGATTTTTTAAGTTCTTTTACTTGATTTTTCAAAGTAAAATTTTCTTTCTCAATTGTTGGACTTGAGTTGAAGTTTCACTTTGAACTTGGTTAGTCAAAGAACTTGGATTAGTCTACTCCTTACGGACTGTTACCTCCTTTTGGAGTAACTTGACCTGAATATTAAATTTGGCTCATTTTTGAGTAAAATATGATAGCATATTGCATAATTTTTCAAATAACCCTGGACTTACAATGGAGTTTTAACCTTCTGAACTGGATATGGATTTGTGGCTTGACTCAGACTTAACTTCAGACCCAAACTCGAGCTCTGACTTAAAATAGCACTCGACCAATTGGTCCTTTGTTGGTAATGCCAGGTAGCTCTATTGAGCTTGTTCTTCCTCACTCGACTCTTCCGATGACTCGGACCACATTGCTTTTAGGGCCTTCCTTCTCCTTTGCTTTTTGGTTTATTTTGTGTTCAAACACTTCGGCTTGTAGTATGCTTTCTTGTTGCACCCATAGTAGGTCACTTCTGACTTAGGTTTCATGGTTTGATTTGGATCGGTTGCTTGCTATTTAATTGGATCTTCCTCTTCTCAAGAATTTTCCAAACTCGCTTGACTAGTTCAGGGGTGATTTCTTTATTGTCTTCCAATTTGTCTTCGAATTCAACTTCAGCTCAGGACTTAGGCTTCGACTCCCTAGTCTTGATTATACCTGCAATTAGAGAGCAATACCTTTCTCGACAAGTGTAGTATTAGATTGCTCAAGTAATTCAAACTTTGAAAATAATTCATCTAGTTTTACCTTTGAAATGTCCCTTGAAACTTAGTAAGCATCTATCATAGATGCCCACAAGGTGTTTCTTGAAAATGCTTTTGGAGTATACTTGATTTCATCTTGATTTTCGATAGGTTGTCTGATCACGTGTAGGTCATTGAGCAAGTCTTAGATCCAGACGTGGAGCGAGCTTGCGGATTCACCTTCTTGCATTTTGATGTTATACAATTTGTTTAAAATTAAATCACATTTACTTACTTTCATGTCGGAGGTCCCTTTGTGTAAGTCGTCCTTGACACATTTGAAGGGTCCAATCCGGTTCAGTTCTTCTTTGGCCAGGCTGCACTAAAGAGTCTAAGTCACCTTAGCGTCGATCTGATCTTCTTCTTTGTTGGTGCGTCCCATTTATAGCAGGTGAGAGGTACTCCATTTTTGGTTAAAAATATGAATCCAGTTTGGATTATATATGATTCACATTTCTACTTGGGTCTTTAGGTTGAACTTCATCTGACCCTTCCAGTAGCCAAAATCTTCACTAGAGAAGAGTGACAGTCACGCAGTACTGTAGCCTTCTTGATTGGCCATTTAGAATAATCTTCACACACATAAAAAAATGACAAAATTTTTTGGTGCAGGGAGCACCAAATGATCAAACTTAAGTTTTGATAATGACAAAAAGTTTAAAAGTTAAGATGTCTTGTGATCTAACAAGTGTAACTGAGTTTACAGGAAAGTCCTAAGTGTTCTTAAGAAAAGTCCTAGTAGATTCTAGGCAGGTGGAAACCCCTAGGGGGAGGTAACCTTAGGTCGTAGGGAATGGTAACCTTAGGTTGTGGAAAGTCCTAGCTGCGATTAGGTAATGAAGTCCTGGTCCGGGGGACTGGGCGAAGTCTTGGCAAGTCGAGGACTTTGGACAAAATCCTAGAGTCGAGGATTCTAAGTGAAAATCCTGGGGTCGAGAACACCAGGTAAAAGTCTGGACGGGTCATGGAGCGGATGTTTAGCATGAAGTCCTGGAGTTTCGGGCGCTAAACAAAAGTCCACATGGTCTGAAGGACCAGTCTGACAAAAAGTAAACTCTCCTAAGAGGAGTAGGTGAGGATACATTCCTCGAAGAGGAAACAGTTTGAATCAATCCGACCTAGAGTTTT
>JBBMJZ010000137.1:4418246-4436499 GCA_037833815.1 Zingiber zerumbet
TTTAATTTATATTTTGGATTTAAATCCAAAATGATTATCCATTAGCATGGAATGCATCAATATGGCTTTCTTTATCAGGTTTATGATAAAAATTAAAAGTAAACTATAATATTTGAGATTCTAACCGTCTAAATTAAAATTGAATCAAAATCACTTCCATTTAGTTTGAAATAAAATTAATTGTTAAATTTAATTTCAGTTTGGATCGATTGAATAGATAATACACTTAAATTTTTAAAATTATCAATTCACGGAACAAACACAATTATTAGTAGGGAAATTTACATGTGTGATTGAGTTGTATCAAATGTCTATGCAAAGACAATGAAGCATAATAAAAACACACAATAAAATGACCTCTAACTAGATTCACTATTATCACTGTCGTAAAAGGTAATTCTATAAATTTCTATAATCTAAAGAATAAGAGTCGCCCCAACCATGCTATTTCATAAGCTTACTAAGCTTGACCATAATCAAGAATAAACCTCACCTCTCTTTCTAATAATACAATAAAATTTCAATAATGGTTGAGCAAACTATCAAGAACTTGAAATAAATGACGAAAATTTTCAACCTGTATCCAAGCTTTAGATTCTTGATTTTGACTCGTGCAATTGTAGTTCTGTGGAATGCTCATCTGGCCATCTTGATACAATCGACACTGTCGAGTGAACAGGCTTCGACACAGTGATATCGAGCATTCGTAATGTTTCATATCCTACATAAATAAAACATAAGTGATTGAAATGCAAATATACAGATGAGATCTTGATATGTTTTTCATTTCTCACTGTCAGAGACGAGAGCAGCATCTTTTTATCCAGACAATGGTCGGTATACATGCTGCCTAATCCAATTAGCATGCTACCTGCTTAATCTAATTCACAGAGCTAATGTCAATCTGTAAATTCCATGACAATAAAAAGAAAAAAGAAAAAAGAATACAGAAACTTCTAATGAGTTACATTTACAAATTACACCTGCAGGACCTTTGCGATTGCTAGAAAATATCTGATTAGGATTTCTATTTCATGGAACTTGAATTTAGAAAGGGATGAGTTAGACTATAAAAGACGGTTTTGATGTGCGACCTCATGGAACTATTATATTGTTGAACCCAGAAGTCACATCTGATAGAGTTTTAGAACCATCGGATCCATGCTGATGGATAGACTGAATTCTTCTCGATGGAACTTTTTGACCAACTTCATCAGAACTGATGGAGAAACAATGCCGTACATAGATCCGTTGACTTGTGCTCTCCGTTGAATCGGTGCCTGTGACGACAACTAGTAATACTGCCTC
The DNA here is from genome assembly GCA_037833815.1 of Zingiber zerumbet. Taxonomy (NCBI): domain Eukaryota; kingdom Viridiplantae; phylum Streptophyta; class Magnoliopsida; order Zingiberales; family Zingiberaceae; genus Zingiber; species Zingiber zerumbet. Next base: position 4,419,555 of record JBBMJZ010000137.1, read on the forward strand.
TTGCTCCATGGTATCTTGGCACTGCCAATTCTGAGGTATTCCATCAACAATCTCTTCCTTGGTGCAAAATTCATCGAGACCGAGACGAACAGAAACTTCTATTGTCTCTCCAGGTTTGATTATGCCAACTGCTGGTTGAACCTAAATTTAGGAAAACGACAAATAATGAAAATAAAGAAATACCACAGGAAAAACACAATGTAACAGTGCTGGCAACATATAATAGCTTTAAACAACCTAAGCCATAAAAATATTGAGAATCTATCATATTTTGAAGCATCTAAAAAGAGAATGGGCCTGACGCCACAGTGATGCTCCTGTATCTACTCATGCGTGCATGTGTGCGCATGAAAGATAGCTCATTGTCTAATAATTGGGATCATTGACTCAACTCATTCCTAACTCGCCTATAGAAACTCAACAAAGAATGCAAAAAAGACTGCTTACATTGTTCTGGACTTGGATAAGCACAATAACCTCTCAGCTCCAATGCATTAGGAAAATACTCAGATCCTAGTTTCCATAACCAAACATTTAGGTTGTGTGTTATAAATAATGAAATGCCTAATGAAACAACTTAGACGAATAAAATTAATTAATCCCTAATAAAATAAATTTCCCAAAGTTTGAAAAACCGTAATGTGCCAAATTCTTGATGGCGTGATACATTAACATAGCTGCTATAAATCTAGTAGTGATTAAGATAACCAAGTGAGAATATACATAAATATACAGAATGTTATGAACATATATCTTGATAAACTACAAAACTCCACTAAGAAAAAACTATCAAACCATAAAGTCAAAATATACCTCAAGCCAGAAAGGAAAGCCAAAGGAACAACTTGCAGAGAATTCCATTGAATTTTCTGCTCCCGCATTGGATTGCCCTTCACAAATGATTTTGAAAACAGCATTGTATTTGTCACATTTATTTGAGATACCCAAAAGCGAAGCTTCTTGGTCTTGTAGAATAATGTTATCTGTGCTAACAGTAGTTTCTGGAACAACATAACACTCTTCAATAAAGGATTTTATTTTGTCATTCGATGCAATTATGTGGCCATACTCTTGCCTCCTTATAAACTCATCAGCATGTGAAATTTCCACACAGAATATGCACCTCACAGGTTTGTGATCACTTTCGGTAACATCCATACATGCTTCATACCTAGTGCATAAACATATGAGTTCATCAGTTAAACCATATTGCTTTCTTTACAGAAAAGATACTTCAAAAAAATGTGGATCCACCACATTAGCGCCCCCAGGCCGCCCACTGCCATTGGGAAGGAGGTGAAACGGGGAAGTCTAAATGGAAAGTGCCTAGGCGGGGGTCTACAGAGGTGGTGAAACCCTCTACTGAGTTTTGATCCCCCGACCACTACAACCTTATCTCAAGCACTTACCACTGAACCATGTCCCCGAGGGCGAAAAAAGATGCTTTAAAAAACAATCTTACATAGTTATTGATGAAACTACAGGACACTCAGAAGAGCAATCAGCTGCGGAGATTGAACGGCTATCACGATACAATATCCTGTCGCACCAAGCAGGAATACGCTTCTTCTCACCAGAATCATATCCTAACAAATATTGTCACAGTAAGCTGTCACAGTAAGCTTCAGTAGCTTCATGAGAACTTTGTAGAAATATTTGAACAGTAGTAAAATTTCAAAACAAAAATAACGAACAAAAAAATATGCATGTCATATTTGTTTTAAGAAACTATGAAGTATAACACAGATAAAAACATAACCTTCATAATCTTGGGAAGAAGTTTGCAAAATTAGCTTTGACAAATTCTACCTGATAAACCTGGTTGGTTCCTTTCAAACTTGTATGTAGGGGGAAATTTTATTTGCCCTTCACGCATTCCTTGGAAGACTCTGCCTGCCTTCATTTCTGCTCGGAGTTGATCCTTGTCTCTAAGCCAATCAAAACACCTTTGAGAAATCATGTCTCTAGCTTCATCGTAAGTGATGCTATTAAGCCGGTAATTAAAATCACCAAGAAAAACAACCATGTCAGCTTCAGACAATTCGGGTTTGCCATCATCAGATTGAGATCCCACAGCCTGCCAGCCATAACAAGAGATTCTGTTAGAGAACTAGATCATACTCAAAAGAAAAGGTTGATCAAGACAACTGGTTTTGAAATAATTAAATTAATACGTACATTCACTCCACGAAGTTGGACAGATGTAGGACCAGCTACAAAACAAAGAAAAAAAGAAAAAAACAATTATAGTGAAAGTAAAAAAGACTGTACATTTAATATCTAACTCTTCCAGGCATCTCCATTATGGCTTCAGGAGTAAGAGAATAAAAACCTGAAGCTCCATGAGCCCCTGTAGTTGGCCGACTGAAAGACAAGGTTCGATAAACATGATCAAAGTCAGCATTTCTCCTACTAACAGCCTCCAGATGTGCAGCAAAATGGCAATTCACAAAACATATGGAACGATCATAGACCCTCATCCTCAAACCTACAGCACCCTGTATAAAATTTTTATTTTATAACCCATTTTGCTTATCATTTTGGCTAAAGCATACCACAGTATTCAGAAACCAGATATATCCAATGATGGATGAAGGATCAAATAAAATTCATAAAAGCACTAAATCAGGACATCGTAAATAGTAATACATAAACAATTCACACACAGAATATGAGATATCTAACTGCATCAATCTGTTACAAACTTTTACAACATAATTGCACTATACATTTTATTGACAACCATACAAAATGTCAATATACAAATCATACAATTTTGTAAATGAAATTACTCTTACGTCATCTTAGATTCAGTTAGCTTAAATTACTTGGAATGGATTTACGAAGGTGCAAGTTATCCAGTTGGTGGTTGGTATAGACCTTGGAATTTGTTGCCAACACTTGGAATAGTTTAATATGCATGACTTGCAAATTAAAACAAGTATTCAATAAATACACCAATCTTATAAATTAGGTTTTGATTTAATCATCTGAAATTTCTAGCAAAAGTTCAAAATGAAACCTAGATGGAAAAATATTTTATGAAGAAATAAAAACTGGTTGAATGTATACAATTACATCTAGCTGAGTTTCCTAACATAAACTTAGCCACTATAAAATGAGATGAGTTGTTGAAGGGTTTCAATGCATAAATGGAAACAATCCCTATACTTTGTATTGTATGATTCGTAAGTAGATAGTGGGTTTAGCTCAGCCATCTAAAACTTATAGTGGAAGATATATCTCCAAGGTTTTAAAAAGATTAAGCAGGCCATACACTAAGGGTCGCCACATAGTGCATATTGACAATGTTTCGACACGAATCAAGAACATATGGTGTAAGAGCACATTAGGGTCACCACATGCGCCCTTGTCATGTGCTCTTACCTTATTTTAATAAATCTTATAATTACAAAAAAACTAAATCATATATTAGATGTCTAATGGACTATCTCCCAACCAACACAACATGCATGTGTATCATGATTTTTATCTACATTGAGTTTAACTAAAAAGAGATCGAATTATGAATAAAAAGAAGTGTTAAGCGTATAACCTTGTTACCAATAGCACGCCCAAATCCACACGGTGCAGCTGCAGCATCAACATCACCAATATATTGCCTAAGGCCCTTCCTAGCCCTAGAATATTTTAAAAGAGATAATACATAATGGATTCACTAGTACAAACAACATATTTCATTTGCATAATTGAATTGAACATATCAAATTATTCCAAAACAAGGGCTTTCTAAGGAATATATGACAACATCTACAAAGCATATACCATGCAGCAATAAGTAACCCTGCCAATTGCCTAGAACCAACACGCTGAAAAGATGATCCTTCATCTAAGGTCTTGCCAATTGCATTCAACCACCATTGACCATTACCACTCCCTTCGAGTCCTACCTAAGATCATAAAAGCAAGCACAAATTCAACAAAAGTATCATTGTGAAATTCTACATAATTTGGTCTAGAGGTTATATCTCATAAATGATAAAACCAAAAATATGTCCATAGAAATAAGGCACACGCCCACATTGAACTTAGCATATAGTGTTTTATAAACTTAACCAAAGGTCCATATCCAGGATTGTACAGTAGTGCTCAACTCATATTTGTAGTTGTCACTACTACTAGTCATTATCAAGTGCTGTGAAGTGTGATAGTATTTCTGTAGCATAAAGAATGAAACACATCTATCCAGTTAATATTGTTATAAAAGACCTTAATCATTTCCCACCAGAAAAATTCCGAAAAAAAAGACAGAGATATGATTTTTTCCCTCTTACACATAAAGGTCAGAGGGACTGCATTTTTTAGAAATCTCAAATTGTTAGGAGTGATTCTCCAAAATTTCATCCAACTTAGTTCAGAAAATTAAATTGCACTCTTAAATTATTATCAATCACAAACTAAAATTAGGTGCACTATGCCACAAATTAGTTCAGCAAACTCCTTCAGTTGATGGAAGGAAAATCTAAAATATACAACTTAGATATTCAATAACTAAAACAAACTTGATATTTGCACTCAATTTTTTGCTTTCATTTTATCACATAAAAATGGTCAGCACAGGCCTAACCCTTGTTGACCAATAGGCCACACACTACTGAAGTGGTTGATTTGTTTCTTATCAATCAAACTATCATACAGATGAAGTATATCATTTTTTTTGTCCAGTCTTCGCCTAACTAATGCTAGAGGTAGATGGCCTTCTTCGTTAGTTCGCCTACCAGGTAAATCCAAAGCACAGCTTATGCACACTCAAAAATTGACCTCCAGGATATTCGTCCCATTTGGAATCTGAACCTCAATCCTCTTATTGCTCCTCGACCACGAAGTATATCATTTGGCCACTGTGCAAATTCACACATATATACGATTGATGTTACTGGAGTAATAATTTAACTTGAAAAGTCCAGTTGTTACAAATGGAATAAAGAGATTTTTCTTTCTAATATTCATGTGGTGCATAGTTATTTGAGGTGTGAAGCTCCCAAAAGTGCATAGGTGTTGTGGGGCTTGAGGCGCTAGGCGCAAGGTGAAGTGCACGCCTTACCGAAGTAAAACGCTTTGGGTATAAATTTTATAATTCAAACATATAGGAAATTTCTGCCAAAATATGTCACTAACAAAATTCAAATATTTCACCAAGTATTAAACAATAATATAAATATAAAATTCATCAATATTCAAATATTGAAATAGTTTATCTTCATAATCAAAATCAAATTTCAAATTAAAGAAAAATCAAAATAAGTAACTTGAAAATTCTAAACTAATTTACAATTTGAATTGTGAGGAACGAAAAAATAAAATCATTAGAATGTAAATTCTGAACTAATTTACAATTTAATTCTATGAGAGAAAAAAACCGATAAGAAAACTTATGAACTTAAATCTGTGAGGAAAAAAACATACCGTTACAACAAAATAAAGGAGAAAAGCAAGAAAGTGTAGCCAAATCTAGAAGACCGATGTTGATGTTGATGTTGATGTCATAGGCGAGAGAAGAGTTCATGTTTGAGAGAGGAGGGAAGGTTGATGCTAATTTTTTAGGAAGGAGGAAGAGTCATCTAAGAGAAAATCAGTTAAATAAGTTGGCAAGGGAGGTTGATGCTAATTTTTTAGGAGGGAGGAAGAGTCATCTAAGAGAAAATCAGTTAAATAAGTTGGCAAGGGAGGTTGATGTTCATTTTCTAGGGGAGAGGAAGAGTCAAGAAAGAAAAATGCATTGCATGTATGCAAGTTAATGCAATCTAATTAATTTAAAGGGGATTTAAAGATATGGGTTGGACTTTTAAAAAAAATTAAAACTTCAATAAAGTGATGAAAAACGCTTCTTAAGCGCACCTTTACCTCTCAAAAGGTGATCGCTTAAGCACGCTTCATTCAAGTAGTATGCCTAGGCACAAATGGCACAGCTTTTCACAACTATGATGTGGCATGTAAAGACTGCACAACTGACTCTAGCTCAACAAGTGTGTTGACTAAACATAGATATATATATATCTATAGATAGCAAGATTCTATACATGACCTCCTACTTGGATATTACTTATCTCAAATGCTCAAGCTGTTAGGAAAGAGAGTAGCTCTAAAAATAATAATAATAATACACGACAGTATGCAAACCTCCTTTTCGCTTAACAGAAGTTCTTAATTCAGTCCATCATCTATTGCACTTCAATGAACTACACAATTAAATGAATCCTATTAAGTGATGGGAGGTTGCAAATGGTGATTACTATTTTTGTTGGTTACAGTAAAAAGAATCTCTAAGGATAGGGATTTGCTCAAATGTTATACTTGGATTGATATGATAGGTTAGACTGGTGGAAGACCTGTCCCAAAAGGTTTAAGATGTCAGAAAACAAAATTTTCTTTATATTGTTAGCAATCCACCTATTTTGTAGGGTAGCAAACTAGATTGATCTGGCTCAAGCCACGAACTAATCCTAACTATTTTCAAATCACCATCACTAGAAGAATTCACACAGGACAATCTACTTAAATTTGACTGGATGGCCACCTTTTCAGAAGGTTAAGCAATTGGGAAAGAGAATCATTTCACCATTACATTCATAATGCATTAACAATGGTAGAAAAAAGAGAAATTTGAACTTTACATAGTTAAAACAGATGACATAATATTTTATGTTCCCTTTGATTTGATTCTTTTAAAAAAGGAATAGATAAGACTCAAAACTGGATAGTGTGGAAAAGACAAAAAGGGTAAATATCTTACAGTCTCTTTAGCAGCAGCCATTGCTAGGAATCCAGCACCCATTTCCACCTCTTGCAATCCAACAACTACTAATCCAACCTCTGATGCTGCACTACCCAACCAAGAAATAAGTGAATTAGGAGATGCTCTTCCTTGACCGACATTCCAAGTTCCAACCAAGATCTTAATATTTTCCAATTTCATATAAGACTGCTCCTTATTAGCCAACTCTGTTCGTAATAAATCATCAAGTGGCCCAGAAGATCTGATATTCCACCCACGAATGCCACCATGATGTGCCAATGTATACATATATGAGCCTCCTATGGCCATTTTGATGACTGCACTGCTATGTGCAATCCATTCTCCAAGCAGATTCCCATCAAGATCCATAATCTGAACTTTGCCACTGGCATAGCCCACCCATACCCTTGGTCCATACGTACAAATTGACTTAACAGAAGAAGAGTGATGCTGACACTCTTGCATCCGGTTGCCATTTCCATCCCACTGGACTACGGAGCCATTTGAGCATCCAGTCCAGATCATTCCAACCATTGATACAGCTATGGCTTCTGTTCTCCGCTGATCTTCCATAATCGATGTTCCTTTAACAGCAACTCTGCGAACAACATCAGCTGCTCCCATCAGGGCATTACGAGAACGTTGAAAAAAGCTAACTGAACCTTGTGACTTTTCCTTCTTTGATGATGAAACAGATTTTGTCTTCATTTCATCTTCAACATTCAAATCTTGTGCAGATGGTAGATCAAGCCTAGTCTCTACCTGTCCATCAATACCAAACACTTTCAATAGATCCCTAGAATGGGAATCCCTGCAGAATAAAAATTGACATCTGAATAATCGAGGGAAGCTGTTAAATGAACCATCAATGAAGCAATTGATAGAAGTTAGCATACCATAATGCAAAGGATAGACTACCAGCACTCCACACTTTAGAGCTACAATCATCAGATGCCATATATTTTACATCAAAAGAAGGTAAGGTGCAAACACCATTCACAGTAAATTTGCTCCTTAGGTCAATGTACGACCTCTCCATTAGTAAAGCAGCAATATGTCTTTCTTCTGCTTTGAGAGAAAGGGCCTTGCCAATGGCATCCCATGGCCATACCTTTATAGCTCCACCATCAGAACCAGACCATATTTCACCTGGAGTTGAAAGTTACATATGTTACAAAATGTGAGCTCCCAAAAACATTCAGGTACTAATTTCCTAAAATCACTGAAGAGAAGTATAGTATTCTAACTTTTAACATTTTGGAGAATGAAGCATTAAAATCATGAAAATTTATCAACGTAATTCTAGTAACTCTGAGACTAATTAGAACAATTAGTACATGACAATCAGCCCATAAAGTTTATTTCTTGACAGTTGGGTATGAAAATTGTTCCATGCAAGGCATGGACAAAATTTATTGTTCAAGATCAGTGTCAAGGTCCATGGTGACAGCAACAATTTGAGTATAGGCAAGGCTTCTATAAGATTGGTGATGACATCCGAGACAATCATGATGTTCGCAAGAAGCTTTTGCGAGGCCTACAACAAACAACAACAATATCAACCGAGACAACCTCTTGAAACAACCACAGCAACCATAACAGCAGCGAGGTCCATGAGCTTCAAATGAGCTTTCATGAGGCCCACGAGGTTCACAAAACTTCCAAATGCAATGTGAGGCTTCCTTTGCTTCCCCGATTCTTTCCTATCCTCCTCGGTGCTTTCGGCATCATTTGTCGGTACACAAAACATAACATTGGCATCAAATCATTTCGACCAAGAGCCAAAACACTTAAGTGAAACAATATTACAAACCATGCTTGAAAAAAAAAAAACAAGATATCCAATATTGCACCTTCTATATATTTATGAAGTGTATTTGTTATGAAACAAGCGGTACACCAACGCTTTGCTTTATACTATGCAATTTATTAGAGACTAAAAAAATGATGTGGCCTATAATTTTATAAATCATATATATTTAAATTATTTTTTAGAAAATTAATATATAAAAATTTGAAATTTAAAATAATTAATTTTGAAGTTTTTATAATAATAGATTTAAACAATTACTAAATGAAATCTTTTGCAAAAGATTATTCATAAATCAAAAATAAACCATAAAGATGTAAATTTAAAAGTTTTAGTATGTATTATATGGCATTAAATTTAATTATGTTTATGATTAGAGTTGATTTAAATTATGGGAGAAATGAAAACACTCTTTTAAGGCAACTTAAACAACTTTACATATTATACTAAAAAACTTAAGAAAAGTCATTATGTATATTAATATATAGAAAAATTTTCATTTTGCCTACATATTTGATCACTTTTTCAAAATACCCCTAGACTTTTAAAAATATTATTTTATCCACTAGACTTTATTTTTGTGGTTGGCATACCCCCACTATCATTAGCCCCTAACCCCCTCCATTATCCCAATCATGTGTGTTATATGTGATGCACACTTTGTTCGTTTCACTAGTGCAAGATGATTTCAAAATTAACTTGCACCCCATAAAATCATGGTATGTCATTTTAATGAGGGAGGCAAATTGATTTCAAAGTGAGTGTGTACCTCATAAAATCATAATTTCTATAGTAAAATCACACTTTGTTACTCTTGCAACAGAGAATCTAGGATGCTCGTGTGTATTTAATATTTGGTCACAAGTTGATTTCAAAATCAGTTTGCACCACTAAATTAGCATGCTATTAGACATGGGGTGTCAAATGGGTTGAGCTGCCCATGACATGGCATAGGTCACCCACCAAAGACCATGTTGTGTTATGTTAGGCCCAAGCAAGTATTTGAAACAAGTTGCGCGGTAGGCGCTCAACCAATGGGCTATGCCTGGCACAAAATAAATCTAAGCATAACTCAAGTGTCGAACTAGGTACGACCTTTTTTATTTTATTTTCTATTTTTTATTTTATGAATTTATTTTTTAAAATTTTATTTTATTTTTAAATTTTTCCCCTATTTTTATGATTTCTTTTTTCTTTTTGAACTTCTTCTCTTTTACTAATTTTTCTTTTTTAAAAAATAATTAAATATTAATTCAACATGCAAATCAGAGCTGGGGTAAGTATGAGTCGTCCCCAGGGGTATGGTGTCACGGTATGACATCCAAGTTGTCACCCAGGCACCCGCAGTTCAAACCCCAGCTATAGAGTATTTGTAGGAATTTTTCCTCCAAATGGGAGGCGCAATCAAAGGATGTTGGGCTTCTGGGCTGGCCGCCGTATATGCTTCCCGATTTACCCTGGTTGCCGATGGGAAACTTTCATGGGACAGAGTCGATCACCCCTGGGATAGTCAATGAGGCTAACTGGGATTATCAATTTTTTTTTTTTTTTGGGTAAGTATGAGTCACCTGAATACGAGTCCATGACAAGCAAAGGATAGGGTGATCATAAGTCATGCCTAGCATAGTTGATTGAGTTGTGTCAAGATACGACATGGAAATTTCATGCGCCAAGGAGACTCAATTTCGTGCGCCAAGGAGACTCGTCTCATGCCTAGCTTGAACATGACCAATTGACATGTCTAGTTGGGAGGCGGACCTCAACCACCCTGCATTTGTGAAAGGAAATGGTTTAGGTGGCGATCAAAGTCATCATAACTTAAAACTTTGTAGTGCATTAGTGATTTCAAAAGAACCCACCTCCTTCCGCCTCAAACCGTTGTTGCCGCAATAGCTATTGCTGCCCGCCAGTGCCATCGCTTGCTGTCGTCATTAGGTTAGACTTTTATATATTTTAGATCCAGCACGGCACAAACTAAAAACCTAATTCTTAGTTTCGGCATTTTGGCTTCGAACACATCGCCGGACCGGGTGACACATCCGAGTCCGTCGCTAGGCTCAGGCGACACTTCCAGGCTCATTGTCGAGCTCAGGCGACACGTCGGCTCGCATGACGGGTACAGACTCGTCGCCGGCCAGGTGACATTACATCGCCGAGGTCCGACCGAACAGATATAGTTTTTTTTTGTTTTTGAACTTAGGATTTAATCGAAACTTTAGATTAATAATTTTAACAAACTCTTAACTATGATTGGGATAATTTAAATAGGCTTAATTAAAGTCTAATACAATTATCCTATTTTATATATATATATATATCTTTAAAAAATTTAAAAAAATATTTAGATTAACTTTTTTATTTTTAGTTAATATATTTTATATTTAGGTATTAATATGGTTATTAATTTTTATTAATATTATGCATAAAAATAGTAAAAAAAATTCAACAGCCTAGGCGGCCGAGGTGGTAGGCTGTTACTGACTGTCCCACCACCATCTACTGTCATTTACAATAATACAGTTGGATAATAGTCAACATCCTTAAATTTCTAGCTGCAAAAGGATTCATAAAATATTTTTCTACTTATGAAATCACAAAACTTATGATTTTATAGGCTCAATACTAATTGAAAATTCTTGCAGCATTGTGTCATTGTAATAAAATGGATGCAAGATGAATTTAGACACACTCAACTTGTGGTAAAATTTTAAGGACGTGTTAACGTCCTTAGGTTTCTAGTTGCAAGATGCTTCAGAAATTTTACTCTCATAATTACTCTCAAAATTGATAAAAAATATCATTTTTACAAGACACAAACTAATTTTGAAATCAACGTTGTCTCTAGAACTAGCAAGTCACCCGTCACATGGGATGCAAGTGAGTGGGATAACAAGGGTTAACAACGAAGGATAAAAACAAAGCCTAGGGGGGCAAATGGTGATTTTCAAAATTTAGGATGACATTTTAAAAATATGGTGAAATTATAGGGGCAAAATGAAATTTTCTCTAATTTATATTCCATTATTAGATGATACTATAAATGTATACATTAGTTATAATATAGGAATATTAGAAATTATTCTATTAGATCCCCAGCTATACTACGGTACATCAGGTATTTTTTTCTCCAAATGAGAGGCGGAACTAATGGAAACTGAGATGAATCAAGTTTTGCTATTTTTTTTTTTTTTTTTTGGGACTAATGGCAACTGATATTTCTAACCAAACGAAAGCAGGACAAATTGTAGAGGTAAACCTGGTAGGGAAGGGAAGTACCATAAGATGTGATAACCATAGATAGCACAGGAGATCGATGGTGTGCCTGCCATGAAAGACCTTCTCTGAACGGAAGACAACCGCCACAACCACTATTACTCGCAGCAGCAGTCGAACCAGAGCCAGGATCATCTGAAGCAGCGAAGGGTAACTCCATTTTCCAAGACCTGATCTTTCCATCCTTGTGACCGCTCCAGATCAAGCCATTAGCAGCGTCCACCGCCAAGCACAGAGTCGGCGACGCACGGCAAGACTCGTTGAACGGCGCGCTCTTCTCATCACCTTTCCTTGCCATGGCCCCGGGCTCCCAGTTCTCGAACACACTCTTGAGGTTCCAAACCCGGAGGCCGGACTCCTGTCCGGCCCAGAGCTGCGACCCGACGCAGGCGATGATGCGGAGGAAGGACCCCGCCTGGGTTTCGCGCAGCGGGTGGGGGCGCACCTCGAGCGCAGGAGGGCGGCCGGTATGCATGGCAGCGCGGGCGGGAACGCGGAATATGCCGACGCCGCCGCCGCTGCCCATGAACTCGGGCACCGTGCCCGGGGAGCCTCCGAACTCGAACATGGCGCGATCTAGGGTTAGGGTTCCATCCCCGTCGGAGTCGTCACAGTGGTCGTTTCCGAAGGATCCGCCAAGACTTGCGTGTAGGGATTGGGTGGGGGGCGGTGGAGGGTGGAAGCCGGTCTCCTCGAGGGAGGCGGACTGGTGGCGGCGGTTGGTGCGGCGGGAGGAGTTACCGGAGGAGCAAGGCGCCGATTCATCACTGGTGTAGCAGTGGCGGCGGGTGGTTGGGTCGTCGCCGCCGAGGCTCTGCTTGCGGGTGGCGTTGCGGCGGGCGGCACCAGGGAGGAAAGCGTCCAGGTTGAAAGGCTGGGTGTAGGAGATCCCTTTCCGGTAAGAGGGACGCACCACCAAATCTCCGGCGGCGGCGTCCTCCTCATCCTTCTTCTCCTCCATGGGTGAATCGACGAGCGGCAGGAGGAGGGGTGAAGATGGACTGAGGGAAGGAAAAGTGTAGGAATGCGAGGAATGCGATGGATAAAGGTCAAAGGAGAAGAGCAGAAGCAGGGGGAGGGCGGAGATGGTGGCGACATGCGCGCGAGAGATCACGGACCTCGGCCACTTCGTCTTCCCCTCCACCCGTCGTCTACCCGCCCTCCCCTTCTGCTTCTAATTAAACCCTCGGTTTTCCTGGACCCGGTTTACTCCTTGCTTGTCTTAATAACCGGACCGGTTTAATCCCGAATCAAGCCGAGATTTTCTTATGGTTAGATTGGACTGTGTTAGTTTCATGTGTCCGACAATATGATTCAAGTTAAATTTTGTGTATATTTCTAACATGTACATTGGGTGGCTGGGTGCACACGGAGTTGCAATAATGTACATGAAGCTCGTGTAGCTTGACTCGATGAGAACGAGTTTGATTTTGCTAAATAGCTGACCTAGAACGAGTGGTGAACTTTTGAGAAGCTCAGGGGACTCTCAAGGCATGGAGGAGCATGGAAGAATGGTGAACTTGGAAGCATGATGGAATTGGACGGCATAGTGTGATCTTAGTACATTTGATGGCTTGTGACTTGGAATTCTTGACATTCGGACTTTCTTAATCTAGAGGAGGATTCTTTAATTTATTTAATTGCATTTTTGACTCTAGATTGATTTATGTCTTTTTAAGCATTTAATAATCATCAAAATTAGTTATATAAGCTATATATCTCATATAAACATATTCTCCTTTTAAAATAGTATAATCATAATTAGTTTTTTTTTCAAAATTATTGATAACAGTATCATTTGAACCTGTATTATCAACTATAATAAAAATTTTGTTAATTCTCCAACCCCTCAAGTAATTTTCAATAGCTAAACTAACAACCTCACATTTATGATTTGTAATTAAACAAAAAATTAAGAATTTTTTTCTTTAAATTCTAATTTGTATCAATAAAGCTATTAGGCACGTATAATTGATTTTTTGAATTGATATCCATGTTTGGTCAAAGAAACTCTTTTTATTAAATCATACAACAAACTTTTTAATTTTTTTCATTCCAAAGTATATAATTCAACACAATCATATGTAATTGTTTGTCTCAAAGGAATTTAAAATTTTGGGCATACCGGACCATAAATGCTTTCATCTTTCTCTTTCTACAAATTTGAAAGAGAATTCATCCATTATAATCTAGGTAATGTTTTTCCAGATACATCTTGATCAAATTTCCAAGAAATCAGACACACCTCACCCTCTCTTGAACATAGTTCTAAATTTAACTATGCTTGAGTTGTTTCAACAACATGAGTGCAATTTTTATACATAAGGTAATATGAGATCTCAAGTTTGTTGTTCCATTCTTATATGGATCACAAAAAAAAATATTTATCACAATGTTTGCATTTGACTTTAATCTCTAATTCATCGTTAATAAAATTTGTGAAATGATCACATACTTCACTTCTTGGTCTCATTGCATTTCTCTTGGTTACCTTTCCTTTAGAATTTATGATTATTTTTGTTCTCACTAAAAGACCAATATCAGAATGTGGTATAAAACATATATTATCAATATTTATATTTGATAAATCTCCGTGTATTGACATCAGACACATATTGATCATAGAAGCACAAACATTATTTAAAATATTGCAAAGTGTGATAACACTATTCAAAATATGATTGACTAAAATTGAAAGACAAATATGAAACTTAACCATGACTCTAATACTACAAGCATGATGATACCTATCAAGATATTTAAACACTGTTAAATGTCAATACTTGAGTTCGACAAGGAATTCATATGGCAAAACAAGATCAATACAAAGATTATATAACTATAGTGGGATGTGTTTGAACATTAAGTTACTAAACAAGTGTCGATTAACAAATATTTCTTTCTGATGAATGATGAATGTAGTGAAACCTTCTATATCTTTGTGTAAAGTGAGGACATCCTTTTTGCGATAAATTTAGAGAGACAATAGATACCAGAAATATTCCAAGTAACAAGAAACATACATCAGAGCCCCCCAGGGAATATTGTAGCAGTAATGCATTTGGCAGATTAACCAAGCACCCATAGTTCAATTCTTAACTACGGTGCACTGTAGGGTATTTTCCTCTAGTGGAATAAAAAATTAGGAACGTTGGCTGTTGGATGAGGAGTTGTGTGCTTCTAGATTTATCTTGGTAATTAGTGGGATCTTTCTATAGAGCCAGCCAGGTCACCTCTAAAACTTAATTAAAAAAATTAGATATCTAGATTATAAAAAAAACATACATTAGAGAGGAGAGAAAAAAGATTCACACTCAAAACTAGGAATAAGAATCTAAAAATTTGAACCACAAAATTGGAGTAACATCAAATTAAACATATTTTACACATACCTAGACATGACTAGGTAACATGACACTAACTTCAAAGAAATCTAAAAAGAACCAAGGCTCAAAAAATGCATAATTGTGAACTTTGCTGCTTTATCCATAGCGAAGGTCCAGCAAGGAACATGTGCTAGTCGTGCTACTTGGCATGACAGTGTCCCATGCTGAGAATCTAACGAAGAAGTTTCAACACCTGACACAGCCAGGCTGTGTCACATGACATGGCCAAGTCGAGTCACCTAACATGGTTGTGGTGCGTTTGACCCACATCGGTCAATTCAGCTAGATAGGATCATAACTTTCATATTTACCCACACTAGTCATTGACTCCTATAACATGAGGACAAGAGATCGAGAGATTTGGGAGGATTGAGCAAGAGTTGGCCTCATCGACGGTGGGAGGAGTGCAAGGCTGAACATCAATCAAGGTGGACCGACGAAGACGTGAAGTCGTAGCATACGTGAGGTGAGAAGTGGACGAGTGGTGAGATGTCAAGTGTGTGACTTGAATTAGGGACTTGAAGTTTCCTAGTTTAGGAATATAAGGTCTAATTGACTAAAAAATTAGTTTATTCAGCTTAACTGAATTAGAAGTTTTAAAACTTACACCGAACTGAATAACCCGAAATAATTGATATTTTTAAAAATAAATTTCTAAAATTATTGAACTTTTAAATTTGGTCGATATGATTGAGAGCTATCAAATATACTATTAAAAGATGGGAGGGAAAAACAAATGCTCACATTATCAGTCAGATTTTTTAAAAATAATTTTCTAAAATAATCGAACTTTTAAATTTAGTTGGTTCGGTTGGTTAATTCAATTGAGCCGAACTTTTGCTCACCCTAATTATATGATTAGAACCTATTGAATATGCTATTAAAAGATGGGAGGGAATAACAAATGCTAACACTATCAGTAAGAACATGCATATATATTTGTATAAACAGTGAAATACAAGAATCTTTAGATTGAATTTGAAGTTGTTAGCGACACTCTCTAATCCAAGCTCAAGACTACCATAGTTAAATACACAATATGCCTTCTTTTAGGCTGACACATTATGCACATGATTCATAAATGTTATCAAATATAAGCTAGATTTGGTTATATACATTATAATCTCAGCTCACTATTACCTTAATCAGTCACATATATGTTTTCCATTAAATCGACATATCATGCACATGACCCACATAATATATTTTATAGTGAGCTACCTTAAACATATACTAGCCTAAGAATGACTTTCCTTTAGGTCAATCATTCCTAACATAGATATATGTCTATCGACACAAATTATAACTAAGGTATCTTTTTTTGGGTCGACACATTAGTTCAATTGTATAACATGTGTATAAATAGATTCAAGAAAATCCTAGGAGACCTAATCGAGTAGAAGCAATCAACTAATAACCCTCTATCTATAGGTTTTACTTTAGCAATCGATTGCTAATAAACAGTTGAATATCACAATAGATTAACAAACCTTTTGTGTCCATCTTTATGGTCATCAATAGATTGGTATAACACAACAATTAATTGATGACACGTGGAAGTCAAAGTCAAGAAGGTCAACCTTTGGACCTTGCCACCTGGTCGGCTGGCCACGTAGCTGCCGACCGGCCGGGTATCTACCCGGCCGGCGGAAAGATAGCTCGACCTCGGGTCGAGCTTCCGACGCTCATGAGCCGTTCATAGAGGAACTAATGGGCCGA
>JBBMJZ010000137.1:4637122-4676359 GCA_037833815.1 Zingiber zerumbet
GATTAAGCCTTGGATCGATTAGGACCGTTCATTGAAGATCAAGCTGATCTGGGTCATCCGTTGCAGATCTGGTTCATCCAACCTAGTGAGGAGTAGATCTAGACCGTAGATGAAGATCAGGGACTTTGGATCAGATTTTAGGCTATGTTCCACCGTTGATCAAGCCCAAAAGCATATGGACCGTCCGATCAGATTGAGGAGGATTTAAACCCCGCGTGAGAAGCTATAGTGCTTCGAGCTCGGCGTCACGATTTCCATTACTGTAGTTTCTTCTTCTCCGCGAACGCTGCAACCTCCCATTCCCACTCCCAGATCTGTTAGCTAGAGTTCTTCATCGCCGACGATTCCTGAGCTCCAGCAATCACCGTCCGAGGTCATAGAGAGTGGTCGAGGGTGTTTCCCAGTCCGTGCATTGACTCTAATTTCCGCCGCAATCCAAGTCGAGGGTGTTTCCCAGTTCTGGATTTCCATCAGCATCGGAGCTCGAAGGGTGTTTCCCAAAAGCATCGGATCACATTTCCGATTGTCATTCACCAGCGATTCCAGCCGATCTGATCAATCGGATGAGTACCGTAATTTCCAGATTCAGCCTCTGTTTTCTTGTGCGTTGAGGACTCTAGTTGGTTGTAAGCCCGAAGGATGTTTTCCAGAGGCTAAGAACATCCAGCTGGACTAGTTAGAAGCTTGGTTTGTCGCCGGTGGTCACCCGAAGGGCGTTCTCAGAGGTGACTCTGTTCTTTCGGGCAGAATGAAGAGTTTTGCTACGGATTCAGTTTGAGGAATGATTAGGGTTTTAGATTTCTTTATTTTGTTTTAGAATTGTGCTCAATTTGCTCAGATCATCATATCTGATTCATTTCCTTTACGATTTCTGTTTTGTTTCAATTTTCTGCAATTCCATTTCTGAATTCTGGCTTGCAGTTATGTTTCTATGAATTTCTGCAATTCTAGCCGTGTATAGATACTAACTCAATTTACAATTTAGATTCTGTTGGGATTTTAAATTCTGATTACCACAAGTTGTTTAGTTGAGGTTATTTAGTTAGTTGATCTTTGTTCTTTCATTAGATCTATTGTTTCTGTGAATGAGTTTAGTTAGTGAATGCTTAACTTGAAGATTCGATTGTTTACTTCTGTTCGTTGTTATTGTGAATGATTTCTTGAGTTTAATTGGTAATTGAGATTGAGTTTATAAGACTTGGTGATTGAATCGAGCTTTGAATTGATTGTAATGGTGGAAAAATGCTAGTTCGGTTGCTAGAAATGTTAATGATCTCTTGAGTTTCATGATTACTGTGATGGTGAATTTAAAAGATAATAATTGATATATTTGATTCAATGAGGCATTAGAATCCAAGCTTAGTTGGTGTTTATTTGATGAGAAGGAAATGGATCATGTTTAGATTAGAATGAACTATCTTTGATCTTATTTTTGATTGTAGATGAATTTCGGTTGAAGTATGGAAGAAGGTGAAAAGTTTAATTAATCTCATGGATGTAAGGAATTAATTGGAATCAATTCTAGAATTAGCACACATTTATTAGTTAACCTCGAAAAAATACGACTTGGGACTCCTTACTACACATGTTTTATTTTAGTTTATGTGAGTTTCAATCTTTATTAATTTGATGGGTCACGTGACATGAAAATGACAAACACTATTGACCAAACCAATAAGGAAACTTTGGATAGATAAAATGAGATCTGGATTGCAAAGGAAACTCTAATGATCAGTTGACTGATCAGGAGGTTTGGTTGATTGATCAAGCTGATTTCATGGAGATTTAATCCAATCAGATAGTGAAATCTAAACACTACTGAGATTTGGTCAATTGATTAGGAGAATCAGTCGACCAATAAAGTCTTATAAAAGTAACTCAGAGCAGAGACTTGAATCATCAATCCAATACTTGATACTCTTCACTATCAAATCTCTAAAAAATTCTACTTGGGTGATCAAGAAAGGGCCAAGAGGAGTATGAAGCATTTAGGGCTTCTGGATCGAATCGATACAAGTTTGTTTGTATATTTTATATTATACACATCTCACTTTCTATATTTATGATTGTATTACAAATTTGGTAAGCGGTTTCTTCACCAGAAAGTTTTCAAAAAGGAGAAAAAGATAGTGGACTCGTGCCAAGTACACAAGCCTTGGATGTAGCACCCTTAGGGGTGTGGATCAAGTAAATCCCTTTGTGCCCTTTCTTATTGTCTTTCTTTTAGTTCCCTTATATTTCATTGTGCATACTAACTTTGATAGAAAAGAACAAAGAAAAAGTGAATGATATTCACTCCCCCCCTCTATCACACTTCTCTGTCCTACACATAGTATGCATGATAGAGCGTATGCATGGCGAGGATGTTCCTAGAGATAGCATATGAGCATGGTGGGGATGTTCCCAATCAGGGATCACTATAAAAAAAACTAATTTAGAGACAAATTTTAGGAACAAAAAAAATCATCGCAGATCATCTACAATATTTGCAACAAAAACAACAATCTCGGTAATTGCAACGATATTTGCGACAAAAACAACACAATGATTTCATCACTAAGATTATATTTATAAAAAAAATCATCGCCAATAGGCGATGATTTCTTGATTCGTCGCTAATTTAAAGTTTTTTTGGCAACCTTAGAACTAGGTCGAGATCTCAAATTTGGTGACGAATTCACAATTCGTCTCCAACTTTGGGACAAATTTAGCATTCGTTGCCAATGTTGGGACGAATTCGGGATTCGTCTCAAATCAAGATGCTCAACATAGTCACAGATTAACCCCTAGTCGGTCATGACCCAATCAATTTCGAGTCATTTTGTGATCCCACAGAATACGAATAAGGCATACCTTAGACCAATCGATTATAGATCATTCTGTGACCCCACATAATATGAATAAGGCATACCAATCAATTATATTAATCGATTGGCCTGTTTGTGACAAATCCTGTATTTGTCCAAAAATTAGCGACAAATTCAGGATTCTTCGCCAATTTTGGAACAAATTCGAGATTCATCGGTAATTTTAGAACGAATTTGGTATTCATCACAAATCAAGATGATCCCCAATCGATTCCAAATCATTCTGTGATCCCATAGAATTCAATAAGGCATACCCCAAAATTGGCGACGAATTCAGGATTTATCGTTAAATTTGTGATGAATGCACTATACATTGCTAATTTGGAGACGAATCAAATTAGAGATCCTGCTTGTGGCGATGATGTTTAAATTTGGTGACAAATATATGATTCATACCCGATTGACAACAAATCAAGTGAATTGATATTCATCACTAAAAACCCTAATTTAACCACTTATCCCGACCCCCTCCCCAAATCTCCCCGATCCCTCCCCCAACTCCCTCGATCCCCCAACTCCGGTGACGGTGACTTTCGTGAGCTTGGAGGTGTGGGAGTAAGCTTCCTCCCCTCTCCTTTTCCCTCCCCACTCCTGTACGATGATGATGACTTCCGCTGAGGCCGGCCGCTAAGGCTAGCTGGCCGTGTTATGGTCGGCTGGCTGGCCAATGTGGTCGGTTGCCATGGTCAGCCGCTATGCTCGTGGCCTGCTATTGTGGCCATGGCCGACAGCTATGGTCGTGGATGACCGTTGTGGCTGTGGCAGGCCACTGTGGCCGTGGTAAACTAGCCATTGTGGTCGTGGGCGGCTAACCAACTACTGTGGCCGACTGGACGACCGTTGTGGTCATGGTTAGCCGTGGCTGACCAGCCGTTGTGGTTGGAGCCTGCCGCTGAGGCCTTGAATTTCTTTTGCGATGAATAAGTGTTAGATTAATCTGTATTATAATTTTGGACATCTATTTCTTGTCATCAGACTTGCATATATTAATATCTTATTTGTGTATTCCTTATATTTGATTGTTGACTTCGTAATGTTGTTTGTGTATGTCTCATTTTGGCATGAGTTAAGTGTCTTTGGAGACACTTTTTTTGTAGATCTCACCTATTTTAGATATATCTACTCATTACTTTTTGTTTTTAACTTTATGGTAGATAATTTTTTCTAGAATATTTTGTATCCTCTTGCTTCGCTAGGAGATAAATTTTTACTGTATGGATTATGTGACGAAAATAGGAAAAATGTAGAAAGAAAGAAGTTGGATGTATAAAAAGCACTAACCTAAACATCGAGGTTTAACTGATGAATTTAAAGTTGGGTTGGAACAATTTTTGAATTTTACTTGTAGTAATATTGAGTATATGGATGGGGATAAGATAAGGTGTTTATATAGGAAGTGTCACAATGATAAATTTGTACAGTTTGACAAAATTGGAAAACATCTTTGTAGATTTGGTTTTACTTCAAATTACTATAATTGGATATGTCATAGTGAATCATTATATCTAATGAGGATTATGGATGAAACATACAAGTCTTAGTTAATGAAGATCAAAGTTATTATAATCAATTAATTCTATATCAGAGGATGGTAATTAATGCAGTAGGTCAGAATTTCATTCCTGAATCGAGTAGTGCAAATTCTAATTGTTCTCCAATAATTGAACAAATGTTTACTACTTATACATCACCGTTGGAGGAGGTAGAAGTACCAGGTGTTGATTAAACATATCTTCAATTCCAAGAAGTGTTGAGTGTTGAAGATGAATCATTGTGGGATGGTTGTGACAGCTACACTAAATTATCTCTCACTATAAGACTGTTGAATGTCAAGGTAGAGCATAATGTGTTGCAAGATTGTTTTAATGATTTTATTCAAGTTATTGGAGAGGTATTCCCACGTGATCACATACTACCCAATTTTTACAATATGAAAAAAATTGTTAAAGAATTAAGTTTTCTGATTGAAAGAATTGATATTTGTAGATATGGTTGTATTCCATATTAGGGAGATAATGAAGATACAGATGTTTGTAAATTTTATAATCAAGCTAGATACAACAGCAACACAAATCATATAGTCAGTTGTTTTGTTTGCCTTTAACTCCTAGGTTATAAAGGCTTTATGCATCAAAGGTCATTGCTGAACACATGACTTGGCATGCAAATCATCAAATAGAAGAGGAGCTAATGTCTCATCCATCAGATACATAGGCGTGGAAAATTTTTGATAGAACATATCCTGAATTTGCAATGAAGACTCGCAACATTAGGTTAGCCCTCTATGCTAATGAATTTGCTCCTTTTGAAAAAAATCAGGAAAAGTTATTCTTGTTGGTCAGTTATCTTAACTCCATATAATCTCCCGCTTGGGATGTGTACAGGAAGAAATGATCTTGTTAGAAGTAACAACTTTTGCATTATATTATTTTGAACCTCACGTTGAAAGCAAAAGACGGAGATCGAGAATAAATGATAAGGGCCCTATTGATCGCAATTTGAATTCATTCTCAATTTTTTTTTGCTGGTCGAGAATGGCGAGCAGCCCAAACATATATTTTACTAAATTATCCAGAAGTATCGTCATTTATGAGTTAGTATATATTTTCTATTTTTTTTATTTCTTATGTCATAAATTGTTTGTATTATAATTTATTTGTTTATGGTAGAATTTTCCAAAATTTATATTTTGAATTGTCGACACAAGAGTTTGATCGCTGATGCGAAGAAGAATTTACACCATGATTCAAATCATATGTAAGTAGACAATCTAAATTTGGTTTACATATACGCAGACTTTTAGACATATTTATTTGACTTTATGTTTATGATAATCAAGCTCACCTTGAACAAGAATTGTTATTCTATCTATCATGTGGTCCAAAAACATTGGTACGCAATTGCCCGGCATATTTCATAAATAGATATAATTTTCATACTGAAGAATATGGAATGAAAAAAAGTACAATGAATAGTGGGATTTGTGTTCAATTATCCAATGATGAAGGTGCAAATAACGATTTTTATGATTTATTGGATGAAATTATAGAGGTAGAATACTCTAGCCCAGAAATGTGAGTTATCTTATTTATGTGTCGCTAGTTTGACCCTGTCAAAGGGATGAAGGTGCATCCACAGTTTAATTTGGTTGAAATAAATAATAAGATATTGTATAAGAGATATGAACCATTAGTGTTAGCACAATAAGAGTAGGGGTGTAATCGAGCTGAGCCGAACAGAACTCTTGAATGTTTGAGTTTAACTCGTTTATAATCAAGACGAGCTCGAGCTTTATTTAACAAATATATTCATGACTCATGAGTTTATTCGAGCTTTTATCAAGCTTAAACGAGCTTAGTAAATATAAATTATAAATTTAAATATTTATTAAAAACTAAATTATATATTTAGAGAAAATTATAATATTCTTGTTAAAATTTCTAATTTTATTCTAATAAATAAATTTAATATATTTGTTTATATGTTTCATAAGTAGAATGTAAATTTTATAAATTTAATATCAAAACTATAATTTTTTTTATTTAAAAGTTGATTCATGAACTTAACGAACATGTTCACGAGCTAACAAGCCGAGTATTGTGAAGCTTGAGTTTGGTTTATTTATCTTAATGAGCCTCATTAAACGAGCTCAAGCGAGCTTTTATCGAATCGAGCTTCTAATAGCTCATGAGTGGCTTGGTTCATTTACACTCCTAAATAAGAGATTCAAGTATTTTATTCTTCGTATCTTAGTTTGAAATGTGATAAGATTGATTGGTGGGTTGTTTGTAAAATGAAAGCATAAAAAAAATTTAAGGAACGTTGGGAAGATATTGCATATCAACAAGAGGAAGTTGCAAATAGATTTTAGACCAAAAAATATATTATTCTAACATTACAAAATCCCAGCGAAGTAGTGATAAACGTGAATGCAAGTAAAATTCATGAGAATGATGATGATAAAACATATGATGAGAAGGAGGAGGAATGATAATGAGGATTTTGATTTATGATGTTGGATAAGTTTTGTTATTAATTAGACATTCACACAAAAATATGATATTTCATTTTCATATATAATAATGTTTTACTTATGAATAAATTTAGTTTTAGTCTACTAAGTTAAAAAAACTCATAGCTCAATTAGTTATTTATATGTTGTCTCATTCTTAAATTTATATATTGTATCTGTTAATGCATTGTATGTTTTTCCTATAGGTCATTATAGGTGGCATCTACGATTTTGTTTCGCACACACTCTTGATATGTTATTAAATATGGTAAGTTTTTTCATATTCTTTATTATGCATCAAATTTTTAATTACTTTATCCTAATAATTTTTGTTGATAGTCTCGACATGGTGAGCATAGACAGAGTACTCTTGGCTAGTCTGTTTCATCACCTGGCACTAGACCTACGTCCGCCATTCAAGTGCAGGACCTTCCCATGCACCTTCGGCAACACCTTCTCGTTCATTGTTACTAGTACATGAGCATGTTCCTTCTGCCAAAAACTAAGCCACTGAGATTATAAACACTTGAAAGTTTCTAGTCCCGCTAGGAGATTCAGAAGTACTATGTTTATATTTTATTTTTTTCAACTATCTTAATTATTTAACATTATTTATTTTTTAACTTTATGGTAGATTTGTAAAGTTAGTACGGATTATTCATGATATAAATAGAATTGTGAATAACCACTGGGGAGGTGCTTCAATGACATATACAAGCACTCCAATACCCATCAAATAGTTCTAGTGGAACAAATTTAAGGTATATCCGCTTCCATTTATATATGAAATTAAAGTGAATATATAATCAATTATTTTTTCCATTTCACAGGGCATTCAATTGGAACCGAGTGAAGAGGTGGTAATAAAAAAATTAAGAAAAAAAATATGGGGATCACATCTAACATGTACGTGTTCATGTGAAGACTAGGAGAAAAAAGTCACCCTGTATCACCGATGAAAATTGGACCAGGATCTCCAATTTTTGGGCAACCGAGGAGAGAAAACAAAAGAGTCAACATAATAGGTTAAATCAAGTTTATAATTTTGGAGACTCATTCGACATTTGTGGGAGATTCTATCAATATCGATAAGCATACATGCACATAGATTGGTAATTTGTTAAGTCTCTTAATTTTTTAATCTTTTTTAGATAATTTCATTATTTTTAACAATATTTTTTTAAACAAGAAAATGGGGAATGAGCTAGGGTTCATAGACACATTCACCCTCACATTTAAAAAAAAAAAAAAGACAAGACTTCGAGTGGGGATAGAGCTAAAGCAATTAAAGTATCTATTAATCTTTGATCTTAATTTATAATTTAGATCCTATTAGTTATGTGCTCTCTCTCTTTATATTATATGCATTGCTATTATATCTAATTAAGATTATATGAATTTTAAAAATATTGTTATTATAATTTTATTTTAATTTTTCTTCTTACAATACTAGATAAATATGATGAGCTAGAGCTAGCACTAAGAAATTCATGAGCTAGTGATAATTCAACGGATTTGAGCCCTCTGTTGGTAATAATATGAGTTTATGGTCGGAGGTAAGTGTGGGAGTGAAGGGGGGGAAGGATATTGGAAATGAGTTCTTTGAACATAACCCAAAGAGTTGCCAATATATCTTCTTCCACTCCACCAGCAGTAAGGGCACAAATAAATAACTTGACTCAAGAAGTTAGCAATTTGAAGAGGAAATAAGAAAAATATTCCAACAACATGACCTTATAATGCGACATCTTCAGTTATACTCAGTTTCAAGTCAAATTCCTCTCGGTTCTGGTGATGATGAGAACAATAACAATGATGGTGATGGTTCTTCATGACTTTGTTATGTATGAATGTTATTTGTCTCATAATTATGCTTTTGAACATTTTGGAACCCTTCATGTTGATATTTTTTATTAATACTGTTAATTTGTTTCAAACAGAGCTGATGAGACCAAGGACATGGTCTTTACATAATAAGTTTTGTATTAGTTTATAAGATTTTCTTAAATGTAAAATGATACTTTTTATTTGTTTATTTTTTATTTGTTTATTTTTTGATGCAGGAAAAGAAGAAGAATATAAGGAGATCAAGGAAGTGTCTACCGAGGCAGACGATCCTTTCTTGTTGTATCTCTCCATTATTTGGAAACGGTTTGTGACCTGTTGCATGTGAATTTTTAGATTGGAATATTTGATGCTTTTGGATCTAATGACATATATATGGATATATTGACTTGTATACACGGTATGTTTGTTTTCTCACTTTGGATATGTTTGTTTGACTTGTATGGATTGTAGATTTTGGTTTGGATTTTGAATATGATGTGTTGGAATGTTTGTGTATGTATAAACAGGTTTAAATTTTGTATGCACGATAAAATACAAAAATGGGCGGGTTCTGTGTAAAACTTTTGCGTACGAATTTGGTGACAAAAATTTTTTGTTGTTAACCTATCATAATCCACCGTGTATCACCAAAGTTCGTCATTTTTGTGACGATTTTTTTTTCAATTCATCGTAAATGACCTTTTTTTGTAGTGGATGTTCCCAAATTACTCCGCCATAGGCGTCATGATCGAACCATGTTCTTATCAGGGATGTTCCGGGTTGAGGATATTTGCAAGCACATAGTATGTATGGTAGAGCATAGCATGATGGAGATATTCTAGGTCAAAATATCCCCAAAGATAGCATATGAGCATGGTAGAAATGTTCCCAGTTGGAGATGTTCTTATTTTGGTGCTTGTGCTCATCGAGATTGTTTTCAATCGAGGATACTCCCAATCACATAATATGTATGATAAAAAAAAAAATATGAAACCGTCACATCAGCGACCCCCCTAGAGCCGGTCCCACAGATATGGAGGGAGGTAAATGCAGGTACACAGGTAGAAGGTGCATAGCGGAGATGTTAACCCCGGACAGTGACACCCCGAGGATCGACCCCTGGACCTCTTGGCCAATGGCGTAGCCAGGTTCAACAATTGCCCTGGGCTAAAAACGCTAAGCAGTAAAGTCCAACCCAGCATAGCCAGGTTGAGGCCTAAAATTGTTGGGCTACTTGCTTAGCCGTATTGCTCTGGGCTAAAAATGCTAAGCCCAACAAAGCACAACCCAACATAGTCAAGTTGAAGTCTAAAATTGCTGGGTACCTTGCCGAGCTGCACTGGGCTAGAGCCCAGCAAAGCCCAGCCCTGGCTACACCATTGCTCTCGGACAAAGAACCATGCACTCCCCATCTGTACTACGTCATGGGGTCCACATAATATGTATGATAGAACGTATGCATGGCCGGGATATTCCCGATCGGAAATGTTTCCAATCGTGGATATTCCTAAGCACATAATATGTATAGTAGAGCATATGCACGACGGGTATGTTCATATATGTGTGTGTGCTCATCAAGATGTTCCCAAGCACATAATACATATGGCAGAGTATATGCATGTCAAGGATGTTTCCGGTCGGGATGTTCTCAGAGATAGTGTATAAGTGTGGCGGGAATGTTTCGATCGAGGGTGCTCCTTGAGGTAGCATATGAACATAGTGAGGATGTTATAGGAATATTCTCAGCCAGGAATGTCTCTATAGAGCGTATGAGTCAATGTTGAAATATTCTCAATCGAAGATGTTCTCTAATTTTCAAAAATACCTTGATGATCTAACTGCCGCATCAAATCCAGTTGGCTCTTCTGCTGAGTTGGTTGCGACGTCCGTGTCTCACAATTCACAAACAATAAAGAAGAAGAATGTTGTTCACAAAAAGATGCACATTGGCACTAAGAATGATCGGTTGTCTTAGATTTTTTAATGCTAAGTGTGACTAGAACCATGAAGCTCGCTTGTGGTGTTATCCACGTGAAAGGGAAGTAGCAAGAGGACATGTATCATCTAGATGCATCCTCAAGAAACAGGTAAAGATCTAGGACCTCATAATCAAGAAGCAATTAGTTTGTCATAAATGAGGAGGAGAGATCTCATGCCCTTTGTTCTTTCCGTCACTGCCATTGCGTGATTCATGCATCGGTCGGTCACTGCACGAGTAACTGTCCTTATGCAACACAATTTTCAGAATTTCTATAACCACCAATTTAATTGCATAACTTTAAGAGTAAATGAATTAAAATTTAAGAGTTTTTTTTATAGATATGTGAAGGTTTAAATTCACATCATAATTTTATTGAGAGAGTTCAATTTTGTTGGTCTCGCCCTAATATGAAGAATAGTTTTACCATTTAATATAATATTAAACGGGACAATAATACCTAGTGAAGATAACTTAACCTTCGCCCCAAGGACCTCCCTGGACCGACCTATACGATCTAGAAGAAAGATAAATTACGAACAACTTTACCCACGGGGATCAGATGGTCGATGCATTTCACTGAAGTCAAGAGACAATATATGGTTGGTAATATATAGTTGTAGACTCAATCACATGTGGTGGCCTTATTTTTATGTTTCAAATTTTTAATAATAAAGTTTTCTCATTTAAAATAATTGTTCTTAGATTAAGAACATTTTTCTTTTTTAAAAAAATTATTTTTATATAGTTAAAAATAACAATTAAGTACATCCACAAGCTTCTGGGTGGAATAAAATAAATACCTTCTTTATAATTTTATTTTGATGATTGAATGGATAATGAAGATGAAACTATATATAATTTCAAGTAATGACTCGTTCGATTTCACTCGCTTCGAATGGCACGATACATTTCATCTTTTTTTATTGTAGTATTATTTGTCATTTTAAATCTAACAATACTAGGAAGGGCTAGATGTTGGAGAGCTAGATAGGCCAAGCAATTTAGACGGACCCAACGTTCAAGCATCTTTGGCTAACCAATTGATTTTAGTGAGCCAAATTCTCTTGATGCATTAGGTCGATCAAATGTGTGATCATATTTACCCAAGTTGATACCCAAATGGTAGACTTACGTCAATGGGCAAGGGTTCAAATCGTGGTTGTGACAAATAACCCTCCCACTTAGAGGGTCACTCAATACTTGATTTGCCTCCCTTTATCTCATCGTGTCACCGGCGATGAAGGACGCTTGACATGAGCGTTATCAATATTCACCCAAGCTACTTAGTTTTATTTGTCCAAACTACTCACCCACTTGGCATACATAACTCACGTGGTTTGCCAAAGTAGGACCGATTGGGTCATATAGATTGAACTGGTTAGACAACCCACACGAGGTGAGCGAGGTGACAAACTAGACCAGGCAATGACCAAAATTATGGATCAAATGAACTGGGTGGATCAAGCAAATCAAGATGATTGAGTAGATCACACCATGTGGATTGGATGGGGAAGATGAATTAATGGATACAACAAATCAAACAAGTGAAACTAGTTGAGTGGATCTGAGTGTTCTACTTGTCATAACACCTTGTAGTATATGGGGTTTGAATAGAATATGGATTTTAATAGAATATGGATTAGTTGAATACCAAACTCACCAAAGTGTCAACATATTTCCCCATAGCTGGAATTTGTAGCTCTCTTGAACATACCCCAATTTCAGCTGCTAAACAAATATCAATCCTGTACACTTCCATGTTTCTTTGTCTTGTCCCTAACCAGCAAACAATTATGAGTGTTAGAATCTTTGTTGAACAAACTCAGTACTGATGCTGAAACAATGCTTTTCAGACTGTAACGACAGAATCTTATTTTCGATTGAATCGGCCCAACATCTAATTTAACCAAAATGCCTGCACTTTGAATTGAGAGTTCACCATAGAATTTCGTACCTGAGAAAGCAGACGACAGGCAACAACCGAGCTGTGGATTCTTGATGTCAGAGTTCTGGAAGCCGGCCATTTTGAGTAGTTGCACTGCAATAATTCAATGTTAAAATGTACTGAACCAGCAGACATGAACATGTTTGAGTTATAATTGACATTCCTCGTCACTCAGAGAAAATTTTACCTGTTCTGTTAATGAACACAATATTGTTGAAGTAGATGCCTGCTTGCCTGCTGAGATGCGACGAGAAGTAGAAAAAAAAATTATTAGTTTCTGTCAGGAGAGCTATTAACCAGAGGACCTAGGCATGGCTGATAGCTTCCTGTTCCACCTTCAAAGCACCACTTAAGGTTATGTGACTTGCACCCATGCTCCTACCAATAATACAGTTGACTATTACTATACCTCCATTATCCATCTCGATCACAGTAGGCAATTATTGAGAATATAAATATATACAATTGGGCTATTCTGTCAAATGACTAGTCAATCAACTTTAACAACTATCTTACTAACAAAAGTTGATAGGACAAAATTTTAAATGATCAATCGCCGAGTAAGGGCTGGTGCAATGTAATATTGTTGCTAAATTTGATCAAAAGTTAACTATTCCTAAACAATGGTTGTTCAATCCAACAACATTTTCTCTTTTACTTTCCCCACACAAAAAGCAAATCCTAAGAATAAGTGGAACACTGCAAGTGATATAAATTTTGAGCAATGGTGATCCACAAGACTTGAATATGAAAATTTGTTGAGGAAATGAAATTAATGACATCAAAGAGGTAATACCATAATGAAGTATTATCACAAGCTTGTCGTAGTGCGAAATTATATAATCCTTTCACACTTCAAGTATGTACACAGAAAGATAATATTACAAAAGAGCTAAATAAAATATAAAAAACTTATGGCGATGAAGCTTTAAGGAAAACTCATCACTGCACAGTGATATTGGTTATAAGGATAAAAAAAACAAAGTAGAGAAAAAATATATATACACAATCTAATGACTTAAAAATTGTTGAGGAAATGAAATTGATGGCATCAAACAGATAATACCACAATGAAATATTATCACAAGTTTGTCATAGTGCGAAATTATATAATCCTTTCACACTTCAAGTATGTACACAGAGAGATAATATTACAAAATAGCCAAAGAAGCTTAATATAAAAAACTTATGGAGATGGAGCTTTAAGGAAAACTCATCACTGCACAGTGATATTGGTTATAAGTCTAAAAAACAAAGTAGAGAAAAAAATATATATACAATCTAACAACTCTATACAATCTATCATTTTCCTTATGAAAACTCTATGTAAGTTCTTTTAGAAGATTCTGTAAGAAAATATAACCTTGCACCATTATTGAAGCCCTAAAATTGCTTCCATTTATTCCACATTATGCATATTATTGTAGCATGCACAATTTATCTGATCCATTTGACCTTTAATAGTGTTGGTTCCCTAGTACCTTCTGAACAAGTCTCTAATGTGAAGAAAGCACCATGTTCTGAGAAGTGTTTTGTACTTCCTCCAACCTTGGAAGTACTTCCCAATTACCTTTTTGAAACTTGGCCTCCGCATAACCATGTTATAATAAGCTGATACATTGGGCCTGCAAGTGATGTATTCCTCTTTAAGATCCAGTAGAACTATTCGTGCCAAAACAGGAATAAACATGGAGTCAGCCATGGTATAATCTTCTCCAGCAAGATACTTTGTAATGCCCAACTGTATTTCTGCATCATCAAGAAGATGACAGAGTTTTTCCTCACTTTGTTTCAGATTTTCAGGGTTCTTCAACTTCTCATCTGTATCATAGGCTTCTCGAAGTTTCAAGTGGTAAACACTAGCTAGATCTGGAGCTTGGACCATCCGAGCAATCACTACACGGCGAACAAATTTGGAAACAAATAGTCGATACTTTTCTGGGACATAAGCCAGAGTGAATATTTTGGGACTCCATAGATCAATTCTCTCCACCCATTCTGTGACCTTTGTGTTAATGGGATTGTCCTCACCGTTCAGAGACACAGAGAGTTTCTCTATGTACCTTATGTCAATCAGGTGTTGCTATATGAGAATTTATTTCCATTCATAATGATATAAAGTAAATAAAACATCTTAAGTATCAAGACATGAAACTTACTGGATAATGTCAATGGCTTGGAAAATGATATGGGAACCATTTTGGAAGACAGGAAGTTTTGCAGATTGATTCATGCGAAAGAACAAGACATCCATGTTCTTCCCAGTTAAAGGATTAACATGATAAGATGTGTAATCAATCCCTTTCTCTTCCAGTGCTAACCTCACTTTCTGACTGTCCATTGAGTAAGGATGATGATAGAGCTGCATGAATAGACCTAAACAAATCCAATCAATTTCACTGAGTAGTTTAATTGATGTGTCACACAAAACAAGTAGCTATTGTATCACTACTCAATGACAAATCTAAAATCTATTAGATTCAAAAATTATGATCAGCTTGTATACTGAAGTGGAATATAGATAGAAGAGATGGTGCAAAATACTGTCCCTTCAGTGATGTAAATGCTTTGGGACAAAGTTACAAAGTTTTGTGCAAATTCAATTATAAGCTACAATTTAGGTCATATTACTTACCTCCGCCAGGAAACTAACGAGTAACACCTCTTTTTCAAGCCAATGAACTACTTAGAATACACAGTCCTATGTTTGAATCTCTGGTATAAGTATTTCAAATAAAGCATAACCCTAGTTAAGTCAGTTCAAATATGGGATTGAGTCGGTCTGCTCCAATTTTCTTATTTCAATGGTCGATGCACAACAACAACAACTAAGTCTTATCCCACTAGGTGGGGTCGGCTATAAGGATCCTTTTACACCATTAAGCTCTATCTCCTACTATATCATCATCTATACTTAAATAAATTTTATTTTGTTTTATTGTTGCTAACCAAGTCTTTTTTGGTTTTCCTCTTCTTCATTTGATATGCGTGTTTGACATAGTTTCACATCGCCTAACTGGAGCATTTATTGGTCGTCTAAGTACATGCCCGTACCATTTTAAATATGTCTCTCAAAGTTTTTCCTCAATAGATGCAACGCCGACTTTCTTTCTAATGCTCTCATTTCTTATTTTGTCCATCCTCGTATGTCCACACATCCATTTTAATATTCTCATCTCTACAACTCTCATCTTCTGCTCAATGTGCTCAAGTCATAGTCCAACATTTAGTTCTATATAACATAGTAGGTCTAACTGCAGTTTTGTAGAACTTTCCTTTAAGTACTTTAAAGACATAAAACACCCGACGTTCTCCTCCATTTCAACCATCCTGCTTGTATTCTATGTAAGACATCTCTCTCAATCCCTCCATCGTTTTGCAAAAATGATCCTAAATATTTAAAACTCTCGGTTTCGGGCAACTCGTCATCTCCTATTTTAACAATTGTCTTATTACGTCTAATATTACTAAAACTTGAATTCCATATATTCTGTCTTTATTCTACTAAGGCTAAAACCTTTCCCTTCTATTGTTTCCCGCCGAGATTCTAGTTTAGCATTTCAATGGTCGATGCAAAATATCAAAAAATAGATTAACTTCTTCCACGGCAGATCAGGCTTGTCGGGATTGTCATTTAATCATATTTAACAATCATAAGTGGTAAGTTGTCTTACTTTCAGAAAGGAGTAACATGATGGGTAAGATTCATGCATAAAACCTCAAATAGTTGGGACAAATCAACTTCTTGAAGAGGATGGAATGGTTATATTCTTTAAACTAAAAGTGTGTTTAACAAAGACGGGAAAAATTAGGGTTCTGAAATTCCATTGAACAAGGCCACCTCAATGCCTAGGTGTCAAGGGATATGGAAGGCTATTGTATCTATGTGCTAATGTATGCCACTAAGTGTTTTTCCCATTATACATTTGTTGAGGTTGAATTTATGATATTGTTTGCCATGTAGAGAATAATTTGGTGATAACACCAAATAAACAATAAATGTTATTTAGAAGTCTAATTGTTTTCAATATAACAAGAACTTCCACAACCAGCCAACTTGCCCTAGGGCCTCATCATAAGAGATAAAGGACTTCCCCAAGTCCTCCCCTTTAGTTCATTATCCATTGCTTCCCCAAATGACATTCAAAAATAAACCACTTGAGATCTATAACTTAGAAGAATAAACCAAAACCCTAATAATTTAGTTTAATGGTTTATTGGTTTGGTTTCTACAAATTAGGTAAAATTATCGGTTTCAATTTGGTTTCAGTTTGAGATTATACAAATTGTTATCCATTAAGGTTTTTATAATATATATGTATGTATCATTAGATAAATTAGTATCTGTTTTTATTCTTATTTACTTGTTCCCTTCAGTAATCAATATAATTCTTAAATTAGAATAAGTTTTATTGTTATTTCAATAGAAATCTAGCTTGAAACTAGTTGTTGATTAATAAATATTTATTTATCAATTTACAATTTGAAACCAAACTGAAATCAAATTAAACATGTCAATTCAGTTTGAAACAGAATCAAATCCCTTTTTAAGTTCAGGCTTGAATTAGATTTTTTGAACTTTGTTTTCACTTTCACAAAACTGATAAACTAAATCATGCCCATCCCTACAAACCACTAGTGCCACTTGGCCTCCCTTCTTCAGATAGCATTCATGAAGTGCCCAATTTACCAATTTTATGCATATATACTTGCAGTTGGCTGTAAAATAAAAATAGATAATACTGATACTGATGCAGACAAGATGTTCAGAAGGGAATCTACCTATAACCATCAAACTCCATGCGACTAACCTCCTCCCAAACAATACCTCACCAGTTTTGCTTCCCCCAAGTATGGAGAGGTGCAATCTTTTGGGGAAAAAAAAATAGCTCTGTCTCAACATTCTTCCATCCTGGAACTTATTCAGGAAAAACATACACAACCATTATGCAGTTTGGTAATTCCATGAACTGAGGGCTACATTTAAGTAGTCCTACCACTAAGTGTGGGAATCACTCGCACACCCAAGACACACATGATTCAGGAAAAGAACAAAATTTCTATTGCTAAGGAATTGTCTTTCTTAGGTTACAGTTTCTATAGAGGAAAAGAAGATAGTCTAAGGTTCATAAAACAAAGAAATGAACTTGGATTAAACTAGGTAGTTGAAACAAAATACTTGCTTCTAAGAGGAAAAATGCCTTTTGACTTGTGAGTGGCCAACCACCTCTCCCTATGTTTCCTCGATTTTGCTTCTTTCACCCACTTTATCTCTCAATTGGGTTTCATCATGGAATGTGGGCTTTTGGGGTGATCCAAGCAAAATAAGTCTAACTTGAGTTGGCATTAATTTGCCTATTTAGTTCC
Organism: Zingiber zerumbet; assembly: GCA_037833815.1. Taxonomy (NCBI): domain Eukaryota; kingdom Viridiplantae; phylum Streptophyta; class Magnoliopsida; order Zingiberales; family Zingiberaceae; genus Zingiber; species Zingiber zerumbet. The sequence continues at coordinate 4,655,122 of JBBMJZ010000137.1, forward strand.
TACCCTCCAAGAGAACAAGCAGATGGAAAATATTTCCCTTTTTCTATGAGTTTTTTCTATGGTAGATTTTCCTCGTGTTCTACTACCAGGCATGGCTCCAATTTTTATTTGGAAATAATTCACAGGTAATAAATAATAATGAATATCACCTTCAACCGTTTCTCAGACATAAGAAATATACTAAATAGCATTAGTAAAGTTGATTTTAAGACTAAATATACTAAATATTCTAAGGGCCTATGACAGTATGCCCCTCAAATATGATTTGACCATTTGAATCAAAAGGGAATCTGAAAAATCCTAAAGAAATTACTTATGGTATAGGTATAACTAAAAGACAGTCTTGAGGGAGATTTGAGTGGAAGTGTAGGATATGTCATCTCATTTCATTAAAATGTCTCATTTCTATGTATATTTGTAGTTATACGATGGCATTTTAATGAAATGAGATGACATATTTTATGGTTGAAAGGCTTGAAGAATCTAGGAATAAAATAAAATTTTCTGTGATTTATGATTTTGTTTCCTTCTCTCTTCTCATTATTCTATATCATTTTTTTTCATTAACCAATATAATTCAGGAATGTTCAATGTGAAAGTTAATTGAGTAAATCCTAGAAGTGAGGATAGTTTGTTTGGAACAAAATCCATAGTAGTTTTAGCTGATTCGTTTGACAATATATATTTCCTAAAATATGAGATATTGAATGCACGACGACTAAAGTCAAAAAAATATAAATCATGTAGTAACAATATCTACAAGGTCATCTAGAAGATTTTGGCAGTGAGGATGGAAGGAGTTATAGGCAACATACTAGACCCAGCCAAGACAACATTTGTTGAGGGGAGGTCTATTACAAATAACATTCATCTCGCTGCTAAGAAAGTATGCCAGAGAGCAAATCTAAACGCGGTGTGTTCTCAAGGTAAATCTTCAAAAGGCTTTTGACATAATGGACTAGCACTTTCTCAAGGTAGAACTGCATTGGAGAATTTTAGCTTCCTTAAACTCGGCATAGATTGGATCATTGAGTATGTCACCACTACCTCATGTTCAATGGCCATTAATGGAGAGATACATGAATATTTCCATGGAGCGAGTCTTAAGACAGGGTGATCCACTATCGTCGTTCCTTTTTGGTATCTGTCTTGAGATATTGTCCAAGCTATTGTAACAAGTATCCATGCAGGCAAGATTTCACCTACATCATATGTGCGCAGGGACTAGAGTCACACGTCTAGCATATGTTGATGATCTACTAGTTTTTGGACGCGAAGATGAGTCCACTGTCACCCACATAAAAAAACTGCCTATGAATATTTGGGAATTCAACAGGCCTGAAAAGTTGCAGAAGTCCAGGATCTATATGGCAAGGGTTAATGAACTCACCAAAGACAAATTACTAGAGATGTCATGCTTCCAACTTGGGGCATTCCCCTTTAGATACTTAGGCATACCTCTGGCAGCAGAGCGGTTGCATACAACGGACTATGCGATGGTTGGACGTCTCACTTCCCGGCCGAGACACACCCTGTCCTATGTTGGAAAGCTAGGCCGGTAAGGCGTTGAGTGTTTTTGGCTTTCCATCATGTTGATCCCCAATGGCATATTGGAAAAGGTATATTCTATCTGTATATCCTTTGTTTGGACATTGAAACATCATCCTATCTCACGGGTTGCTATGTGCCTTCCAAAGAAGGAAGGGGATATGGCTTGAGGGATCTTCGGGCATAGAACTCAGCACTGCTTTCATGTGTCTTGTGGAACATCCAACAAAAGAAAGACATCCTTTGGGTACAATGGATCCACCATACATACCCAGGTCATGTTAATCTTTGGCTATGGCAGGTAAAGGCCACAAATTCTCCCCTTGTCAAGCGTCTACTCTAGGTTTGGGACACCATCTTGAGCAGATCAGGCATGGTGGAGCAGCCTACTTCCTTATTTCACCCCTGGCATGTGAAGGGTCGGCATGGCACTTCGCAAGCATATGATTACTTCAAACAGAGGGGAGAACAACAGGCTTGGGCTTGTACAGTCAGGTCGGCAGGCATCATGCCCAGATATATCTTTATTCTCTACATGTTGGCTCATGGGTGGCTGCAAACCAAAGATCGACTGCCCCATGTACAATGTAAGATGTGTCCACCATGTCAGATGATGGATGGGACACAGGATTATGTTTTCTTTAGATGTGCAATCAGGAATTGAGGGCCAAGATGTGTGTCTAGCTAGGTGTGCGGCAAGAGATGGACACGGCAAGAAGAATGCTATGAGTTTTCAAGAGAGAGTTTAGGGGCAATATATGGTCACTAAGGCAAGGGTGTTAGCTATGTCTTGTATGGTGCATCTCATATGGTTCATTAGAAATCCATGTAATTTTGAGGGTGGGTGTCAAATCTTACTCGGATGCTCATTAAGATCCAAACGCATGTATTTAGATTTATGGTATCCTAACTAGTAGTACATTTCTTCTGATGCATTAATACATTTTACTTATAAAAAAAAATATCTTTATATTAAATGACAGATTTAGGGTTTAGGGTTTAGGGTTTAGGGCTTGGTTGTTGTTGTTGCATTGAATGACGGATTGTTCTACAAAAACAAGATTGAAGCTCTAAAATGGGAATCACGGTAATGAATGATCTTCCCTTATGTTTGTTGACAGTATTAAAAAAAAATAGAATTTCCCAAGATCATTCATCAGTAGCATAGTTCTTTCCTCCATTTTGATAGAGGTCAAATTTCACTTAAGTTATCTCAGCGTATATCCTGTTGATAAATGTTGTTTTAGCCTCCAAGGTTTATTTTATTTGCCTTTTCAAAATGTCTCCTAAGGTTTTAAAATTGTTAAAATGCCGCATGTATTTAGGTTTATTTTATTTGTATTAATCTGAAATTGCCCTTCAAATTTTTGAGGAGATTCCTAAATTACTATTGATGATAAAAGTCTATAGCTTTAATATATATCAAATGAGAAAACCGAAGAACCGATGAAACCCATGCAACAAGCGTTTTGTTCTTCCTTAAACCACACTAAATTAAATTAAATTAAATCAGAGAAACAGAGGCGCATAGTAACCTCTTCCCTTCTCAAAAACCACCGCAACTTGACAACTTTCACTGCATAAAGCGAGAAAACGGATATGTAACAGACAGATAAAATTTCTATCTTGCAGTAGAACGCCTTAATAAACTACAAGATGATAACAAACAAACAAACAAAAAATCAAGGGGTTAGGAGAAACAAAATCCTAAATCCACTAAGCATTAGAAACAGAAACAGCAGTTAGAACAGAAAAAACGTGAAAAGGGAGAACATGATCAAGAAGGAGCGGACCTTGAAGGCGAGGAGGATCGGAAGAAGAGAAAGTAGCGTGCGAACTAATGAAGAAGAATCGGCCGGCGGAATCGCCTTTTGAGTGTCGAACTGAGAATAAATTGATTTATAGTTGGAACTTGGAAGGTTTCTCTTTATCTTCTTCTTCCGATCGCTTTCGGTTACCCTTTCTCGCCACTTTCCGGTCTGCGTGCGTGGCAGCGACTTGACCTCATGATTTTACTTAAATGAACCTAAAATTTGAAAAATTCACGGAAAACATACTCATCGAAATTAATAAAATTGCAGATATGCATATTGCCCCGGAAAAATATCAAATATCTTTATTCTTTCATTTGAACAAAAATAAGGCATTAGGATGGGTTGGCGAGAGCGAATGTATTCATCTTTTGTCATTAAAAAAGATAAATTATCCATTTATATGAAAAAATTTAGGCATAAAACATAATCTCATATTAAAAAATATTATAAGAGTATAATTTTATTTTTATTTTCAAAATATTCTTATTTCAATATTATTATAATAATTTTATTTTAAATTACTATAAAATAATAAAAATAAAATAGTGTTTGTCAAATAATTATGAGGCAGAGCAATTTTTTTTAAGCAATTTTAATTAAATTATTCTATTATTGATAAAATTATTTTGACATAGTCAGCATTTCATATTATAAATATTCTAACAAATTTGATTCAAATTGCTATAGTAAAGTGATTTTAACTAAAATTATATGGAGTAGTTCTAGTTCACAATCGCTATAATCTAGAGTAATTTTATTCAAAACTACTATCATGTATTTTTATATTTAATTCAAAATTACTATAATATAAAATAATTTAATTAAAAATCATTATTTTAAAGTTATTTTTTAAGTGTGGATAAGTTATAATATTTGGATCAGATTAAAAAAATCTTTATATATATATATATATATACCCTGCTTATCTAACATGGATGTGCAGGCCGGATATAAATTTTGCCCATAATAAATCAGTCATAGTCGGTCTCAAGTTCGAATAAAGAAGAAAGGTTACATTAGGTTATTAGTCATTGTTAAAACTATAACAAATGTTCAATGAATGAATCCATTAAACTATTATGTTAATGCTAGGTTGTTCCCCGAAAAGAACATTTTACAGAGTGCGATTGTAATATTTCAGCAAGAACCGCTGCATCTTCAGAACTCAAGTGTGATACTAAATATGCAAGAGTTTGCGCTGTAGAATCTGACTATAACATATCGGCAAGGATCACTACATCTCCATGAGAACTTAGGCGTAGTGTTAAATAGGCAAGATTTCTTACACCATAAGTTGAATAAGAATAAATATGATAGGAAAACTAATAGTCTAATATTTAGAACATAAATGTAGGAACACTCACTAGTAAATCAATGGAGGTAGTAGATACGATGATTAGGAAAAAATTAGTATTTTATGTGTATAAGAGACAAAATAGGTAGGCAAGAAGACAAAGATGATAAAGATCTCAGGTTTTAAGTTATGGTACATAGGAAAGAGTAAAGCAATAAATGATATGAGAATTGTTATAGATAGTTCGTTAAAAAATAAAATTGTAAGAATAGTTAGAAAAGTAGATCGAATTATAGCCCTTAAAATAATAGTGGCAAAACAAAACTATAAACATAATTAGCGTATATGCATCGCAAGTAAAATTAGATGAAACTACCAAATCAAAGTTTTGGGACGACTTAGATGAAGTATTATAAAATATTCTACAAAATGAAATGATTTTAATAGGAAATGATCTAAATAAACATGTTAGGCTAAAAAATGATGAATATGAGAGGGTACATGGAGATTATGGGTTTGGAATGAAAAAAAAAATCATATTAGATTTTACTTTATATTAGCTAATATATTTTTTAAAGAAAAGAGAAGAACATTTAGTCACATTCAAAAGTGGGAATAATAAATCACAAATTGACTTTCATATGCTTAGAAAGAAGGATAGAAAGATTTATAAAAATTGTAAGGTCATTCGATCCCTAGAGAACGCTAAACTATCCAATATAGGTTAGTAGTGTTGGATATACGCCTCAAGTATAATATCAATAGAAAGAAAATATATATGACTCTTAGAGTTAAGTGGTGGAAATTAAAGGATGGGAAGTAAAATATATTTAAGGAGAATGTAAAAGTACAAGTATTAGGTGAAATATATGGTAACTCTAATACGACATGGGATAAGATGGTATCAAAGTTGAAAATGTAGCTAATAGTGTACTCGGTGAGTTAGAGGGGCATGCACTACTAAACAAGGAATCTTGGTGATGGAATGAGAAAGTATAAGAGAAAGTGAAAGGAAAAAAAAAAGAACAGCTTATAAGTAATTATATATTTGTAAGAACGAGAAAAATTTTAAAAAAATACAGTAGCCAAGAAAAAACTAAGAAAGCGGTGAATTAAGCAAAGAATGAAACTTTTAAATGATTATATCAAAAATTAGATACAAAAGAAGAGAAAGAGACATTTATAGAATAACTAAAGTGAGAGAAAGGAAGACAATAAATCTTATCCTAATAAAATGTATTAAAGATGAATGTAATAGGGTACTAGTAAACTATATATAAATAAAAAAGCGGTGGAAGGGGTATTTTTATCATATTTGTAATAAAGGTTTAGGTGACCAACTTAACTTAGGTAATTTAAGTAGGGCAAATAAGTATAGAAATTTAAATTTTTCTCGTAGAATTCAAACTTAAGAAGTAGAATAAGCTTTAAATGGGATGCACAATGAAAAAGTCGTTGCATCAAATGATATTCCGATAAAGGTATGAAAGTGCTTAGGGAAATAAGGTATTGACTGATTTACAAAATTTTTAAATATAATATTAAAAATGAAAAAAAAAATATCTAATCAATGGAGGGTAAGTATTCTAATTCTTTTATATAACAATAAGGGAGACGTATAAAAGTGTACAAATTATAGGGATATTAAATTAATGAGTCATACCATGAAACTTTTAGACCACAGTGACCGAAAAGCAATTTGGGTTCATGCTTGAAAGGTCGATAATAGAAGCTATACATCTTTTTAAACAACTAATTGAAAAATATCAAGAGTAAAAACAAGATCTACACATAGTATTTATTGACTTAGAAAAAAACTTATGATAGAGCCACAAGAGAAATTATATAGAGAATTCTAGAAAAGAGATGTGTTAGCCTAACATATATTGAATTGATTAAGGATATATATGCGGATATAATGACCAGAGTAAAGACTTTAGACGGAGTAACTAAAATATTTTCAATAAAGATAGGATTACATCAAGGATCGACTCTAAGTCTCTATCTTTTTACACTAATTATGGATGATATTATTTTGGTAGATGAAACACACGAAGGAGTAAATATTAAATTAGAATTTTGGTGGGAAACACTAAAAGGGAAAGATTTTAGGTTTGGTAGAATAAAGATAAAATATATATAGAATTTAAGTTTAGTAATATTAGACGTAATAAGACAATTGTTAAGATAGAAGGTGATGAGTTATCCGGAACCAAAAGTTTTAAATATTTAGGATTATTTTTGCAAAACGATTGAGAGATTAAGAGAGATGTCTTACATAGAAGAATATAAGTAGGATGGATGAAATGGAGAAAAACGTTAGGTGTTTTATGTGACCGTAAAGTACCTCTAAAACTTAAAGAAAAGTTCTACAAAGCCGTTATTAGACCTTCTATGTTATATAGAGTTGAATGTTGGGCTATAACTCGAGCACATGAGCAAAATATGAGAGTTGCAAAGATGGTGATATTAAGGTGGATGTGAGGACATACGAGGATGAGCAGAATAAGAAATGAGAACATTAGACAGAAAGTTGGAGTTGCATCTATTAAGAGAAAGCTATGAGAGACACATTTAAGATGGTACGGGCATATACTTAGACGATCAATAAATGCTTCAATTAAGTAATGTGAAATTATGACAAACACACATATTAAACGAGGAAGGAACTAGAAGACTAAAGAAGACTTGACTAGCAATAATAAAACAAGATAAAATGTATTTAAGTATAAATAATGATATAGTAGGAGATAGAGTTCAATGACATAAAATGATTCATATAGTCGACCCCACCTAGTAGGATAAGTTTTGGTTATTGTTATATATATATATATATATATATACACGCACACCAGCGTAACTCAACTTTTTTTTTGTTTGCGGGTTATCTAATAAAATTTTATCTTTAATCGCACACTTTGTGAGCATCTCATTTTTTAGTTTAATATTATAATTAAACCTCTAAATTCTAAAGATAAAAATTTGATTGGGATAATCAGTAAATAAAATAAAATAAAATAAAATAAAATAAAAATTGAGTTACGCTGGGTGCTCACATTGCAGACATGGTGTATATACTCTATACATCCCTTCAATGCATACTCCTGGATGATTCAGCGTCCATAGGTACTTGGAATAATGATTTCTTTTAGGGCGGATTTGAAAAAAAAAAATCTTTTTGGAAGCGTAGGTGCATATGTGTAATTTCATATAACATTATTGGCAATTCTGTTGATCCACATCACGCGTGGCCGGGTGTCAATGATTTAGGAACAGCTATTTCAAGCATAATTTATCTAACATTATAATTTCAATATTTAATATGATATATTGAATATCTTATGGTTGAGAAAAAACGAAGGTTTTTTTATTTGGTGAAATAATTTATAATAATATTGACTCTCTCTTTTATTTTATTTAATTTAAATTTTTCTCTAAATCGATTTGAATTGATCAAGTATAAAAATAAAAGTCAATTTGAAGTTCGACCAGTTTTCTTATAAACACGTTAAAATCAAAATCATCAAAAGATTATTTCTCCTTTTAAAATATCAGAATAGCACTTTTATTTTAAAAGTAGAATAATTACTACAAAATGAAAAATTAAAATTTTATTTTATTTTATACAAAAAAATTATATATATAGTGCATTTTTATATTTAAAAAAAATACCAATTTGATCGTTATTAATTAATTTCAAGCAAAATCATTTTTAAAAAATTAAAATCATGGTAAAAAATACAATCACTTTAAATAACTATTATAATTGTTTTAGCCGCTATGACTACAACAATTATAACAAACCACCTATTATAATAATTTTAATCATTTAAAATCAATTTTAATTAAATTTTGTAATTTTGACAAAATTCATAAAGAAGTTTTTGATATAAAAGTATATATTTTTCTAATGGAATTGAATAATCTAATTTTACACAGCTTCCATAAAGAACCCTACGAGTATCAAAAAGACAATTTTTTTTAAAAAAAACAATAATTATCGCTTCATAACATTAATTAGCTTTAATTAAATAAAATATTAAATATTTAAAAACAAAAACAAAATGGTGTTGGGTCAGCCCATGGCATGACTAACTTCTTATTATTTCGAGTCTGATAAATCCTATTCCTCCACACTCAATGATAAGAATAAATAATTATGAAAAGATTGAAAGAAGATTTAAGCGCCAAAGAATCAACAAGTGCTGGAAACATTAAGTAGTCCTTTTGGCCTTAATGTGAAGAAAAATAATTTCAAAACGAAAGAAAAAAAAAGGGACTAAATTGAAAGACTAGCCCTCCCCGAAAATTAGTAGGAAATTTACAACATACATGTCCCAAGGTCAGATTCTCCAAATCTTCCCATGCAAACTAAAAACAAAATGCTGGTCTGGTATGATGCAGTGGATTTGGCATCAGCACAGTCAAAAACTTCGCACTGAAATTCATCATGAAAAGCAGCATCCAGGATCATGCTGTGTACCCGCTCTCACCGATTGACAGTTTTCATCAATCCATGGCGAAAGTAGTATAAGCAGCTTCTTCGAAACTTTGTCCTCTTTTTTCTGTCCATCCTCATGTAAGGCTTATCATCTTGCTGTGTCGGCGTGGATGTTCCTCTTCTCTTCTGCTCTGTGATGGAACAGTTTCGCCATTGATCGCCTCTCGCAGTCCTGACCATGGAGATTGTTCAGAATCAATTGATGAACAGGGCAGAACAAATATATTGGAGTACTCAGATATAATCAAGATGAAACTCGGTGTACCTTGAACATATTTAAATGAAACAGTTTCCCAGGATTCATTCTTCTGAGTTTCAGATAGGTATATGCAAAGCTCAACTGGTCACGGGGTGTAAACCAGTCGACTTCATTAAACCACAGACAGGAAAACAAGTTGGACATTGGCGTATGTGCTCTTACAATGAAAGAGCCTTCTGGGACATCTGTTTGGAAAAACAAAGAAATATGTGAAATTGACAGAAGAAAATGTTAAGTCTTAGTGAGTGAGAGGAAGATAACGATTTCATACAGCTAGGAAGCAGCTTTTTCGGATCAGAAGGATCAAATCTCCTCAGTCCATCAGACTGGTAAAATTGAAATTGTTGATCAATGATAGTATGGTTGTATTTGTTCAGTTTCTTGTTTTGCATCACCTCTTCCCAAACACAGTGTCGATCATAATGATTGGAAATTGCATATTCAAAACCTCGTCGCCAGAGGAAATATTCTAAGATGAGGTAAGGATCATTCTGAAGCCTCAACTTACTATCTAGCCAGATTGAATACCTGATTGGGCAAAAAAAAGCTAACATAGCAATGACTCCATGAAATGCAAACAGTTCAGATCATAAAGGGAAAAGCTGCATGAGACAGAAGACTATACAGGAGGGGAAAGGATGACAAGTTTGCATCAGATGGAAAGATTAAAAAAGACCACCAATTGGTTTTAAGCTTGTGCAATCTTGCATTCTCACCTGGCAGAAGGGAAGAGCCTGTGTGTCAAAAACTTTGGAATCTTTCCAACTCTTCTCATGTCTGTATAAGGTAAGTTCTTGACCACCACTATTTTCCACAATCCAATGGACCCATTTTCCATCTTCTGTCCTTCCGATAACAGAGTTTGCAGTGTGCTTTCATCCATGAACATGGCAAAGCAGACATTTTTCCTTGAGAGATGAGTGATCTGCAACGATTAAATAATGTCCTAACTGATATCAGAAATAAAATTATACTGTTAACCATTTGACAAAGTCGCTATAATGACCTAGGTATTATTGCAGTCAAGCTATAATGAACTAGGTATTATTGCAGTCAATCTATGCTGGATGACTGATGAAATGGATATGGTATTCTTTGCTAAAATCATGTAACATCATTACGATCGTCAAAACACATGCATATGCACACACACATAATTGTAATTGTCAAAACAAGCACACATTTTTATAACCCTAAAATTTAATAAGGGCAAATTGTTGGAATTAACAACAATTAAGGATAATTGTGATGTAATGGTTAATTTTGAGGCTATATTTAATTTATTTGAGGTAGATTAATGATGATTTTAATTATAAGTTTGCTCTGGGTTTGATCAAATTTGAGTTGGCTTGATTTTTATTAGAGTTGAATCAAGCACACATGGGTTTGATTAAATTGGATGCCAAATTTGATTTTAATGAGTCTGTTGTGTGGTTAGGAGTATGTAGTTTCAATTGGGTTCAATTTGAATTAATTTTGATTAGTTTAAGATTTAACTCAGTTTGCATTAGGAATAAACCGGTTTGGTCGCATTTTAGGGTTTTAGTGGAGTGTTGGGTTACTTAGGATTATTTAATCCTGTGCCTCTTTTCTCCCCATGTAAATCTCTCTCAACTCTTCCTCTCCTTTCACCTCTCTTCACATAGCGAACTCACATGGACCCAGTTCTAGAAACCCTCAAAGCCTCCTGTCTCATGCAACTGCTGTTGAGAGCCCCTATAGGGTGAACCTTCCCCCCTTGGCCACCGCAAGTTCTAGGCTACACTTTCCTATTAGGAAATGAACATCCTATGTAGATATATGAGGTCACTTGTTCTTTAAGGCAGTGATTTAGGAAGTTGGACAAAGTTTTGATCGTCCCTATTCTTGGAGTTTGAGCATAAGATAACCTTCTTACCATGATTTTTGTCTAGATAGAGTGGGGTCATAACTAATATTCATTCTCACTTACATCTCGCTATAGTTGCTAATGGAACCTTAGGGATTTCTTCGGTCATCTTCCTTTCGGTTCTTGTTAAACCTTTATTATGCATGAAAATGACAAGAATGATTAAGTTGTGATTATATAGTTATTGCTCGTATGCTTTTCAAATGTGTTAAAAATGATGTTGGATTAATGCAATGGGTTCAAATGAATTAGATTATTAAGATTTAAATGTTAGCTGCTGTAAATAATAACTTTCTATGCTTTTCAACTTGTGGGTTATCATGTGGGATCATATGTGAAAATGCTTTTAAATTATAACATGGTTCTTTAGTTATTCATCTTTGACACCTATCTTTTATATTGTTTATTGTTTTGCCTTACATGCTTAATATTAATTTTTATGTTCATGGTTGCAAGTTTCTTTTATGCTAAATCCTCTATTTGGCGACAATTTTATATATATATATATATATAGAGAGAGAGAGAGAGAGAGAGAGAAAGAGAGAGAGAGTGTTAATGCAACTTTTAATAAGTGGTGATATAAGTTAATCCCTCAATCTAAACATACTCTAAAGTGAGACATTTACTATATAATGTGTAAATTTAAAGTGAAATAATACTTGAACATGAAATCCTTAAAAGGGAATAAATTGTAGCAAAAGGTGATTAGCTCACCCCGACACCCCTTACGGTCCGTAGTCCGTTCCCCGGTTATATGAAGAGAGGTAAATCACAGGATCAGCTTATAGCTGACCATTAAGTTGCTAGAGGGTGTGAGGAGTTTTTTTCCGAGAGCATGCGCCCGTCGGAAATTGATCCTACCTCATTGTAGCAAATATGTCATCCTTAAAAGGGAATAAAAATTATTACAAATGGTGAAATAAATATTAAAAAGTGAATAGTCTAACATTTTATCAGAGAGCTCATACTCTTTCCCGACCATGGAGACATGAAAGGAAGAATCACCCATGGATCAATGTTTATTCTATTTTTGACAATTTATTATTTACCATATCTTTGTGAGGACTTTAGCCACTTGTCAAATCACACTACTTCACACTATAAGAGTTCAACTCTAATAATTCACTTCTTAGTGGTTTATTTACTAAAAACAAATGTAAAAAAAGATTACTTGTGGATATAATTATAGAATGATTATTAGCAATTGCCTATATATAAAACTATAAATAAATATTGTTTATCATCCTAACATGTAATAATGCTTATAATGTGAAAGCATATGCAGAATGTAGATTCTTCAATGTGAATTTTAATTATTATTATTCCTTTAATTTCTTAATTTAAGATAATAATTCATGCATATCTTTCTACATTAGCCACTTAGTAATTTGTACTCACATTCTGAAATTTTTAGCCCCCAAGTTGATCATTAAAGTGTTCGTGTCAAGTTTAGTGTTGTTCCTTCTTATGTATGCATTTTAGTTAGTTTATTTTGTTGTTTTTGTTCTGACAATATTGTAAGCCACGCACAACAAGCGACACTCACATACGTGCACACTTTTCATACATAGATTATTAGAGTTAGATACTTAAAACATAGGTTAGCAAGCCTATGTTAGTGTCCCACAAGGTCATTGGATCAAATCTTACCTCCCTCGACCTCATGGGAAAAATAATGCATTTATTCTAAAAAATATTTCAATTAACTGGTCAAATGGTTTGTGCATCAATTTATTGAAAAAACACATCTGTAATTGTTCAATAATAAATTCATTTCGCCCATGGTACAGAGTGCAGCGGCAGATGCCTTCCCAGTTCCCAAGCATCTAAGGATCAAATCCAATTTCGACGAATTAATGGATAAATTTCACTTAATAGGCAGTTGACCTAAGCTAATGGGCTGCCCATTGCGAGCGCTTCCCAATTTACCCTGATGGCCGGTAGGAAACTTTCATAGAGTCGGGTCAATCAACTGCAAGATTAGTCAACGTAAGATGGATATCTGGTACCTACTTAAAATTTATATATAGACTTGACTGAGCATCATTAGAATTCACTTGTGATTTGTATAAAGCACCTAATGTTATTAGATATATTCCAAACTCTTAAATTTATGATGCACTGTGACAATAGTCTCACATGGACAAGTGCACATATTGAAGGTAGAATGCTCCATGCCTATAGTTCCACATGAACAAGTAATATTCATTGCGCTTATATATTACAAGAATGTCCTCTCTCAAGTGACTCGTCATTTTGGAATCAAATAACACATCGAGACTTTATTTTAACACATCAAAGTTAGCACCATCCTAGTACTTCTAAGAATCATAAACTCTGATTAGCTTTTGCATGTATCTACTTCCACCTGCATGTGCGTCCACATGTGAATACATATGCATGACTGGAATGTAATGCTAGAATTTAAATGACGAAAGCTCACAAGATGTATCCACAATTATAAACTTATTGCTATAAAAAGTTGTGCTTTTCCACTGTATGGAAAATAATGACTAATATAAAGTCCATTTGGTGATTTGCCATTAAGAACTAACAACAAAACCATTGAAGGAAGAGAAGGGTAGGAGACAGAGTTGACAAAAAGGGCTTGGCAATGGAAGAAAATGAAGGTAAACACAAAAAGACAAGAAATGCATAGGACCTAGCAACGTACTACCTAATGAAGTTAAAGCATCTTTTCACTAACCTTCCAACCAATTAGTGCTTCAAATTTACAAATACCCCATATGGAGCGAAAGTAACAGGCAATATAACTAAAAAACATAAAGAAATAAGCACATTAAGGACAGACCATTTCCTGTTATGGTGTGATTAGCATGAAAAAACACAAAGGTGGCTCACTTTATCATATTGTTTGAAGATTTAGCATTGTCAGACAACAGTTCCAATAAAATTGAGTGTCATCAATGAACATTTTGCATAAGTAATCATTCAGCTACTAGAAATGTGGTGGATATAATTATTATATGACAGCGATTCTAATGAATACTTTGCTATCATCCATGACCATTTCGGTCAAATTAATCATGACACTAGTACAAGAATTGTTGGATAAACTGTCACTAGACAATAAACTACGCTGAATGTTTATTTGAGTGGTATGGCTTAAATAATTGTTCAGCAAATAACAGTTTCATAGTTCTAGAAGATATTATCAATTATGATATCAGACATGTAATCAGAATAGAACAGAACTTGAAGAATCAATACAAAATGGAGGCAGAACTAGCACTAGAACTGAAATGATTATTTTCAATCAACCAAGTTCTAGGTCAGCACTGCCTGCACAAATTAGTGTCATATAAGTTTATGAAGTATTGTGTAGTGTGAATTTGGATAAAGAGCATTAGTTCAAATGGAAAAAATTTTGGTCCTATCATACTGCCTAGTATGAGTCATATGTACTGATAAAACAAAGGGACTAGTAGGGTAAACTACCAAATTCTAGTCGGCCTGCATGGATACATTATCCGGTGATAAAGTGTACACGGTAAAGGTTACAAAGAGTAAGGCTGAAGGTGCAATGTATTGTTCAGTGCAAGCCCAACAACTAAAAATCAAATTCTTTAGTCATTTCCCAATGAACAAGAATAGCTATTTTATATTTTTTTTTCTTTGTTTTATTCTCACTCATTTGTCACAACCTAGAGATCAACATCTCAAGCTCCAAACTCACTCAAAGTTCTTTGTTAGTTTTCATTCTCAACCAAATTTAACCAAAATTCATCGTCACGTGTAAGCTACAGATTGGGTCATGCATGGTAACATGGGTGACATTTGGAGCAAAACCATGTGCAAAAATTCACGACCAATATATTGCTCAAAGTGGAGGTGTTATTTGTACTGAGCAACAAATTATTGGTGGTTGACATGACAAATGCAAACCACTTCTCCAAGAATCGAACTAACTTTCAAGCAGAAGTTGGCTGAAAATATCTAAAAACTTAAAATATGAGAAGGGGTAGGAGCATGATAGGAAGGCAATTGGGCAATTTGCCGAGAACCAGTGCTAGGGGTATGGAGATTAAGTCAACCATCTCAAAATGGAAGTTACCTTAATGCTTCTATGGTTGAGCATAAAAGCAAAAGAAAACTCATGCATACAATATGGTGGTCAATACAAGTAGAACATGTAAAGAAACCAAAATACTAGAATCTGAGCCACCAACCTACAAAGAGACCAAATAAGACCAGTCCTACTTTGCAGCTGCACTCAAAGTGCCTTTAGCTTACTCGACCTAACGTTTAATTCTTGTTGCAGATCCAAGTTTGAGGGCATTTCCTCCTAAGCTTGGGTGAGTTTAGTTTAAAATAATCCAACACAAAAGTAAATGAAGTAAACAGGAAAACTGTTATCACATAACATTTATGTTTTACACTGACTTAAAATTTTATTAACCGTTTCATTGTTGCACTAGTCAAACAAACACTTGGAATGAAGAGGTTGACAAGTAACCATCAGTTGACAATCCATATGATGCATACCAAGTGTCTATAAAAGGTATGGTACTGCAGTAGTCTGCCAAAGGACCAACATGGACAATAGATCAAGAGTCTACTAGCATTAGTTTTATTTATATGCATATATGAATGTTGATTTGAGGTATATAATATTAAACAAAATACAAACATGCAATATGGACTAATCTTAAAATAAAAAAGAAAATCATGGTATGATATCATACAACAACAACAATACCCAAAAATTTTATCCCATTAAGTGAAGTCGGCTATATGAATTCTCCTACACCATTGAAATTAATCCCCTACTAGGCTACTATATTATCTTCTATATTTAAATGAGTTTTATCCTAATTCATCTTTGCTAACCAAATTTTCTTTAGTCTCCCTCTTCCCTTATTAATGTGAGTACTTGTCATGCTCTCGCATAGCCTAACTAGGGCTTTTATTGGATGTGTAAGTATGTATCCATATCATCTTAAACAAACCTCTTAGAGTTTTCCCTCGATAGGCATAACCCCTACTTTCATGCTTATGTTCTCATTTCTTATCTTGTCCATTGGATGTTCACATATTCAACTTAACATTCTCATCTCTATGACTCTCATCTTTTGTTTGTGTGCTCGCTTCATAACCCAAGATTCAGTTTAATATAACATAGCAGGTTATCATTGTTTATAAAACTTCCTTTTAAGCTTTAGAGGTGCCTTACGATCATAAACTTCATTTCAGTCATCCTATTTGTATCTTATGTAAAACATCCCTATCAACTACTCCATTCTTTTGACATGATATAAGTTGTATGACCAAACTATTTATGGTTGACTACATGGATCTTATTTCGCCATGCACTCAATGTAAGGTCATGGCATTAGTACATAAGAAAATTCTCAAATACCTTTAAATATGATAGCAATAAAAATACGAATAAATATTTCAAATTGTCCTAAAGAGAATTACACTTTCGCTATTCAAAATTTTTACAAAAATATTTAACTAATTTACAATTATTGAACACATACATTGTTTTATTTTATACCTCATATAAAAAATTATAAAATATACTATTCACAAGTTACAAACCATTACAAGACCCAAATAAGCTAGAGGTTTTTCAATAAGTAGAACATGCTTTGTGAGTAGACTCTAGGTTCAAATTACTTTATCAACAAACTATAATGGAGATACGACTTATTGGTATGGAGCCAAAGAAATAGAGTGAGAGTAAGATAACTCCATCTCCAACAAATCTCAATTTGTTTTCATACTTAACTACATCTTTAACCTTCTTCGCCTTAACCTTGTCTTTCTTCACTACATCTCTTTTCCCCATATGCCAAGCCAGTGAACTTGAATAGGCTTACATGGAATTAAGTATTAGTCAAGTTCAGCAGATTCTGTCAACTCACAAGTTGTAACTTAAATGACTCCGAGCCATAGAATAATGAACATAGATGAACCAGATGGCGAATTTGATAGCTTATGGATCACTTTGATTCACTAAATAAGGAAGTTAATGCGTAGAAAGATCAGAAACTATCGATTTGATATGAAACGTAGACCATAGTTAAAAAAGGGGCAGCTCGGTGCACGAAGCTCCCGCTAGTACAGGTCCTAGGGAAGGGTCTATTGTACGCAGTCTTACCCTACTTTTCAAGAGATTGTTTCCGAGTCATAAGACCCTAGTTACATAATATAATTTTCCTTGTTAGTAAATTGAGATTAAGAGCACTCAGCTAGAGTTCACTGGCCTTCTTGAATGATCAACGAGATGGGAAACAGTGACAAACCTCACAGTGCAGCCAGTTGCTCATGGCAAACACAAGTCAAAGAGTCAATGACACAACCGAAAGATTAATAGTCAATATCACAGTAGTTTTAAATTAATTGCCAGATGACATAGCTGTGGTAACTTCTGGTGAATTTTAGGTCAACAGAAATGTCATCAAGTGTTGATCCTATGTATTTGGGGTGGGCTATATGAATCCTATACCTCCAATGCGTTTATGCACAACTACATCACTAGCAATATTAAAATCAATTTCTTTCATTTACATTGACTACTGTTACTTGAGTTTCTCTCTATCCCTTATATCTTTCCCTCTAATAGATTGAACTCTTTTAATTATAAAATCTATTGATCACATTCTAACATGTTCATACCATCTCAACCTTTTTTTCCATTTGGGTAATCCTTTGAGCTTTTAATAAAGCTAAGTTTATTGTTTCACATAAAGTGATGTCTCCCTTTCTTCCCGTGTCTCCCAGCTCCCAGTTTTCTGATTCATTTTTAGATGCTTTTAAATATTACAATTTCATATTTCAAATAGTCAAAGAAGAATTGTACTTTGGCTATGCAAGATAAAAATAACTCTTTTAATAGTTTATAAATGCTTAAGAAATACTGTCTTATTTTATAACTTGTATAAGCAAAATATATTAATACTAATGACAAAAATTAGTAGCAACCATAATACTTAATGGGCCAGAAATTTCTTCAGAAGTAGAACTTGCTTGGTAATTAGCTATAGGTTACCATCACTTCATCAACAAAAAAATGGAGATACAACATACTAACACCTAGCCAAGAAATTACAGTGAGTAGGAAAACTCCAGCATCCAAAATTGCTTTTGCACTTGACTACATATCTGTCTACTGTAGGTTTCCATGACTTCAAACAAAAGAGAGATATGCAACACACTAACAGTGAGCCAAGAAAGAAGAGTAAGATAATCCCAAAATCTCCTGCACATCTAAATTGCTTTTCTCCCTTGACTACACATTTATCCTTCTTCCCATCTTCAACCTTCACTGTCTTCACTGCTTCTCCTGTACCCATATACCATGAAAATGAACAGGCTGGCATGCTTCTAGTCAAGGTCAGCAAAGTCCATGTCGGCTCATAACTCGCAACTTAAATGGATTCCAAGCAATAGAATTGTGCAAAGTATATGAACCAGGTTGTGAATATGGCAAGCATAATACATCACTTCATATCTCTACAGTTAGCTGTTAATACATGGCAAAACAAGAAAGTATTGACTTCATATGAAGCTTAAAAGTCCTATCTACTGAATAGGATTCTTCTTCCCAGATTAATTGAACTTGAGAAAAGAAATTGCATCCCATTGATGTCCATTGGACTTCTTAAATGACAAGTTGAGAAGAAGCAAAATGCTACATTGCCTAGCCAGTTGCTCATGGTAAACACAAGCCAAAGAGCCAGTGTCTCAAAGCCATAAGATTAGTGATAAAGATCACAGTTGTTTAAAACTAAATTAGCCAGCGGAATCAAGATCCAAACAGCCACAAATTCAATTGTAGAAGTCCAATGAGATTGAAGTAAACAGTTATCTTAATGCATGAAATCGTTATTGACGTGTAAGATAAAGTTATTACCGTTTTGCTAAAAGGTGATCTCAAACGATCTGAATTCCCAAAGATGCAAGACGATACAGCTATATGGCAACTGTTCAGGAATGTTCGGTCATCATCGGAAATATCAAAACCAGTACTTGGGGAATTGCCTGGCCCTTTGATAAACCCACAGTTCATTGTTTGGTCACTGGCATAAAATGATCTCTCCCTATCCTCCAGTGTCTGATGGCCAGAAAATTTTGGCTCCCAAGTTTCTGATCCATTTGGCTTCTTTTCTCCATGTGTATACCGCAAAGAGAATTTTGCAAACTTCTTTCCACTTAAAGGTTCAACAATTGAAGTTGAATTCAATAATTTTATTGCACAGGATGAACCTGCTCAATGGATAACATACAGACCAATTAACACAAGAAAAATAAACTCAGTAATAACTAAATATTGTATGACAAGCACATACTATGGTCTTAGGCACATAAGGTTCATGATTCCTAGTGCAATATAAGTGAAACTACTGAAAACTTTCACTGGTACAATCTAATACAAAATGTATAAAAAGTGGAAGAGAAGTTAATATTTGACATGAATTTGCTTCCGCCATATTTTTTTAGAAAACTAATAAAACCTATTTCCATGAGTTTCACATTGTAGAGAATATTCAGCATTCAATTGTCATGACTGTTTGTCAAATTGCATGTGTATCTTGCAATATTTCATTTTAGGCACAGATACTGTTAGAGAATATGATAACCACATACAGCATAAAACATGAGTAACAAAAATGTTAATAGCTTACTAGAAACTCTGTGGCGCTTTGATTTTCTTTTTGAGCCAGCCTTCTTTGTGGAACTAGAAAGCTTATGATCCTTCGTTGACTTTAAGTCACCAACAGAACCACCTTGTATCTCCCGAGAATTATTGTTGTGTATGTCGATAGATACATCTTTCTCTAGTTCATCTCCATCATCCTCATCCAACCTCCGCACTCCATCAGCATCATGGGTTTCATCATCGTAATGCTGCATATCAATACCATCGTCGTACTCATCATCGAAATTGTCCCCATTGCCCTGCTTCAGCTTGCTCTCATCCGTGGCAGAAGCTTCATAATCCTCATTGTAAGAATCTAGCTCCTCCCGCCCACCCTCATTGTACAATTCCCCATCAATCTTTGCACTTCTCTTCTCGTTCACTTTATCCTGGCGATCGTGCGCAGACATATGCCCACGCCGGGGCTTCCCACTCTCCAATAATTGACCTCGTTGGGCCGCTTGCTGCTCATCTGCTGGAATATCCTTCTCGCCAAAACCCCCGCCCCTGTTCCTATCGTCCCCATCCCAGTACCTCGAATCGAGGCCGATCTTACCGGAGCCACGCCCGAACTTGAGCCGCTTCGACTGGTTGGATGCC
The DNA here is from genome assembly GCA_037833815.1 of Zingiber zerumbet. NCBI lineage: Eukaryota > Viridiplantae > Streptophyta > Magnoliopsida > Zingiberales > Zingiberaceae > Zingiber > Zingiber zerumbet. Next base: position 4,675,694 of record JBBMJZ010000137.1, read on the forward strand.
ACACGAAACTCCGTTTCGTTCGTCCCGTCATCATCCTGCCCCGAATCTCTTGCAAAACCTGCGAATATGGCAACTTTGAGGCAAAGGTCGCTGGACTAGAGTGGAGAGAGTAGTGTTGATTGGGGAAAGGCAGCAAGCACCTTTTCGAGGGGAAGAAAGGTGGCTGTAGGCAGCGAGGGAGACGAGGAGGACGAGGGTGAGAGCGACGACGAGGGCAACGAAGGAGAGGCGGCGGTGGGACTTGCCGGGGCGTCGGATCCGCGCTGGCCGGTGAGGGATCCGGTCGGTGGCGTCAGCATGGATCCGGACGCCGAATCGGTCCGCGCCCGATTGACGATACTGAGCCATCACCTCATCATAATTTTTTGCCTTCTCATTATTTATACACTTGTCCGGAGGTCGATGAATCGGCACTGACCGGGCCGATTGGAGCGAACCGACGGTTCAAACCGGGCTGAGCACGAGATGGGTTAATCGATACTTTCTTTGCCCGAGTCGTTTTTTCACCCCCCGCCGGTGCGCCGTCTTCGTCCCTTGATCCCAATCAGATCCCCAAATACACTTATCCAAATAACTTTTTTAAAATATTATCTTTGGCAGTAGACGATTAATTATATATATATATATATATATATATACACTCACACACAATGGCAGCGAGAGAAA
>JBBMJZ010000137.1:4696663-4707308 GCA_037833815.1 Zingiber zerumbet
CTACATCATAACTTCCTAGTTCCATGCCAACTCCCTATTGGACTTACGACCGCTAAGTGTTCGGTCAACTTTTGACTAATCTGGACTTTCTCTTGTCAACTTCTCGTTGGACTTCTAATCACCAAGTGTGGTCCTCCTTGACCCATTTAGATTTACACGTGCTTGGCTTCACTCACCAGGACTTCCCTTCTACCTAGCTTCACTCACAAGAACTTCCCATCTGCTTGACTTCACTCACCAAGACTTTCACCTATCTTCACTCATTAGGATTTTCACCTGGCTTCACTCACCAGGATTTTTCCACTGTCCGGCTTCACTCACCGGGACTTTCACCTGTCTGGCTTCACTCACCAGGACTTTCACCTAGCTTCACTCACTAGGATTTTCTAACTGTCTAGCTTCACTTACTGGGTCTTTCACCTGACTTCACTCACCAGGACTTTCAACTATCTAACCTCCAGTTAGGACTTTTCAGTCAAGTATCTAGTCAATCCTCCAACCTACTTAACTCTTCTTCACATTGAACGGGTCAACCTTGACCAGAGGGGAATTGTATCAACAATTTCCCCAAACCGATGATTGTACCTGCAATCTCCATGTATTATCAAACATCGAAACTCAAACATCAAGACTCAAATTTGAGCCAACTGAAGCTTAGTCAACCAGATCAATCATAACCTAGGAATATTGCACCAATAATATACTTATAATTTAAGTGAGATTCAACTTATTAACATAAATTTAAATATAATTATCAATTATTAAAATTTTTCATTCGGACATGGTTGATCAAAGTTCATGGTGACAAGTGATACAGTCGAACAAAATGGGCAAAAAATGGAAAGAAAGAAAATACCAAAGTCATATTTTCCAAACAAAAAATGATATTCACTAAGAACAAAAAGAAAGAGAAAAATTAAAATTAAAATAGATTCAAAATAAAAAAAAAAGTACAGCAGTGCATTTTCCTTTCAAATAAATAAAAATTATTGTTTTTTTTAAATCTCTAATCATTTTTTCTCCAACTTAAGAAAAAATACATGAAAAAAATTATCTTCTTAATTATTTCCTTTCTATTTTTTTCCTCGTACTAAATAAAAAAATAATGTTAAGAGGACTAATTGTGTTTATGTAACTGAGTTAAATTGCTCAGTGTAATATTTCTGATATCAATTTCCACTCCGAATGTCTCTACCTATAACTCCACTTCTTAATGTATGCCGATTATATATTTCGCGTAATAATGTAGTTTCAATTCTTTCATTAGCTCCTCTGGACGTCTGTATCAGCTAAATACAATATTTTTCATCTGGTCAATAATGGAAGGGCTGACGAATAAATTCTTGACTAACCGACAGAATCTGGAGTAGATCGCAACATATAGTGAAAGATTTGTTGGGCGCTCGCAGGCCTTCTGAATGGATAATTAGGCTCTTAGAAGTAATTTCTGTGTGGTAAAAGATGATCCCAACATCTTCGCTAATTCATCTTTATGTGGTAAAAAGTGATTCGCTCGCTCCCAGCGCCCCCGTCAATCCGTCCCTAGGTCAACACGAAGGAGATAAATCACGGGTGACTACTAGTCATTAGTACAAATGGCCAAGACATGGGGGAGATTATACTCGGTCACACCGAGTTTCGACCCCAAGACCTTATGTGGCAACACCCCATGTTTTAATCATCGTACCGCCCCGAGGAGACTCGCTAATTCATCTTTATGTGGCAAAAGACGATTCGCTCGCTCCCAGTGCCCCCGTCAATTCGTCCCTAGGCCAACACGGAGGAGGTAAATCACGGGTGACTACTAGCCATTAGTGTAAATGGTCAAGATATGGAGGAGATTATGTTCGATCACGCCGAGTATCGCTAATTTATCTTTAGCTATTAGTATAGGTGGTCTAGTATGAAAAAAAGCTATTAGAAATTATTATAATTTCTGCATCTGCACGTGCATGTAAATCAAGAAAATAAATTAAATAAATAAATAACAAAGAAGAAAACGAAGGGGGCGCAGGCCACGGTGCCAGTTTGGCGATCTTGAAATGCTGTCATCAAACAACAAGAAATGAGTCCGACTCCTCGGTCAACGGAAGCGTAGTTGGAATATTCCCTTGAATTGGCTGCTGTGACACGTGATGCCGCCTAATCTAATGCCTGAATGACAAAGATTGTCGCGACAGATTCCCTTTGGATTCTTTAATGATTACTAGCCGCCATCAACATCGAAAGACCACGTGCTGCCGACTTCAAAGATTCGAATCCTGTTGGCGGGCTCCTTGTTTTCGTCCGCCGACGGAATCTTGAACTTTTTTACTGGAGTTGGAACTCAAGGCGGCGGCAGTATCGTTGGTAGATTCTCGCGCGGGATCGAGATTCCATTTTGGTAGTTGTTCAGTTTCGGCCATCGTGAACGTCGAGTGGCGCGCGCATGGGGCTCTGTTATTTTACGCGTTTAATTAATCCAAAGGCTGCGAGAAATATATGCTTAATTAATGGATTAACGGCTGTGCACGTGCATTTTGTTAGAATATAATTAATTTAGTCGAGATTTGTTAATTAATTAGTTAATCAATGAGAGGAGAGCTGATATTCCAATGTAGTCCAGCTAAGCTGTTGGATGTCCTCGAGGTAAGAGAACCCGTAGTTCGATTGAAGTTGTCAAGCAACATGAGCCCTTGCAATATTGAAGGGTCATCGCTAGTTAACATAATAGTCACAACTGTCTCAACTAGTTCAATTTTAGAAACATAGGACTTAGAATCTTAAAATTTATGGTATATGATATATATAGTGAGTTGTGATAGCTGCAAATTACTGAGTTAACCATATTAATTGTAAGAATTATAATCAATTATAAATTAATTATATAACAGAACTTCATGTGTTACACATAACTAGAGGGCTAGCTCCTTGAGTAATTTGATGAAGCACTATAATAGATTTAATCATGAGTCAATAAAAAAATAACAAATCCAGTTAGGACTAGCCCTGGAATGACCGGGCAACCTATACTAGAGGACTAACTCCTTGAGTAATTTGTTGAAGCACTTTAATAGATTTAATCATGAGCCAATCAGCATGGTAGCTCCCACGGATAGTTGGTATTTGTACAAATAATTGTTCTAATCGACCTTGGGATCAATTCTCAGAGGGAATAAAATGCATCGCTAAGTGTCTGGCCTCCCTATACAAAGGGTTGTTGTGCTTAAACAAATGTCCCAACCCTAAAGGAGCCGCTAAGATACCAGCTTCATCTTTGCTCCAATTATGACCGAATCAAGTCACCTGGGTACGGTGCGATGGTAAGAGATAGGATGAGTTCCCATACAATGAGAATTCAATTCTCACAGTGGATACTTTATATGCCTATAGTACTCAAACCACTCGTGATGATGGGTCACCAGTTATGTCTCATCTGTGTTTCCCGGATTAATCCTGATAGTCGGTGAAAAATTTTTACAGAATCAAATAAGCCACTTTAAAAATTAATCAATTTTTTAAAAAATGACACCTAGATTAAAAAAAAATTATAACCCAATCAAATAATAATTACGTGACATGGAAAATCCGATTTTAAATGATTATTTGAGAAAACACCTTGATTAAACTACTTTCATTAGTTAATTAATGATCAAGTGATCACTTGCAGTAAAATACGAAACCCTCGCCCTCAGGGCCCCTACCGACCAGACCTACGACCATTGTAAGGGAGGTAAATCGCAGCACCCGAGTTAGCATGGAACGGACAGGGTGGAATACAGGGATAGGGGATTTATTCCACCGTTGCCACTGAGTTTTGACCCGGCGGCCTCCTTACAACAACTTCCGTCCCATACCATCTCGGGTGGGGATGACCCACGGGTCAATGATCAAGTGATCACGCTCAATCTCTTGGTGTTGATTTCTTCATTTATGACGTTGTGTTGGCCTTAGACAATTAATTAAGTTGGCGTTTGGAGATATATACATGAATGCAAATTAAATAATGCTTAAATCTAATGGTAATTAAGTGTGAGTTAAATTTTAAGGATTTATCGTCAAATATCGTACACTAAAGCTGGAAAACCAAATAACCTGAATTAAGTTACACTGATCTAATGAAGACAACAATACGACCGAATAATAGCTCACGGAAGAAGAACCCAAATGATGGAGCTATCATGCACATTAATATATACAGAGAGCTAGATGCTAATATCATCGATCGACTGATCACAGGGATCTGCCGGAAGTGGAACCGTAGCAAACTAATTAACGTTCAATTGCCGACACCGGGGCTGTGACCGGGGTTTGTTGGTCGGACATCTTCCGTGCCCACCAGCTTCCCAGGATGCTCCTCCGAGCCGCTGGGTGTGATGCTGCCTTCTACCGTTGTTGCCTCACTTTGTCTCACGTTGTGACTAGTGCCGGTGCCATTCTCTTCCTGGAGAGGCCTGGCTTTAGCAGTCAGAGAGAGATTGGAGGCCAACAAAATCAAGATCAAGAGACTAATTATAGGAAGTGACGCCGCCTTTGAAGTCATGGAGAAATCTATAAAGCACAAGCTAATGAGAGAGTGAATAACAGGGAAGGTTGATTTGAGTTTATTCTTGCAGCGAAGTAGTTCCCAGTCGAGGCTATTTATAGCCGATCAAGGGAAGCATTGAGCACGAAGTAAGTAATAAGAAAATGTTTAGCCGCGGTGTGGCCGTACTCGGTACAGTTGGTTTCCATGGCTTTTCTGTGAGGCCTTTTCCAATAGATCTGTGGTATATATATTCTTGGCCAAAATTAAAAGAGAGGTGTCTTCTTATTGGAAAGGTTTTTTTTTTTAATTTTGTTTTTTAAAAAAATTTAATAAAAGAACGCTTCATTCTATTAACCCTATTTTGACTGTATGAGTTAGGAGGCCAGTGAATAGCTTGTTTAATTAGTTTCTTTGAACTTAAATGATAACAGAAATTTGAAGTGAAAAACTCTATAATTATTAATGTGTGGATTTACTTAGTATCTATCTTCTTAAGATAATTAATCTAAAGATCCACTATTCACACACACAATACACTATGAAACTTTATTCTCGGAAACAATCTAGAGGCAGAAAAGGGCCTCAAATAAACTCGAGCACTAGAATACAACAAAAGAGACCAAAGCAAAAAATAAATAAAATCAAAATGAATTTACAATAATGAAATCTTACTTAGCTTGTTGTTTTATTTCTTGGAAATGACTATTGATCGGTTGAAAATATAGCAGCACTTCTTCCTCAATCTCGCAAGAACTGACATATCAAAAACACCACGAAACCCCCTTTTCTAGGATTTCTCTTGAGCTAAAAAATGTCTAACAATCGATTAGTCTTATCCCTAATCAATTGATATACGTCAAATCGACTATTTAAAATCTACAAAATGACTTTTTTAGTCTGTCTAATCGATTGGTGAGTCATATCAATCAATTACCAGCTTTTAATCAATTAACCCAATCGATTGCGAAGATTTCTATTCTCTCATGAAGAGCCTCCAATTGATTACGTTAATCAATTGATGAGGCCTGAATCATTTGTGCCAATCGATTCCATTGCCTTTTGTGCTCCCGTGAGAAATCAGCCAGTTAATTGCTTTAATCGATTGGTATCTCTTAATTGATTAGGCTAATTGATTCAAAATCCTACTATGCTTCACGAAAAACCTTCCATTCAATTAACCCAATCAATTGATTAAGTTAATTGATTACCCAACCCTAAACTCTGAACCTGAGTTTAGGGTTCTTTTGTCCAATCCTAAAGTCATCAGTGACTAGTTAAGACTTCTCGTTGTCTAACATTCGATTAACCTTGACCTGCCAGAGCTTCTTCACAAAGTTTTCGATCCTTCTTGACCAACTAATTGGAATTTTCCTTAACAACTTCCCGTTAGACTTCCGATCACTAAATATCCGATTAACCTTTTACCCACTTAGACTTTCTCACCAAGTAATATACATCTTTAGGCATTGTTTGACGTACATCTACTTGTATTTCATGTATATTATCTATGTTTATTGCACTCTATTTCATTATAATGTCGTACTTCCATTATATTCTGTTCAGATATCTGCTCTTTACATATTTTGATTAAACGTATATTGCAGAGAAAATGGAGTGAAAGCACACATTGAAGCAATAAGTGAAGAAATAACAACCTGGTCGTGCCAATTGGCACAGTCGTGTGCTACTCCCTAAGCTGAATTTAGGACAGATTGTGCCCCCTTCTAGAGACACACTATGTTCAGGTCGTGCTAAATGGCACGGTCGTGCCTCCCCTTCAAAGCTAAATCAAGATCAAGTCGTGCCAATTGGCATGGCCGTGCCCATCTTCCATAGGCCAATCTGGTGGTCGTGCCAAATGTCATGGTTGTGCTTCTTTGGTTGAGGCCAACACACCATGGCCATGCCTCTAGGTGCGGTCGTGTGGAGGAGAGCATGAGACTTGTGTCGAGCTAAAACAGAGCTGTGCTGGAATCTAGGCAAACTACTGATGAATTTTGAAATCGCCATAACGTTGCGCTCAGTTGGAGTTTTGGGTTGTTCTAAGCATAAATGTAGCTAACTTCAAGATCTACAACTTTACTTTAGAGTCCAACAGAGGTTAACAAGGTCTAGTTGTGCTAAAATGCACAGTCGTGCCTATCATTCTCAGTCGCGTCACACCCTTCGTCTAGACTACAGATCAAACTTTGAACTACCATAACTTTTAGCTCGGTTGGAGTCATGGTTCGATCCAAATATTAGATTGTAGATAATTTCAAGGGATACAATTTTGGTTTAGGGTGAATTATGAGAAAACAAGGTTTAAGAGATGAAAAACTTGGTTTACCAAACCCTGTAATCTTGACTTTCCTGGGCAGTTTGAAGGAGGTATAAAAGGGTTAAGAACCTCATTCTTTGACTCATCTTAGAATTGAGGACTTCATCCCTCTCCTTGGGGAAGGGTTCTCCCCTTAGGGGGAAGACCTAAAGCTCTTCTTCTTCAAGATTGGTCCATCTCTAGATCAAGGGAGCACTTCCAAGGATGCTACGTTTCAAAGATAAGCATCTCTTCTCTCTATCTCCATGTATTGAGTTATAGTTTGCTTCTTTCTTTGTCTTTGGATTGTAATCCCTTGTGATAGAGTATATTCTCCAAATCTAGGATATAAGAAGTAACTATGATGCGATATGATGCATGAACTATGTATTTGGACATTTTCTTATTCAATGAAGTGTTTATATAATGTTATATGTATGTTGTGCCTTCTATCTATTTGATGAAATGTGTGAATGATGTAAATATATAGATGTGTATTGATTATGCACTTCGTAGGAGGAATCCCCTAAATCATATGATTGAGGGGACCTAGTGACAAGGGTATCCCGTTGGACATTTATAGCATTGCCTTGAAAGGGAGGATAATTCTCTACAAGGATGTAAGGAATTAGATTTAATTGTTATTTCTATCTTTATGTCATTGAGTATTAGTGTGTTCTTGTGATTTATGACCGAGGGATGCTAGTGATAGGTGTATCCTATTACAGGACTTTATAATAATTATTACTATTTAGTAGCATAGGATATGGATCGAGATAGCATTCCAGCTTGACCTCCTTAGGGAAGGGTTGGTAATGAATTTAACTTCCTACATGTGCATAAGGATAAAGGTAAGGAGATGAATAATGCATAGAAATATTAACTAGTATCATAATGAAACTAAAATCCTAGTATCTATCATCCTTCACTCACCAACGCTTATTCTCTCTCTCTCTACTCTCTACTCTCTCTCTTCCCTTCTCTTTCTCCTTTAAGTGTTCATGAGCTAGCATTCGATTGTCTAGATAACTCACCATGCAAGTTAATTAGTATTTAATCAACAGTTCCGATGGAATCAATATTTTTATTACTTGATGACACTCATATACTTATGGGCACACATCAAGTTTTTAGCGTCGTTGCCTAGGATTGTTTTTTATTAACATTAGTTGATTAGCACATGAATTACTTTAGATATTTTTTTTCTTTTGCTTTTAGCATTTTCCTTCTTATTTCATTATGTATTTTATTTCTTGTCTTTAATTCTTTATTTTTTATTTTTTTTCTCATAATTGTTTTAGATATCATAAGTACTAACATGTCAAGCAAACCTTCAAGGGAATTTTTCACACCCATGAGTGCAAGAGCAAGATCTTCCATTGATAACTATTATGATTCAGATGATGATCATTTTGAGTTCCTTTGTAGAGTGTGTGGTAGCACATCTCATCCAGCTACTATTTGTTACTTCTTTCATAAAGCTACTAGCTCTTCCATGGAACTTCAGTACTTATTCCAACCTAAACATCAAGATATATATAAGCAAGTTCCTGATACTTATAGCTATGACTGGGATGATTATCAAATTCAGAACCTTCAACCCCAACTGATTTCATAGCAGAGAGAGCAATCACTAACCCAGTAGTAGATCCCTGGCCCATCTCAACATTACAATCAATTTTGGATGGAACATCAAAATTTGGGCTACACCTACATTCAAAATGTTGAGCATATTTCCCAAGTAAATGAGATGACTGACTAGGAGGACTCCCAATACTCAAATACTCCTGTTCCTAGTCATGATGAAGACCACAACACAAGATTCTGAAGAGCTAATGGTGCAATGGAGGATCCTAATTCTACGGATATTACAACAAATTTCTGATAATGTTGTTGATCCTTCTGTTGATAATATTGATATTAGTGCACTTGCCACCTCTTCTAAAGCTATTATTATAGTGGATGAAAGTGTAGAAACTTTTGCTATGGAAGCAATTTCCCAAGAATCACCTTCTTTGATCACATAACCAATTGACACTATGGAAATTATAAGAATGGAATTGGCTGATGATAAATGTGTAGGGGCTTGTGCAATAGAAGCAAAGCTCCAAGAATCATCACTTTTAGAGGCACCACCACTTGAGCTAGAGCTAGAGTCACAATAAGACCCAGAAGTAGTCACATCCACTTGTTTCAAACTTTCAGGTACATCTCAATAATTGAAGGTTAGTAATTATTGTGATTTTTTAGAAAACTTCATAGAGGTACCTATGATTGATTTTGTTGGTTGTGATTCCATTTCTGATAACTGCTTAACTAAACTTGATATCGTTTTAGTTCTTACTTATCTAACATGTATGTGGGAGGTAAGCTTTTTCTATGGGTGTGTAGGTTTTCATGAGGCCGAAATTTGGAAGCTCATACTGAACTGTCTCCACCCTTCGGAAAGAACTCATAAGGGGACGAAGATGAAGAGAGTAGTGATACACTACATTGCTCTTATAATGATAACTCTCTTCATAATAATATGGGTCATTGGAAGAAAAGTTCAAAAGTTTCTCGCTTCAGCAAAATCATGATTTTGATGAGCCTCATAAGGGGTCGAGCTAATGACCTAAAGCAAGCACTTCTTGGGAGGCAACCCAAGTTCTTCTTCTTTCTTGTTTTTATTTAAGTTCTAGTTTCGTTTTAGTTTACTTTTATTTTTTAATAATAACCCTAATCCCTCTACTTAGTTTTCTCATCTACTGTCTTTTTGTAGAATTCAAAGTTGTGGAGGACTGCAAATCACAGATAGAGAAGTATCTTCAGAACATGAATGTCTTGACCATTTAGAGCTCCTCACTTAGCAACTTCTTTGACTTCAAAATCTCCTCCATATTATATTTCTAATTTTCATTAGGATAATGAAAAGTTTAATTATAGGGGGATGTGTTGTGTTTATTTTAGTTTTTATCATATTCCATAGTTTTGCATTTTTTTTTGCATAATAAATTTTTTCTAGTTGCATCATTCATCATGTCATGATTGTTTGTTTCTTAATACAAAATACTAGCATACTTATTCTAGATTTCATGTGGTTTATTGGTTACTTATGGTGATAGTATGTTTAGTGATCTATCTTTTTCTATTATGATAGCATGAAATGGGAAATGGTTTTACTGTAAGAGTTTAAGTATTAGCCTTGATTTAGGATCTCTATACACTTTGACAAGTTTTGATGGAAGATAACTCAGAAATTAGTCATGATTCATAGAACTGGACTACTACTTGTGTTTCTAAGGTGACTTCTTAATTATATTTTGGTTACTAAATGATTTTGGATCATAGAAACTCACTTGAAAAAAATCAAAATCCTTGCATTTACATTTGGATTTGCATATATGTTAGTGCTACATTTTTAAAGCACCAAAAAAAGAGAAAAAAATCATATTAATAAAGAATAAAAAAATAGTTGTCATAAGTGGTAACTAACAATTTACCCCCTTTAAGATCGAGTTAGGTTACTGGGGAAATAAATATTATATTTTCTCTTGATTATAAGTAGTTCTTTGAGACCTTGTGTAGTTTTAGAGATATGAACAATGCATGTGGCAAGTAAGTGTCTATCGCTAGAAGCATAAGGAACATAATTTTATGACAACTTGACTAAGATTAGGGATTGATACTTGATAAATTTAGGTCACTATTGCATTAAACACGAAGAACTATTACTTAGGTTGTACTCAAACTGTTGGATCGAAAAGAATTTAGATATCTCCTCAATGGTATGATATTGTCCACTTTGGGCCTAAGCCCTCATGGTTTTGCTCTTGGGCTCTACCCAAAAGGCCTCATAC
>JBBMJZ010000137.1:4735879-4755692 GCA_037833815.1 Zingiber zerumbet
TCCATGGAGCTTGGAGGCGCCTTGGATGCAAAGTAGAAGTTGGCTGTGAAGAGGTGCTGGAGGCGCCTCCATAGGACTTGGAGGCGCCTTGGACTGGCCATGGAGGCGCCTCAAGCAGGATAAGCGACGAGTTTTCAGCACTGATCCACGCGGTTGACTCGGCTGCTTTGAGGCGCCTCGGAAGGGCTTTGAGGCGCCTCAAGCAGGCTATTTAAGGAGGCTTCGAGCAGCATTGTTTTTCATCAAATCTGAAGTGAACTCTCTCCTGTGTGCTGCTCAAGAAACGTTCAGGCCAAGCTACGATGAGTCCCCGACGACCTGGAGCTATGATTTCATAATTTCTTGTCGTCGGTATAAGTGCATTTTCTTGTAATCATTTACTTGTACTCGTTTGCGATATTATAGTGATTGCCCAAAGTAAACGCTCAACGTGCGTGAGCCTTGGAGTAGGAGTCACCCTAGGCTCCGAACTAAGTAAACACTTGGTGTCTTTGTGTCTGTCTTTTATTATTCCGCCGTTTATCTCTCGTGAAGTTTTTCGAATACGAAACGCGTAAAAGCCACGAGCGCTATTCACCTCCCCCCTCCTCTAGCGCGGTCTCGAGCCAGCATTCACATGCACATACACATTATATTAACATATTCATTCTTTCATATTCATTTTAACATTAGCACTCATTATTTGTGGGTCATGTTGTCCACTTATTTATTTTTATTTTTATTTTATATTAAATAAATATAATTTTAATTTTATTTACACAATTTAAATGATTATTATTTAACATTTAATTTTTTTATTTTTTTAATAAAGTCACTTGGTCCGTGCAAGCATGCACCAGGTGAGATTTTTTTTATAAATAAAATCTTATTTTATTATTATTTTATATACAAAAGTTTTGAATGTGTTCAATTGCCTGAACGGGTTCCAAGCCACGGCATTAACACGCCACATTGGCATTAACGCCACCACACATTGGTTTTAACATCAATAACTGTTATAACACCTAATAACTAATGCCAATATGAAAGCCTTAACTCTTTGTCTTTCATATGTATTAATAGTGCATAATGTCTTCCTACTTTTTATCTTCTGAATGGTGAATTTAATGAATTAACGATTATGGGTGGAGTAAGAAGCCAGATTAAGCAGCTAGCATACCGAGTAGGGTCGAGCGACCAATAGTCATGCCAAGCCGCTAGCATACAAAGTCAGTCGGATCGTTGAGTTTTGGCTAATGCATTTAGTCGAAGGAGTCCAAAATTGATATGACCCTTTGTTGTCCCTCACTTGACTTTTACCGTACACGTAGGAGCCTCTAATAAATCCCCGGGTCAATGTGCAAATCAATAGGTTTAAAAGATGAATCAACGAATAGTTATCTGCTGCATCAGTTTAGTATCAAAGTCAAATTAAATAGTTCTTATAATGTCATGCTGCCAAGAAGACAACATGTTAATGACATCAATAACATATACGAACATAATATGGAGCGACATGCTCAAGCTATTAGCGAACGAATTGAATAGATGGCAGGGTTTATATGATTGACTGTGGAAAGGATGTTTGAAAATTAAAATAAAAGAAATCCAATCAACGTCCTCACCGGACAAACTCAAAGGAGGAAGATAATGTTTTTATTGAGGAGAAAAAAATTTTATTTATAAAGAAGATGTGGACGGTAAAATTGAGATATTTGGTGAATCATGGTGACGAGATGGATAATAACGAAATTGATGAAGTTGTGATAAGGCTGATCCAAATTCTACTGCTCGGCCTATGGAATTAATAGGTGCCCTTGAAAGCATTAACAAGGCAGAAAAACTCCTAAAGGAAGTCATTGTTGAGGCTAAAGCTGGGGTTTCACCGTCCCTTGTGGCTAGAGGTTTTGGAACTTTACAATCAGGTGGAAAACAATTTGAAATTAAAGTTGTGAATGAGAAGGTTGGGTTAATCATAGACAAAGGTGGACCGTCTATCAAAAACTTACAGATCAAATTTGGTGCTCACATATAGTTGATACCACATCTCCTTGAGGGTGATACTTTAAAGGAAAAAATTGTTTGCATAATTGGAGATAAAAGACAATTGAGTCTGCTAAAGATATGATCAATGATGTTATGAATCAGATACCTAGGTCATCCCATCTCTCTAGTTACAACCAAGAGAACTACCTGTTAGAGTCCCACTGGAAAGCTCAAGCTAAGAATCTTCCCGGCACAATTAAGGTCGTAAATGAATCAAGTATTCGTGAATAAATTTAGTGTTCGGCTTGATAAGAACTTATTTATGGTCATTTAATATGCACAAGATTAATTAAATAAACAACCTTGAACAACTCGTTAATCTAAACAAACAAGCTTGAACACATATGTGTTCAACTCATTAACGCTCGTGAACAACGTTTATGAACAATGTTCACGACCATATCCATTAATAAAATTTTTTTCAATATATTAAATAAACAACAAAATAAAATAAATTTAAATTATCAAGGTCAATAACTAATCAAACAACTAAAAGTTTTAAATAATCAAACAAGCTTGAATTGAGAGCTCGATAACATCTAAACGAACCAAGCTCAAATCAAGCTTCAAACAAGCTCAAACTTATAAAAAATAAACCAAGCCAAGCTTGAACAATCATTTCAAAAGCTTGGTTTATTTTAAGTTCGGCTCGATTACCTTATCAAACAAGTTTAAATACCCCAAAACTCGGTTCGGTTCGGCTCATTTATAGCCCTATGCACAATGCAGAGGTTGTGATTTACATCAATGAGGTACATATCCACCTCCATAGTTAGCAAAGTATCCTTGACCTTATAGTGGCTACTCGCGGCAATCAGCTCCGCAAGGTGGTTTCAGTAGTTTTGGTTGGGATCAGAGATCATCAGCACACACAGGGTGGTTTTGCTCGGACCGATCCAGTATTCGGCGCGCGTAGGTTGTGCTTGCATACGAGTCAACTTAGTTCAGTATAATTTGGGCTCTGGATTTGCAGGGCCCCTGCGTACCCACCCATGAGAGAGAATCTCTTCCTATGCATTTGTTCACATCATCAATGCATATGAATCAATATACCTTAAAACTTTCAATGTGGGAGGGACTAAAGTCTCATTCATAATAGAACTTCTTTCCTCTTCCACCTCTTCTCCATTTACATATATATATACAGCAGCAAGTCCATCAAGACAATTGAGGCGCACAACGAACCAGTAACCTTTGTCTACTTTATTTGGGATGGATCGATCATCATCTCAGGTAGCCTTGACAGGTTGTGTAAAATACGAGTTGCGATGTCAGGGGCTCCTGAAGTGGAAACGAATGACCGGGTTGAACAACAGGAGGCTGGAACCGATGGCTTGGTGCCTATTGAGACTGAAAATGAGTTAAGAGAATCAAAGATTCAAACGGATGAAAATGGTAATATACCTTCTGAAAAAAATGTTGAGAGTATTGCCTCACCTCTAGTAGATGCGAACATTGTATCTCGTAAAATTGAAGTTCCTAACAACAAGGTAGGTGTTCTTATTAGCAAAGCTAGCGAGACAATAAGGTACCTTCAATTCAACTCAGGGTAGGTGTTCTTATTAGCAATGCTAGTGAGACAATAAGGTACCTTCAATTCAACTCAGGAGCTAAAATTCTAATAACAAAAGATGCAAGAGGTGAAATAGGAAGTGATGTCAATTGTAAGCTAACGGCAGTGAAAGATCTAATTGTCTTGGAAGTTGGAACAGTTGGAATATCTCAAGAAATGACATCTCCAAGACTTGATCAAGAAGCACTTTGAATTCATAGACTTCTATCCCATAATCACTCGAGCTCGATTTAAGGAGCTCAACGTGGACCTGCTCATGAAGTATATGGATTCGGTGGAGAAGTGCTTGAAGGATACAAAGATGAACAAGGGCAATGTCCATGTCATGTTCATTGGTGAATCGACTTAGATTTTCAAAGTCCACAGCTACTAGTGGATTTTGCCGATTTGATGTCAAATGATTTACCTCCGTGGCAACCACCTAATATTATTTTAAATTGAAGGGCGAATTTTCTCCGTAAAAGCAAATTGGGAAATTAATTCTAATGATGCAAACATAAGAGCAAAGAAAAATAATTTTAAACTTTTTATTATTATTATTATCAAGTTCATATTTACGATATTTTTAGTAATTTCTATCTTTTCCATTTTTATATTTTGATTCTTTTTAAAAATTTTAGGATTGTGATTCATTTTTCAAGTAAAATTCCTTTTATTTCTTTACAAGTTAGGAATTGAGATCTATATATTAAAAATTATTTTATTTCTTTAGTCTTAAGATTTAGAGTATAAATAAAGATTTGTTTAGTTAATGTTTAGAAACAGTTTAATTTATAATAATTCAGTCTTGCCTTTCTTTTCCCTAAAGTTTTATTTAGTTTTTGAATACTTATTTTCTAGTATTTGTACGTGAAATATCACTTCCAACATTTAGGTATGGATCAACGGAATCAATAATTATCCATTGCATTAACCATCAAAAGATTTTCTACCATTCCAATACATTTAAATTTTATTAATTTTCGAAACTATCTGCGAAGGTAGGTAGAAATTAGGTTCATTTACCCAACATTAAAGGTTAACGTGTAAGATTCCATTTGCTTGACTCAAATCAGTAGTAACATGGCTCGAACCCTTATGGAATATAGAAATTATACTTCTACTCGTGATCCGGCAGAGGATCAATTTGTAGATCAATCTGGATGGATAGATAAAATTGAATATTGATTTGGTTGATTGGTAGGTAGGTGGCTGTTAAAAATAATTTTCTAAAGATATATTGATTTAGACATCTAAAACTTATGTATGAAAAAAATATTCATGATGATAAAAATGTCAAATATCAATTAAACTTTTAAATAATCTTAAAATTCTAACGATGTAAAAAATAAGAAAAAAACCTAATACAACTGTAAAAGTCAGTTTAAAAAAAAAACAAATGATATTTTTAGATTTAAAATTGGACAGTTGATTATAGATAATAAATATAAATATCTGGATGAATTTTTATTTGATATAGTGCGTATGCATTCAATTTGAATTAAAAATTATGATATTTTAAAATATAAAATCATACTGATCCCATTCTCATGAACAATCTCAATGATTCTATTTCAATTCTGCTGTAACTTGATCCTAGATCGATTTAATGCTTTAAAAAAAATAATAACCCCAGTTAATTTCATTGACTAGCTCGATTCTATGAAATTTTTCTATTAATCATCAGGATAAATTAAAAAGTGCACATGTAGTCAGCCTAGAATAGGGATTGCAATTTCACTCGAACCCAATGGAGGATCCGACATCCGACCCGAATGGAGGAGGCTTTGGAGGGACTATCAATACCCGATACCCGATCCGAATACCCGATTAAATAATATATATACATATATTAAAGAAAATTTTCTTTTTCTAAAGTCAAGTTATAATTTTTTTTTATATTAGTAGGAGACTATATATGTTTAATCTATTTTTTTAACTATATATACATATTTTTAATAGAATGTTAATTTTAATATTTTTTTTTGAATAATAATAGTTCGATAGAAAGAAGAAAAATTATACGTATAGAAGATTTTCGATCCTTTAATAGGTATGTGTATACCATCGGACATCCTATGCCCGATAGGTATGGATACAAAAGATATAAAATCCGATCCAAACCTGATCCATTGTCATCCCTAGCCCAGAAGTCTCGTATCCCTTAATTATTATTATATGATCATGCTATCTGAATAGCGATTTTACAATTCATGCTTCCACAAGCCACTATGATAGCAAGTTGTGAGCTGACCAACGGCCAAACTTCTTGGGGTAAATTAAATATATTTTATTTAATATATTTTATCATTTGTAGCATTTCTATCGCGGATTTACTAATTTTGAATTTTCTTTCATGGTATGCGCATATAATAGTATAGCCTACATATTTAATTGTATGTCCGACCGTCATTTATCCAATGTGCAATACAAAAGCCAGTGTTGTAATAGGAAAATATTAAAAGATTATAGACATGTATCGTTCTTTAGATCGTGAAGGACTGTACATTTACATTATCAAAAACCTATTTCGTTATCTTCGTGTTCCACAAATTTATCAAAATCATTAATTAAAAGCTCAGTTTCAAAAAATTTCCTGCTCCGCTTTGTAGATCATCCAGATCAGATCATTCAAGGCCAAAAAAAAAAAAAAAAAAAATCTCAGCTGCTGGGATCGCCGTCGCTGTGGAGTTTGGTTCTTCGGGCGACTTCCTTCTCCAGCTCCTCCACGCCTCCCACTTCCTCCAGTTCCTGACATCAAAGACACAGTTTGGCAATGTCGGCGATGTTTTATTCTGATCTACGACAAACGAGGGGTTGGGCGATCAGGTAGGTGGTACCTTTGGTCCCAAGAACAGGCCGTAGGGCACGCCGTCGAACTTGTCCATGTGGTGGATCTGAGAAAATGAGGGAAAATGTTAGTTTTGTCGGGGGCGAGTTAAAAAAGCGGAGGGGAACACAGGTACGTACCTGATGGGCGGCGGCTACTCGCCGGAAGTAGGGAACGTTGGCTATGGGGCCGACCGGGAAACGGCGGTGAACCAAGCCGTCGTGGACGAACATGTAGGCGATGCCGAAGAGCGTAATCCCGAGGCCCTGTGGGATTTGATTAGCTGGAGGCGTGTGAATTTGCTGGGAGAAGGGAGAAGGGAAAGGGAAAGGGGGCTTACGGCGCCGAAGCAGAGGCCGGGGAGGAGGCCGCGGTTGAGGAAGCCGTAGGCCAAGAGAGAGATGGCTGGGACGGCGTTGACGATGGCGAATACGTCGTTGAGCTCGAAGGGCCCGTCGCGCGGCCGGTGGTGCGACTCGTGCATCGGCCACAGCGAGGCGTGCCACAGCGCCCGGTGTGCCCACCGCGCCCACAATTCCATCCCCACCTGCACGCAATCGATCTATTCTAGGTCATCGGCGTAGGGGCAGAAGGGCGGAGAAAATAACTCACCGATGCGCCGACCGAGAGGGCGAACGTGCCGAACGCCTCCGACAGAGGAACCTCTCCGCCCTGCCAAGCAGATTATAGATCCGATGTTACTCGATGGGAAAAAACAAAAATGAAAAATCTCGACGGAATCGCGTCCGATAGAGGACAGATTTGATGCCGGACAGAGAGGTCGACCTCCATTTGCCAGTAGAAGCGGTAGTAGACGGCCGCTACCGCCGTGGATGTGATGGCGAGGGTAGACATCACCGCCGCGACGAGGTAGGTCCGCCGCTCCGCCTGCTTCATCGCCGTTCTCTCTGCCACCGACATCCGGATCTTGATCGGCCTATCAGCCGCATCATCATTCTTCTCCGGCTCCGTGCCCACCTCCTTGAGCACGAAGCGGACGGCGGCGCCACGGCGCCGCTGGAGAGGAGAAGCTCGGAGGTAGGAAGGGCAGAAGAGGAGCAAGCAGCCATCGGAGGGTCGCGGAGGAAAGAAAGGGTGGGAGAATAGCGCGGCCGTAGCTGCCGCCATCATCTCTTGGTCTCTCCGATGAGGTGTGTGGTGTGTCTAGTAGGTGTGCGGTGTTGTGTTTGACGGAGTCGAAGTACACCGGAGTCTGTTTTTTTTTTTAAGTGCAATTATAATAATTTTTTTATTTTTTTATTTTATTGAGGTCTGCCTAGTTTACGACGTGGCACAACGAGTGTCCCTAGTGTGAGTTAGATTTTATTATTTTTAAATCGGTAAAATTTCCATATATTTCTTTTTTTAATGATATTTCAAAATTTTCTTTTATAAAATATTCCTCGATATTCTAAAACCCTGCTTGAACTGCTCACCACCTCGTAATAAAATAAAATAAATAAATAAAATTTAAATTATCTTGATACTGTCTAAAATCTGAGTCTAAAATTTGAGTCTCACATAAACCAACGTAGATGACGTTGATATTAACGGAAAGACGATTTTGATACACCCAATGTATACACGTTCGAAAAGCCCATCCCCACGTAGAACCAGAGCAGATCCTCTAGTTCAGTATCTGATGGACCAGGAGAGGTCTTACAAGCTCATTGGTGGGGTGAGCTAGATCCCAACTGTTAAACAGGTGGGTCCCTACTCCGTAGAACTCCCTGATCTATAGTACGAGAAGTGGTGGTCATCAAACTTTGTACACACTCAGACAAGCACCCAGAATGTTAGAGATCAGAAATCAGGAAAAAAGTCCCCGGGTCAGGCCCTCCGATGCTTAAGTCAAGTCCTTTTTCCCAGAAGAATAATGTACGATGGAAAAAGAACGGTTGAAGATGAATGCGTATGTGCATGTACCTGGCTAAGGAAAAGATCTCCCTTTTTATATGACGTTGCATACCTTTAGAACCTGCATGTTGTCAGAGAATGTTGCGTGTCAGAGCCTATCGGGTGAGAGAGGATGTCCGGTGGCCTCTTATTGGTAGAAGGAAGGTTCCATTTTCAAGTGATAGCAGGTCACTAGAATATTCCCTGATGTATGACAGTTATTCTCTGACAGAAGGTTACGATTCCCTGACATTGTTGTCGCTTAGTCTTTCCGTCCCGCCCGGGTTTAGCCACAGACAGCTCAGGATGACCGTTCAGATGTACCACTTGGCTTGAGTCTTGATGAGGAGGATGAGTCGTGGCGACCCGCCCGGACTTTATCTGAGACTGTGGCGAGGGACCCATCTTTCACGCCTTGATCGCTGAAGGGCCGCCCGAGAATTGTCTTAGTGAAAGTACCAGGCCTGTCTACATGACCCGAGCTGAGGAAGTCCGATCAGTTAGGGTAGGTTAGGAACTAGTACGAGCTCCATCTTATGTTTCAGATCTGGGAGACCTGCCCTGAATGTGACCATCTAGGAAATATGTGTAGAGGATCGGTGACCGACTAAAAGGGGGGTTGAATAGCTTGGACACCCCCAAGTCGATTACTTTTCTACAAGAAGGTTAGTGCGTAGCGAAATATACTAAACAAAAATAATAAGAGCAAACAAGAAAGAACACAAACGCTAACACGCACGATTTCTTTACGTGGTTTGGAAATTGCTTACTCCTACTCCACGACTTGTCCTTGAGGTGGACAAACCCTTAATCCTTCGGTGGGTTAGTCCCTGGCAATCTTCAGCTAGATCTTACTCCTTCTTGGTGGAGTATAACCTCTCACAAGGCTCTCTTCCTCTTACAAGATGGAACTTAGGTTTAGGAGGAAGAGAAAGAGTTTAAAGCTTGGGATAGAGACTTAGGAGTTATTCAATAAGCATGAATAACCTCCTTCATACCCCAAAGCTTCTCTTAAATAGAAGGAGAGAGTTGATCAACAAATCAACTCATCTTGACATCAATCGACTGGTTCATGCACCAGTCGACTGATTGTAGCCGTTAGGCACAGCCAATGGCTCTCTGCAGAACCTCAAATTCTGCCAACTGCCATATACCAATCAACTGGTCCTAGGACTAGTCGACTAGTCCCCGTAGCCAATGAGCACAAAGCCTTCTGTGCTCTTTGTGAAATTGGATCAGTCGACTGGTCCATTACATTCACACACACTCATCCTTTCCGGAGTCGCCTTTAAAGCTCTCTTCCTTGGCCTTCGTCCCTTAGATGCACCCGAGCCCACGACTCCTTTCCATGCACCCTTCACGTTACCTTGAAATCCGCTTCCCTCAACTTCACTCCGTTGCTCCTCATCCGGCAGTCCCTCGAATATCTTCCACCATCCTTCACTGACTCAAGGATCCGAGCCCTAGGATGAGCTTCCCAAACTTGGTCGCACCAAGCTCCTCATGTGGGTTTCACCAAGTCTTGCATGACTCAAACATATATATCAACCCAATATGAAAGTCTAACTTAAACTCTTTGACACACGCATCAAAACCATGATTGTACCGATCAAACTTACGTCGATTGCATCAACAGTGCGTTGCTGACCAATGATAAGAGCATAAAAGCGGGTTCCACGGCCGAGCCTCGGTGGGCCTTGCTCGCTCAGCCTCCACATGTTGGACCGCATAGGTCAAGGGCTCTTGGTGATGCTGCGTTGTTCCTGCTCGGGACCCCTTTGGTGGTTTATGTGCATGGGTCAATTGGTGCTCCGGGACAACGGTTAGCTCGGGGATTACTTCCTTCCTCTAAGCCACTTGGGCTTCTTCGACATTGATGTACTCTATAGCCCGCCCGAGCAGGTAATCGACATCTCTCATGGGTCTCGGGATGAGTGGCCGAAAAAACTCTCCCTCTACAAGTCCTTGGGAGAAAGAGCTTATTAAGATCTCCGGTATGGCTAATGGAACTTCCATGGTCACTTGGTTAAAACTTTTGATATAGGCCCGCAGTGGTTTCTTAGGCCCTTGTTTGACTGCAAATAGGTTGACATTTGTCTTCTGATGGCGACAACTGCTTGCAAAGTGTTATAGGAACGCCGATCAAAAGTCTTTGAAGCTAAGGATGGATCTGATCGGCATCCTCTTGAATCACCTCTGCACTGACCCGGAGAGCATGGTGAGGAACACGCGATACTTAACTCCAGGGTATATTGGTGGAATGTGGAAACATTATCAAATTTGATATGATGATCTTCAGGGTTGGTTGCCCCCATGTATTCTCTGATCGTCAGAGGCCTATAATGGCGTGGCAGATGCTCATCAAGGATCTCCTAGAAGAACTGCCAGTTAATCCACTCGAGAGAGGTATCGAGCCAAGGTGCCTTACCTTTTCGCTTATCCCGGACGGGCACATCATCTGATGAAAAGTTGCATGTTCACTCCACTTGGCCCTGCTCTTCTGATGGCATGCGGAACAACTCATGGTGGTAAGGGATGGGCACGTCTCTAGAGACGCCGGTCTACCTGTTGCTTTGCTTCCGACTGGCCTGATCTTCCGCTCGGGCTCTAGGTTTAGCGTGTTGGCCCGTTCCTGAGGCAGCAGGGTCATCCGTTCGGCGGTCGGCCTCTATCTGCTGTTGCTCCATCATCTTCGTCGCTCGGGCTTATATTAATAACTCCAAGTCTTCTTGCATTAGTGTTATCGTAGTAAGTCGTCCAGCATCCTCGATCTTCACGCTTCAGATTCAGGTAAAAATTTCCACAGACTACGCCAAATGTGATCCTGTCCAAATGCGATGATGATGGAAATCTGAGGATGTGGCTTGAAGGTTGATGAAGCTCAGACTCCTCGTAGTCTTGCAACACTAAAGCATCAGTGTCGGGCCGGGAAGAGGTCCCTGGTGTTGGCCCTCCGATGCTTAAATCAATCTCCGGTGATCTAGAAAAATGGAGAACTGTAGCTAAAGCATGTAGAAAAAAGAAGTTGTGCATACCTCTGCCTGTAGATGGGAACCTCCTTTTATAGTGTCACTGTAGTGTTTGTACACACATCTCAAAGCGTAAGGATATTTTCCTAGGCATCCTAGGAAAATATAAGTCAAAAAGTGTCTCTGACATCATTCCTTAAGCAGTCATGCAACTTTCTGATGTGATAACTTAGAAGTCTCTAAAGTAAGATTTGCCTGTTAGACATGCTCTATTGTCAGTGGCATAAACTCCTAAAAAGATATAATAAGGCAATTAGTGGGCCCACATGTGGCTGACATGCCACTGCTCGGTCGCGTAGTCGCCCCCTCCCCCGGACGTAATGCACAGAGTATTGTATTGCTTTTCGTTCGGTTGTACTATTGTCAGAGAGTTGTCCTTTGTCCGATCGTACATGCCTCCCACTCAGGGGTAGTGATCTAAGGGAGTTGATTCTTGGCTATTAGCCTTAATTGTGGGCTTTCCCAGAGCAACTGTTCGGACACGGTTTGGGCCGAACTGGTGGTCACGACCGTCCGGATAGATGATGCGTCGCTCGACTTAATTGGTTTACTTCCTGAGCAAGGCCTTTGACTGCTCTGACTTTGACCTTCACATCGGCTGCTTTTCTTCTACTTTGATCCACTGGTAGGGCCCCCCTTCATCCCCGCATCATTGATAATTTGACACATTGACCTTTGAAAACTGTTGACTTAAAGCTTTCTTTGCTGCCAAAGTATTATGATGTGAGCGTAGCAAATGCACATTTGAAGAGTTAAGAGTGGATGATTATGGTTCGTGACAACCCTATTAGGCAAAATTAATTTTTGACAAGTGAAATCTTTAACATATAACTAGTTCTAATTTACTATGTGCTCTAACATTTGTCCATTGTTCACCTTTTGCATGTTTATTCCACCGCATTTGATTTGCATACTCTTATTTAAAACATACAAATGTTTTTTCACACAACTTTATTTGTCCTCGTATTTTTCTTGCTATTGTTTATCCTTGAGCTAAATCTGATTTCTTGTGCATATTGGTTATAGAATGAAAATACATCCTCTATTGATGCGAATTCCATTCTAATTTTTTGCTTTCTATCATTTGCAACATAGGGAATGTATAACTACCCCTTGTTGCCATTTTCTTCCATTTCTGGGAATGTCAGATTCTTCAATTATCTGAAGTTCTCAACTAGGTATTATTGCAGTAGACAGATTCAAGCCTGTTAAGAAGACTAGAGGTACTACTTTGGATTATCAATCTACTTTAAACAATACATGATAATAGGTTACTCAAACAATAACATATCTCCTATATTGTGAAAGTTATTAGAAATTAAAGAAATTACTTAAGCCTTGCAATTTAAAAATTTAAAATCTAAAGATTCTAATAATTTTTTCCAAAGTAATTTTCTCTAGCAGTATTGCAGTATTACAAATGTACATACTAACCAACACATTGTAGCAGTTTTTTTTTATCTGCTATAATGTTATGGTTTAACTATATTGTAGTAGTTATGATTACATAACTGCTGTAATATTTTTAGACCAACACATTGTAGCAGCTACAGAATTGTAGTTGCTACAACATTTTTAGACCAACACGTAGTAGCTATAGAATTATAGCTGTTACAACATGATTAGACTTCAACGTTCTAGTCTATGCACGTTGTAGCAGCTACGATTCTATAGTTACTATAACATGCTGCTCTAAGAGTGTTGTAACAATTACGTAATCATAGCTATTACAATATGGTTAGATCAGAATATTGTAACAGCTACAAAATCATAGCTGCTATAACGTGATTAGACTAAAATATTACAATAGCTACAAAACCGTAATTGCTGCACGTTCTTGTTTGTGGTTCTATAAGAACATTGTAGTAACTATGGAATGACAAGATGTTTAGGACAGTACATGGTGAGAACACACTGTAGATGAACGGCGACATACAAATTTGGCAATGCAACACTGAAAGAGTTAATTGGTGAAGACGATGATTGGCAACTCTACACAATCACAACACCAAAGGAACCGAAGGAGTTCGAAGGGGATTCGAAATGTTTAAATTTTTTAAGAAAGAAAAGGGATTTAGGATTTATTTTTTAATTCAGTCGAGATGCTATTACAGTAGAAAAATAATTAAATTTGATAACAAAACACTACTTCAATAAAAATAAGGCACAATCACGCAGCAAGAGTCAAAAAGCATATCAGCTCTCTCTATATATATATATATCACAACCCAATGCGCTGACCTGTCATGGCACACCTGCACAAGACAATTGGCCTAACAATGTTTACCTTCGCGTAAAGGATCACCATGAGTGAGATGCCACCAAGTAGCAGCTATGAGTGATTTCAAGAAACAGGTTCATTCGGATCAATAGTCCATGAAACTTTTGTCCACCAGATCTGTAGCTAGTCCGTAAACAATGCATTCAGAATCACATCTTCTTCCTTAGGATCGTTCATAATAGCAAGCATGTAGAAAATCACAAATAACAAACACTGAAATAGAAACAAGAATCCATTGGGGTGTATTTGTTGCTTAATGATGCAAAAGAAGATGCAAGAAGCAGAAGAATTTGTTCTATTAGCTGATAAACTAAGTTTACTGGCCCTCCCCTGATTCCTTCTTTGTAGCTTCCTTGATTTCATCGGCTCCGTCCTCCTGCCAGTAAAAATCCAGTCAGACGATGATTACCTTGATAGAATATCAGTATTGTTGTTACACTGATAAAAGAAAGGAGACTGACCGTGATATCAGAGGTCCACAGTGTTAAGTTGTCTCGAAGAAGCTGCATTATCAAGGTGCTGTCCTTGTATGATTCTTCTCCCAAAGTATCAAGTTCAGAGATAGCCTCATCAAAAGCCTGCAATCCATATTTCCATCAACTAATAAATTACAAGATAAACCAAAAATAAGTTATTAGAGAGAAAATAAAAAATGTATTATATATAAAATGCCCGGGAAAAGCCAAATGGAGATGCTATAAATCATACTAGCTTTATTTAAAAAAATTTGGATGACATTATCACAAATAAAGGAGAAAATTGCCCAACAGAAACAATTCTTTAAAGATAGACACAGAAAACTATAATATCCTTAAACCTTCTACAATCACAAGCTTATGAACCCTTTTCTCACCATTGTTCAGTCAATGATCTATTAATGCACTACATGCTGGGGCTGAATTACGGTAAGACATGTTGCCTATTGTACTTTTGAGAATCTGTGAAAACACTCCTGTAAATTCCAGGGGTGCTTTATTGGAATTTCATAATTAAAGGATCTTTACGTATAACAAACAAACAAAAAAAAGGTTAGTTGCCATCCAATTTCCATGATGCAAATTGCTGGAACATATGCCATCCCCCTACTCTCCCTCTCCGGATCAGGTGATACCATCACCCACCAATGCCATCACTACCTCTCATCATGTGATCTCTCCCATCCCAATCTCTAAACTCAAAGGCCACAGCCCCCAGGCACTCTGGGCACTCCTTTCTAGGGGTGTGCAACTATTCAGTAAAACTGAAAAAAAAAAAAAATGACCGAACCGATTTATTTTAGAAATTTAGTTTAGTCAATTCAGAAATTCAATTTTTATTTTTAGAAATATTGATTAATTCGGTTTCGGTTTTCGGATTAAAAAATTCAATTAACCGAATTATTAAAAATAAATAAATTTTGAAATATATATATATATATATATATATATATATTATTTTTTTAAAAAAAAATCAATTAATTCAGTGTTAACTGAAATAATTGATTTTTAATTCGGTTCGGTTATAATTTTTGCAAAACTTAGTTTTGGTTCGGTTAGTCAAAATTAAATCGGTTAATTCAGTTCGATTATTGTCCGAATTAATTGAATGCTCACCTCTACTCCTTTCTGGCAACACCTACCATCCGGTTCGGCACTAGCAACTTAACAGCGACCATCTATTAATAACCCATCCATTCCTCTCCTAATGACTAAGGTTCTAAAATTCACTAGGCGCTAGTCGGGCACTAGACTAGCGCCTAGCACGCCTAGGCCACCTAGGCGGGGACTAGGTACCACTAGGTGGATTCCACGGTATTAACATAAATTATATAATAATTAAAATAAATTATCTTTCAATTTGCAAGTATTCAAATTAAAACAAATTACCTTTCAACTTCAATGAATATTGCGAATGTCCAATGAAATGAAGTTTCCAAAGGATGAGGCTTTGGTCAATCTTCAATTCAATTCCTTCCAAATCGCTAAATTGAGAAAGGATTAGATACCAAATTTTTCTTCAAATTGATTTCTCTAGCCTTTAACTCTCTAATTTCTCTAAAATGTGGGCTTCTTCATTCGCTCTAATTTCTCTAGCTCTGGTTACTTACGACGAAGATGAAGTTTGATGCTAGCACCTAAGGCATGCCAACAAATTGATTTTCTTGTTGGACCAAAGTTTAGGGCTTATAAAACTTAAGACTAATACAAAAAAAAAAAAGGTTACATTTTAGTATTTTTTTAATTGGGCTTTAAATTAAAAGGCCCAAACTAAAAAAATTATGAAAATCTTATACTATTTCCATGGCGCCTAGATGATTCAATTGATTAGTCGACGCCTAGGGCCGCCTACGCTCGCCAATCAGCATGTTTTCTGTGTGGCTGGTTGGTGCCTAGGCGGCCGCCAAGGCTGATTTTTAGAACAATGCTAATGACCTTCAGCCCCCTACTCCTACAATCTTGTGACCATCTCCTCTCCTCTAGTCTCTTCAGCTTCTGGTTCCACGGGTGTAATAATTATAGACACATGAATTTTAGCAACTTTAGTTTGCTTCATGGATCTGGTATTTCAGATTTTTTGTGTGTTGAGAAAGGCTTTTTGAGCTAATACAACGTATGTGGAAGAAATAAAGATGGAAGAAATAAGGATGTCTGCTGGTTTAGAATAATTAGTTGTCCAATCATGCTTCACTAGAGAGAAAGGTGGCAGATAATTTATGGGATGATCAAGTAAAGGCACACTGTAATGCATTAGTGATGATGTACAAATAGCAAAAATAAATCACTGAATAAATAAATAAATAAATAAAAATTATTACCTCATCTCCAATATATTCAATTCATCCTTGGGGGTACCAAATGGGCCAAGTTGCAACTGGCCAGGCGGCAATGCCCAGGATGGCATACTAAGCTCAACACAATCCACACCATAATCATGTCTAAGAATAGCATGGACCCATGTTTGATATAGCATACAAATGAGCCTGACAAGGGCTTGATCCAAAACCAGTTTCCTCCTAAAACATCTTTCTAATGGTCTTAGATGATCAAAATATCCCTCCAATGGCCAAAAAATATTAAATCTCTGCAGTATTACGACCATTTGGCTGAGAAACCAAAATGATATTTAGAATTCAATGTGTGCAATGTGTGTGTCCCACCCATCATCCTCATCTTAAACTCTAAATTCCTATACTCTTATTCTAATAACTAATTTTCTCTTTCCCATCTCAAACTCTCGATTCCCATACTCTTATTCTAAAATCTGATTCTCTTAATCCATTTTATATTTGGGCTATGAAGCGAGCACACAAGCAGAAGATGAAAGCTGCAAATATGAGAATGTTAAAGTGGACATACGATCATACGAGCATGGACACAAAAAAAATAAGAACATTAGAAAGAAAGTGAGAGTTACACTCATTGAAAGAAAACTTCGAGAGATGGTATGGACATGTTGAGTGAAATGTCACCTTACCATGTTAAAAAAAAGGAGAGCCTGGTGCACAAAGCTCTCGACAATATAGGGTCCCGAGGAAGAGTCTATATTCTACACAACCCTACCCTACTCTGCAAGAGATTGTTTTCGTGACTCGAACCCGTGACATCGTCACACAAGAGCAACCTTACCATGTTAAATCTCATTAGTGTTGTTGCCAGAAGTAACATTGTCTTTCACTCTTAGAAGTATCATTCACTCACTAAATATATAGTGAAGTTTGATTCACCATTCTCAATAATTTACTCTATAAATTGTGTACTTACACCTTCATAGAAGAGAAACTTTAAAAATACAATGCAATTGAGAATTATTTTTTTAAAAGAACTTTAACTGAAAATTCATCCTTTTACAATATTTTTTTAACCATTGCATTAACATTTGATATTTGGATTAGCAATCCATGCATAATTCTCCTTAGGTTTGTTACATGACACAGGATAGATGATAACTTTTTTACTATTAGTTTTAAAAGTTTAAAATATTCCCAAATTACATATTCAACATATGTGAATATTCATAATGTAGCATATGTATATGGCATAACCAACAAAATTTTTCCCATTATATTTGATAATTCATCAAAAAATGGTGTTATTATAATGAGTTTGAAAGCTAAAACTAGTGCTCACATGTTGATTAGAGGGTGGTAAATTTGCTATAATGGGGCAGAGATGAATTCCCAACGGACGTACGCCCTCAGGAAAAAACTTCAACCCTGGTGATTTACCTCCCTTCATATAACATGGGGATGGGGTGAGCGTAATCACCTTTTGCTACAATTGAAAGCTAAAACCAGTCTCATGCACACGCGCGCGCGCGCGCACAGACACATGTATATTTTGTTTAATAACTCATTGGTGGTATCTACACATTTAACTCGTATACTTACGGTTAGAGACAAGCTAAAAAACATTGAAGTGATTATATATGTGAGTTATTTTTCAAATCTTTACTTTAGATCCTTAAGTTAGAGATTTTGGATTTTATGATATTATTTTTTAACATTATAAAAATATGTAAATTTCCAATGTTTATAAAAAAAAAATGGTATGGAACATTTATTAAATAAGATGTGCACATTATACCATGAGAAGTATGATAATACACAAGTGTGTGTGAGATATAAAACACCATGAACTTCCTACGGCGGTTGTAGCCTCTCCTCCATATATAGGTCATTGATTTGTAATCATTTGAGCCAACATGAAAGGGACCCGAGATTGAATTAAATTATGAAGTAAATGTGTTAAATATTCTAGACTTTCTACTTGAATAGGAAATCAAACGACATCCTAGACAAAGATGACTCTGCCCTTACTGTCATGCTACAAGATATACTAAAAGTTCTAAGTGGCCACAACAGTCCTGGTCTTATTTAGTTACATGTACTTGAGTGTGGGGTGAGAAGGGTTGACTTGATTCCATGCCAAGGTAAGTATATTGAAAATTGAACATATGGATCCTGATCATTCCAAAGAGTGTGCATAAACAGCTTACAGTACGTCAAAGGTCAAGTGTGGCCTAAACAATCTAAAACTGTTCCAATATTTCCCTATAACACAAGACAAGCCGACCAGACCCATGCTCATGTTGGGCCAGGGCCAAAATCAGAAAGGTCATCATCTTTGGTTTTCTTTTTTGTCCATCTAAATGTATATTCTTAAGTTAGGAAACATACTTCATTTTCATATATGAGTGGATGTGGAATCCCTCCTATGTGGCTTGACAATGGAAAAGCTTCCTCTGTTGAAGGTAATAATGATGATAGTAATAATTATTTTGGATCTCACGTAGCAAGTGAAACAGATGCACACAATATAAATCCATTTGGCGTACTAATAGTCAAAAACATTGAAAATTATTATCAGCTTTCACTATACAACTTGGTTCAACAGATATTAAAACCCATCTAATTATTTTAGTGGAAAAGTATGTACAGTTGGATAACTATAAGCCCAATGATAACTTCTGAAGACTTTCTTTTCTTTAATTTTTCTCATTTGTGATTATGTGCTGAAGAAGCTGACATAATGGTAATGCTGACTAAAAAGTTTAGAAACTAGACACAGTAGTCTCCGTTGAGAGGCTTCTAAGATGACTAGAGATTTAAACAAGGTATGAATGGTTTGAGTTGACATATCTAGACCTTAATTTTGATAAGGTCTTGTAGTAACAGTAGCAATTAATGTTTGTGGTACTCATGCACAAGTATGCATCAATTTACTTTTATTTTCCAGTATACCATTGTTAATCAAAAACCAATTCAAGATCGTTTTTCTTTTTATGGTGTTAATTTGTGTTTGTGAAAGTCATATTTGTAAATGACGAAGCTTAAACATTCTTCTGTTTTAGCTACTGCTAAGTTATAATCTTCTGAACAATTACTTGTTATACTTGTTTGGTTTCCTACCCAAGAGAAGATTCTGATTCTGCTATCGATTACATGACTCATTCTTGGTTGTTTGTTCGGTAACCATTCATAATTACAAGACCAGATATGAAATACAAGAGGATAATGTAACAGACGAACTGGATCTCAAGTTGCAGAAATGTCCATATGTCCATTTTTCATCATGTATCCATGTGTTTCCTTGCAATTTTAAATATATCACCAAAACTTTAAAAAATAAGGTAGTGTTTGGTTTAGAGGTCTCAGAATGAGGGAATGAATTCATTCCCAAACCTTATGTTTGGTTGATGGGAATGGAATTAAGATTTTGGAA
>JBBMJZ010000137.1:4771932-4782497 GCA_037833815.1 Zingiber zerumbet
TTATCAATCCTAGCTGGTTAGACCAAAGTTTGATTATTAAGTTCAGTGGATAGGACTATTTGAAAAACTTTGAATGTGTGATTACTCTAATGATGTCCAGGTGACTCACCATAGCTTAGAAGTTTATCCAAAAAATACATATTTGTTGAACCCAAAGCTAAACTTAAATCTAACACAAGTTAAACCAAATCATGAAAGTTAACTTAACTCATCTCACAAAATCATACAATCCCTCTGTCTGAAAATTTAAACTAGTGAGATGAATAAGGTCAAAACAAACTTAAATTATGATTAACTCTAATTAATTAATCTGAAATTCAAAAATTAATTCTTTAAACTCATTTACAAAGATATTGCTTGTGCTTGAAAAATCTATTTAAGGGGAAGGATATTTATTCCGATAATTTTTAAATTCTAGAAAAATTATATTTTCTTAAAATTTCTATTTTTTTAGTGTTCCAAAATTTATTTTGTCTTTAGCCTAGATTAAACTCATAGAAAGCATGATCCTATAGATCTAGGAATTGAGCATCTCATAAACACATTAGGTTTACCTTGATTGTGTATGTAAAAACATAGAATGGTGTGAGATACATAGGTATTTTACCTGGACTTTAGATGCTTACATCAATGCATTACCGTAAGTCTGGGCGAAAAATATAACAGTACATTGATCAAGTTAAGTAGTCTTCTTTAGTGAATTCTAACTGGACATTAATACTTAATTTGACTAAACAGGTGAACACTGCTATCCTCTGATAGTTAGTTAGTAATCAAAGGTTAGATAGTTAAGGATAAATGGTACATGAGTATTTTTTTAAAAGCTTTTATTACTATTTTTTTAAACAAATTCTTAATTAGTTTCGTAACCTAAGTCAATTTTTAAACAACTTAATCTTTGACTTAATCAATTCTAACTTAAATTAATTTTTGATTAATTCTTAACTTAAAATAATCTCTTAAATTAATTTCTCAACTTAATAAATTTTTAAATTAATTAATTTTCAATGTAAATCAATTTATTAACCTAATCTAATTTTCAATTAACTTCTTAAACCCTAAACCCTAATCTTCCACTTATATTAACCTCTTAAATTAATTTTTAACTTAACCTTAATCAACTCATAACTAAATTAATTTATTAATCTTTAACTTAATTAATTTTGTTAATTAATCTTTAACATAAATTAAGTTTTAAGTTAAATTACCCTTCTTAACTTAACTTAATTTAACCATAAATTCTTAATTTAAATTAATTTTTAATTAACTTAACTATAAAAATTTAACTAATTAAATTACTAAACAACTTAATTAATCTTTACCATAAATTCGTTCTTACCTTAAGTTTATTTTTTTAATCTCTTAAAATTAAATTCTTAATTTGAACTTAAAATTTTTAACTTAAACTTAAATTAATTTTTTATAACTTAATTTTTAACAACTTAATTAATTTTTCACTTTTAACATAAACTAAATTATTTTTATTTAATTAACTTAAATTAATTTTTTTTACAACTTAGTTAAATTGTAAATAACCTAAGTTTCAAATTAAGTTTTACCAATTCAAATAAAAAAAACCTAGGGGCCCAAAACCAAGGGCGGGTGTCCTTGGTATAGGGCTCCGGGCACTCGGACAAGGTCCAAGCGCCCTGCCTAAATGCTAAGTCCAGGTGCTCGAACGCACAGTCGAGCACCCGGATCGACCTATATAAGGGGGCTAGCGGGCACCCCCTTTCTTTGCCCCTCTCCCTTTTCTCTTTTGCAAAGACTCCTCACAGGGATTTACGGCAAAAGCAAAAAAAATGGAAAAAGAAAAAAAAATTTGGTTCTCAAGCCATCGTTGCGAATCAACCGAGGGCACCAGTTCTATTATAAATATTCATGATGCATCAGTAATATTTTAATTCTAAATTTTATTTTGTTTGTTTTGTTTCCTTTAGCATTTTATTTTTAGAATATTCTTGTTAATTAGGAAACAATCTCATCCTAGTGCTGGCCCCTCAACCGCTAGTACGGACCTTAGGTTTTCCATCGATGAACTTAGGATTCGATTTTCCTCTACTATCTATGTGCCTTTACTGTCTAGGTATCTAGATAGGTTTTTTTTCATGCGTTCCTGCATTCCCGTTGTCGAGGTTATTAATTATTATAGCCTGCAGTACTTAGTTTATTGTTCTAGTTTAGTCAACATAAGCATATGTGTTGAATCGTATAACAACTTAGTTAGAATTAATGATCTTACCTACATCACTAGGGTTGCCAGTATGGATGTTACATTATCCCCAATAATCATCTCAGACTTTTTAGGATTACTACCATCCGCAAGTCCCTTCCAGTGCTACTCCCCTCGGGATCCACCATTTGACGATCCCTACTTACATATCACACTCGATATGATATATTCTTATTTTTTAGGGGTCAGCGTGTACCGACTGTGATCCTGTTCGGATTAGTCACCCTTAGAGTCCAGGACTATGCCCTTTATAGGGTTTTAGTCACATGCATTTTGCCTCTAACCACTCGCGACGTAGTGATTATGTATCATTTCATTCATTTCTCCTTTATACATTATGTCATAGATTAGACATAGATATTAGTTTGCACATATTTCATATCATCATCTATTCATTAGGTATTACTACTAGTCGGCGGGTTCATATGCCCTATTGCCATATTTTGACCACCTACATAGCCTCATTAGGCATTAACGTCACCATGGATGATGACAGAGCCCTAAATGAGTTTGATATAGTAGGTGCTAGGAACTTCTCCTTAGATGGTGTACATATAGATGATGAGGGTGTCCTATCCTGGAGGAGAGGGGCCCAGCACCAGCCTAACCCAACCGCCCAGCCTCCACCTGATCTGTCAGCACAACCCCAGCCTGATCTTTCGGTCCAAGATCAGCTTGATCCAGCTCCAGGAGAGGAGGCAAAGCTAGATGAGTACATCACTGATCTTTTTGGGCTACTCGGACCTCCAGTCCCTCGTACGTTAGACGACAGAGTTACTGGACTTGAGGAATCCATGACGAGTCTTCGACGGGAGGTTTCCAGCCTTCGACAGGACGTCTCCCGTCTTCGAGAGGAGGAGCAGACTCGTCATACTAAGTTGTTGGACCTGATACGATCCTTGGGCTCCAACCCCTCTTCCTCGTCTTCTTAGTAGATCAGCTTCTAGTTTATCTAATTGATGTTATTTATTGTCCACTTTAGATATTTCTTTTATCATATTCGGTTGACTATTACAGTAGTTTTGCTAACTATGGTTACTAGATATTTTAGTTCTTTTATATTATTATACTTACGATTTCACCTACTTTCCTTTAAATTGTTCAATTTAAATATCAGTTTTAAGGGGAGAATTAAAAATTTTTATGAATTTTTTTTTCCTTAGAAGATTTTTTTTTAAAAGTTCCTTTGAAAATATTACTTAGAGACTTTTTTACAAATATCTTTTGAAAATTTTACTTAGAGAATTTTTCCCCTTATATTTTCTATCTTACTTAGAAATCTTTCCTATAAAGTTTTTTTAAATCTTTCCTAGAAAATTACTTTGAGAATCATTCTTAGAAATTTTTTCATTAAAATTACCTTGAAATTCTCTTTCAGACAATTTTTCTTTGAAATTACTTTGAATTTTGCCTTAAAAACTTCTTTGAAAGTTTCATTGAAAATATCTTGTAAAAACATTTTTGAAAATATTATTCTCCTCCCCCAAATGAACCTGAGTTTTTACCTTTGTCAAGCTTTTGTTTGAAAACATTACTTGCAATTATTTTTACGTAGTTGGTTTTAAAAAAACTTATCTTCAAAATTATTTGAGATACTTGACATAATTGTTTGAAAACTTGCAAAATCCTTTTTGCTAAACCGTTATTTAATGCATTAACTTTTTTTTGTATGCCAAAGGGAGAGGATAGTGGATTAAGTTAGAAAAATTAAATCATGTTAACTTACTTTACTCAATTTTTAATGCTTATTTATATTTTTTTTCTAACTTTAACCAAGGTTGTCATTACATTAAAAAGGGGGAGATTATTGGTGCAGGTGCACTAATAATCTGGTTTTATTGTATGATAAATAGATTAAAGTTAGATGTGTTGTTTGTCTAACCCTTTTACCAAGTGTGCAGGAGTTGACTAATCTAAAGGACCTGATACTAGGCTGAAATCCAGCTAGGTCTACGAGATCTGATAGCTGATGGGAAGTCCAGATAGATTCATGGGGTCCGATATCTGGCGGAAAGTCCGGTTGGATTCGCGGGACCTAACAATCGGCCAAACTCCAATTAGATCTGTGGACCTGACAACTGCGGGAAGACCTGGTAGGTCAAAGGAAAGTCAAGTGACTGCAAGTGGTAAGTGAATGTAAGCAACTGAATGAGAGATCCAGTGAGGACACGTTCTAGCTTAGGTCCATTTAGAAAATCTAAATTGAGACCTTGATTAGATCATGGTCTTAGGGAGACATGGTCTAATTATTACTCTTATTTTATTATATTGTGCTAAATTTATTTTGCAGGGTAAATATTATTTCTAATGCCTGGACTAACCCTTTTTGCAGGAAAGAGACTGTTGAAGAAAAGGGGAGTCCGGACGCCCAAAGCTAGTCTGAGCACCCAGACCACTTGGGCCAAGCGAGTGCCATGAGCACCCAGGTGGTCTAGGGGCCCAGAGTCGGTCCAAGCATCCGGACCTAAAAACTCATCCACAAGCTGAGGTGGAGCGCGTCGACTGGCCGAACCACGTGGTCTAGGCGCCCAAAATCGGCCTATATAAAGGCTTTTGACCAAGAGCTTCAAGATATTAACTACTACGACTTTCACTCTTGTGTGATACTCCGAAAATGCTCTTACGATGCTGTGAAGCTCCTCTGACAACCCGCGATCAAGACATTCTTATTTTCTTTATTGTTGGTAATACTGCTTTTAGTTCTTGTACTTGACTTGTGTAATTGTTCGAACTATTAGTGGATTGTCTAACGAAAGCACTCGACGAGTGCGGAACTTAGAGTAGGAGTCATCAAAGGCTTTGAATCAAGTAAAACTTGGTTTGTTAGCATTGTTTTTTATTCTTTCGGTGCGTAATTCGATTTAATTCCCTCATAATTTTTTGACGATCGCTATTCACTTCCCACCCTCTAGCTTCTTTCCGATCCTCCACTCTAGACCTATTGAGTTCAACTGCCAAGTGTCTGGTCCTCGACCCACCTGGACATTCCTTCCTAACTTCCACAATCTGCTAAGACTTCCTTGCCTAGTCTTTTTTTCGGTTGAGTAAATATCCGACATACTTAGTTTACCATATTACAACAAGACTTAATTTGAACCTTTGACAATATTAAAATATATATTCGATTATGGTGCTCCCTATACCAACAATCTCTCCCTTTTTGATGTTTATCAACTTGGTTTAAAGTTAAGTTTAAAAAGCATATAGTGAATTAACTTGTAAAGAAGTGCTCCCCCTCAAGTAAAACTCCCCTTGAATTTATACAATAATATCTCTCTTTTGACACACATCAAAAATTAGGGTAATAGTAATCACCAAGTTTGAAACATTCTAAGAGGAAAACTAAGGTTTGGAGTTAAAAAATTACTTGGAAATTTTCCAAACAAAATTTTTCTTATCTAAACATGTAAGATAAGTGATACTATCTGAATATTGTGAAGAAGGTTGGATAGGGATGTGCCTTCTAAGTTGACCGCTTATAGACCTCGCTCTGCTTTGCAACACAAGAAATGTTAGTGTCGAGCTAAGGAAGGGGTCCCCGGCATTGGCCCTCCGATGCTCAAGTTAGTCACCAAAAAAATGGAAGGAAGCAGAGCAACAATAAGCATAGGTGTGAATAGTGAATAACGCATACCTCCACTGATGCATAAACCCCTTTTATATAGTATCCCAGTGAATGACATGCACGTGCCTTGAGGCATGGGCATGCTTCCTTAACCGTCCTATGAAAGGATCTATCAGAAAAAGTGTATCTAACACTATACCTTAATAGGGCATGCAAATCCCTTATGCGACAATATAAGCTTCCGTCGTATGATCCGCTTGTTGACCATATCTCGTTGTCAGCGACATTATCTCCCAAAGAGATATAAAAAGATATAAAAGGGATCCCATTGTTTGGCGGAGCGGGTAAGCCGCTCAGTCGAGGATCCCTGCCCGATCGACTTCAGCCAATCTTCTCCATAATCCTTTAGCCTAATTGATTATTTCTGCTCGACTGGACCAGCGCTCTGGTTGTCTTAACGTTCCTCCACTTCGTGATGAACATCTAATGTTCTGGCCATAGTCCTCTTGCCTATCCGAGCACTCCACTCGGGCAAGCCACTTGCTGATTAAACACTTCATGCCCGATCAACAACTACAATAGACCTCCACTCGACCACCTTTGGTGAGCCCATTAATTCTCTAGTGTTGACTATCTTGACTTTGACCTCCAAATTGGTCGCTATCTCCACACTTGACCCGTACTTGATGGGCCCCCTTTATCACTACATCACAAGTCTTTCCCTCAAGTCTAGTTGAAGGAGGTTGTAAGTCCGACTGATTGGATAGGTAGTGTCTTTGGTGACCTCCTGATCATGCATTCCCTTTTCTTGAGCCTCCAATCGGCTTATATAATCTTCATAGTCATCGTTCTTCATTATCTTACCCACCTGAGTGTGTAACTGCAACTCGGATCTAACTTTACAAGCTTAGATTTTGAGCTGCCGCTCAACTATCATATAGTCAGAGATCTATGCCGATTAGGGCAATTGGCAGCAACACTTAGCGATTTTTTCATGTCTCGTCGCTTTCTTGGACGAGCGCCTTGTAACAGTTGCTGATGACATCTCAATTTCTGGAAGACTATGTAAATCTCTGATCATTATGGCCGAGCATGTTGCCTATGCTTTTTAATCACACCCCATTAATGTGTTCCCATTGTTGGCTGCCATGTGTCCCACTTTCTACCACCGTACGCTTGACGTGATAGGTGGATATCCGCTGATGATGCGACAGGTGCCTTTTCAAATTCCACGGCCAGATCTTGTCCTTATTTTTCATAACTCTTGATCGAACGGCCTAAAGTGATCGTCCCTAGGTTTATAAACCTTTCTTCACCGTTGTATGTCATCTACACCACATTTCCTCTCAGCTATGCGAGCTCTTCGTCGTGCTCTTTCTTTATCGCCTTTCGTGATCTATCTTTCACAGTAAGCTCTTTCTCCTCCTCTCCGTTTGCTCCTTGATTGACTGTCAACCTCCAGTTTATGTTCTTGCTATTTTCCATGGCCACCTCTTCTCCTCCTCCTCCGCCAATCGCCGGACTATGGTATATATCCACTGAGTCTGACTTTAATGGTGACGAGATAATGCAAATAGGAATGTCCTACCATATTCCTGATGACCATCAGATAATTATTCCCACTACACATGCCCAACCACATACGTCGTTGGACGACTACCTTACTTTTTTTAAGGACCAGTTTTTGGTCGGTTTGCGTTTCTTGATCCACCCTTTATTCTTAGTTGTCTGTAGATACTTCCACATTCCCTTACCCTGTTAGTGTCGAACTCCTTTAGGCTCCTATGTGTGGTAGTAGTCTTATTCCGCCTACACGATATCCCACTCGTCCCTTGTGTCTTCCATTATTTCTATTATCCCAAACTTTCTGAGGCAGGGACCTTTTTACTCTAGGCTCGAGTGTGCTCTATGTTATTTGAGAAGACGTCTTCTTCCAACAAACACTGAAATGAGCATTACTTTTATGTTCTCCTTCCCGAGCGGCTATCCTTCCCGACCAGCAGACAGATGGAGCTGATGAGGCTTTCCACTCTGCGTAAATATTGCTGGGAACCGACCTAATTACAGGCTACCGCTCACCTGGCTGGTCAGAAATATCATCTACATAAGCTGCTACACGAAGGTGTTCTATACTTTTTTAGACTGTGTCCCCATCCCTCAAGGCTTCCTGGCTCATTAGGTAAACTATTTCTTCCTCTGTCGCCTTAAAATCTAATTGATTTTACTTTCGTTTTTATAGTCGAAGTCATGTTGAAGTCCCTGCTGAGCAACAAGAGCAAACTCCCCACTGTGAAGATCAATGCTCAAGGTGCTGCCAAGCTAGAAAGTCGCGGGATTAGGCGACTGGAATTAGTGCGGCCGCTAATACTGGTGAGCTTCCATCTGCTCAGCCCACCATGGTCCCAGTGGCCATGCCTTCAGAGTCACAGCCGATCGACTAGGCAAATTCATGGGAACCGCTGCTTCAAAGATAGAGGAAGAAGAGGCTCCGCTCAGAAGGGACCTCTCGCTGAGGTGCCTCGACACCAGCACTGATGGAAGTTCCCACCTCTCGGCCTCCATCCGAGTGGGATGAGAGCTCGTCTTCTGTCGTTCTCGTGAGGACGACAATCTTACTAACACCCTTGTCCTCTGATCGGACTCCATCAATTTTGGAATTGTCGACCGACACCATTTTGACAGAGCCAGTATTATTCTTTCCACCACCTTCCAGTATGGAGACCCCCGTCTCCACCATCCACCCCTCGAAGTCCCAGTCCTAGGGCCAGGCAACTTCAGAGCCTCACAATCGAGTCAATCATCGACACATCTCTGCTCTGATCCACTTGCCCACTGATACTTGGCATTCTCCCGAGGATGCCATGCTCCGGGTGCCTGAGCACACTATCCACATTCAGGGTCCCTTGGCTCAAACTTGGGCAGACACTCAACACAAGGCCTTGACAATCCCGACCGGGGAGTTAGCAGGCGACTTTACAGGGAAATCCACCATGGTATGTTTTCTAGATATAGTTATCCTCTAGTATAAGGCCGCTCTGACTTATATCTTATGTAGTACTGGGTAGAGAGTTTAACCTTGTGCCATAGACTGGCGTTTCTAGAGCACAATAGCAAGTTGTTGTAGGATTTAACCGGCGGAGCAAGTGCATCCCGCGCTGCTGCTGAAGCACTCTCTGCTGAAGTTGCTCAACTGAAAGAGGAGCTAGAGAAGACCTTCGAATAGCTGGTGGGATTCGAGTGGGCTTTATCTCCAGCGAAGGATAAGAGCCAGGAGCAAGCTCAAGCGGCTTAATAAGCAGGCTAAGGATTTTGACTCCAAGGTTTGATCAGCCAACACCCACAAACTTCGTGCAATAGAGGACCTGGAGAAAAAAATATGGAGGCTCAGGCCTTGGACAAGAAGCTGAAGGAGACCGAGATAGCTCTAGCCCAAGAGCAATTGGGCTGATAGGCGAAGTAGCAGAAAATCGCCGATCATGATGCCAAGTTAAAGTCTCTACAGGCTGAGCTGGAGGTGTCCAAAGCCTAACTAGCCGAATATAAGAAGGATGAGCCCACCCGGCTTGAGGACTTCTGGGACAAATACCTCCGCTCAGAGGGCTTCAACCAGCTCTTCTCCGATTGGATTCTGTGATTATTTGACTTGGGCATAGTGGGCATCATCCAGCAGTTGAAGGACGCCGACCACTTATCTGCCGACATTTCCATTGAGTCCATTCGAACGATGAGCTTGTAGCTTCCCTCCCTGAGGAAGCTATTGCTGATCTGGAGTAGCTCTTCTCCTAGTTTTTTGCTAGCTTTGTGCCCTCCTACTTTTTTGTAAAAAAATTTCTAAGTGTCAATGAATCTACGCTCGTTCGACGCTTCTCTGCTTTCGCCATACTTTGCAGTGTCCTTCCACGCATCGTTGTTCAGCTTCTGTGAAGTTATTCGACGTTTTAACCATCTTGTAATGCTATGTAAAAATTTTCTAAGTATGAATTATTGCGCTTCCGCTCGTCTCTTTAACTAGTCGCCGAGACATTTGATTGCTCATTTCAGCATATATCGAATGACCACTCTTCCTTTGTAATAAAAAATTCTATCTGCCAATCGACAAGGACCGGTGTTCATAGTGGTTACATAGCTTATCACTAATTTTAATCTTGGGTTTATAGTCGCCGCTCAGCTGTGGTCGTTGACTCCTGCGTTTATAGCCGCCACTCGGCTAGTGTCGTAGACTCCATGGTTTATAATTGCTGCTTGACTATTGATTCGTTGACAGGGGTTTATAGT
This sequence comes from Zingiber zerumbet, assembly GCA_037833815.1. Taxonomy (NCBI): domain Eukaryota; kingdom Viridiplantae; phylum Streptophyta; class Magnoliopsida; order Zingiberales; family Zingiberaceae; genus Zingiber; species Zingiber zerumbet. Next base: position 4,782,006 of record JBBMJZ010000137.1, read on the forward strand.
CGTTGCTCAATTGTTGATTCGTCGACAAGGGTTTATAGTCGCCGCTCGACTGTCGATTCGTTGATAGGGGTTTATAATCGCCGCTCGACTGTTAACTTTGTAGATAAGGATTTATAGTCACCGCTCGACTTTTAATTGCATATATAAGGGCTTATAGTCGCAGCTCAAATTTTGATTGTATAGATAAGGATTTACAGTCGCCGCTCGACTTTTGATTGTGTAAACAGGGGTTTATAGTCGCCACTCGACTTTTGATTGTGTAGATAAGGATTTATAGTCAACGCTCGACTTTTGATTGTGTAGACAAGGGTTTATAGTTGCCGCTTGACTTTTAACTTAGTCGAATGACACAAGAGTCTAGGACACTTGGGTCTCTATTCATTATTTCCCTGTATATATAGGACATACATTCATACAAGTATATTTGTATTTAACCACGCACCTCTCACCCCGCCCTATAGGGCTGGAGATGGTTTGCGCTCCTGGGTCATT
>JBBMJZ010000137.1:4972100-4989836 GCA_037833815.1 Zingiber zerumbet
AATCATTATTTATTATTTATTATTGATATTGAAATTAGAGGCTTTAATGGTTTAACTTCTCTCAAGAAAGGTGACAACAGTCCATTTTCATATACAGTCTGTTAGAATATTGTAAACATAATAACTAAGGGTATTATTGTAATTATGTTGTATATCTTTCTCTATATAAGTCAATAAGTCCGTGGTGTCTAATACACGGTTTTCTCTTAACATGGTATTAGAGCCAAACCCTAATTTTTCCGCCGACGCCACCAATTCCCACCGCCATTAGTCACGCCTGGACGAGAGCAAATCTCTCCCGATCTCTCTTCTCCCTCTCATGTCGCCCGTAAGCACAAGCCGCCACCTTCTTTCCTTGTGCGCCAGCAGAGGCATTCCCAATCACGAGCACAGGTCGCGATGCTCTTCCTTCTGCGTGGAATATCCTTGCGTCGCAGCAACCAACCCTAAATTTTCCAGCGCCGCAGCAAACCCTTAATTCTCCTGCAGTTCGACGACGGAGAGAAACTCCGTGCTTGTCTCCGAGGTGTTGCGACGTTGCCGAAGAGTCGGGCTGCCCTCTTTCACCGAGTTGATCAATGGCTACCTCTAGCACTCCAAAGCCGGATATTTCGATCTTTAACAACCACATCACTGCACCACTCCCCCTCTCCACCTGCACCAGTGACTATCTTTTGTCCTCTGGATGCGTCTCTATCTCCCCAGCCTCGTCTCCTCCTTTGCAGGTTTATCAGCGTCGTCCTCGTCCTGCTTTGCCGCCGACCGACCCTAAGACTGCCGTGGACACATCTTTGGAGCCAAGTCTTTCGCCGCTTCCTCCGATCCCATCTCCTGACTCTGATATTCCTATTGCACTTCGAAAGGGTATGCGTTCCACTCGTAATCCTTCTCCTCACTATGTTTCTTTGAGTTATCATCGTCTTTCTCCTTTCTATTATTCTTGTCTTTCTTCCTTGTCGTCTGTTTCTCTTCCTAAGACTGCAGGTGATGCCTTTACTCATCCAGGATGGAAACAAGCTATGTTCAATGAAATTTGTGTTTTACAGAGTAGTGGGACTTGGGACCTCGTTCCTCTACCACCTAGGAAGTCAGTGGTTGGTTGTCGATGGGTGTATACGGTGAAGGTTGGTCTAAACGGTATAGTTGACAGACTTAAGGCGTGTCTTGTCGCTAAAGGCTATACTCAGATCTTCGGATTGGATTATAGGGATACTTTTTCTCCTATTGCCAAGTGATCTTCTGTACGCCTATTCTTGTCAATTGCTGCGATTCGCCATTGGTCTCTTTATCAGTTCGCCATTGGATACTTCCTCTTATTCTTTTATTGCTTCACTTGACTCTTATCTCTATTTCTAAAATTGTTCGTGAGACCATATCTCATCCTAGTCGGAAAGATGCAATGATAAAGGAAATGAATGCTTTAGATGGCAATGACACTTTGGACTTGATTGATCGACCTTCACGACAACAGGCTATTGGATGTAAATGGGTATTCACAGTTAAAGTCAATCCGGATGGGTCAGTTGTCAGATTAAAAGTTCATCTTGTCAAACCTATGACGTGGATTATTGACACTTTTTCTTCTGTTTCAAAGTTGACATTTGTTTGATTGTTTATTTCCATGGCCACTACTCATTACTAACATTTATAGCAACTTGATATCAAAAATATTTTTCTTCATATTGATCTTCAAAAGGAGGTATAGGGAGCAACCTCCTAGTTTTGGTGATATGGGAAGTCAGGGCTAGTTTGTCATTTTAAAAATCTTTGTGTGGTTTAAAACAAAATCTTTATGCTTAGTTTGGAAAATTTAGTCAGGTTATTGAAAAATTTGGTATGATAAAAAGTCTGAACATTTTGTGTTCTACAAGTACTCAGGAGCTGGTATCATTTTGTTAGTTGTGTATATAGATGATATTGTTATCACTGGAAGTGATACTACAACAATCTCATCTCTTAAATCTCTCATTTATACTCAGTTTCATACAAAAGGCTTGGAGTGCTTAAGTATTTCTGGGATGTTAAAGTTACCAGGAGTAAAAAAGGTATATTTCAGAGAAAATATGTCTTCGACCTATTAACTGAAACAAGAAAATTAGGGCAAAGTCTTGTAATGCTCCAATGACTCAGAACATGCACCTCACACGACATGGGAAACTATTTAAACACTTAGTGAATTAATTAGTATGAATTAAAATGAATTGGTATCAATCTATTTGATTTGATAGGATTTTAATTGATTAACAGAATATTTTAGTTTTGTATATTTGGTAGGATAATATTTCTTCCATGATTTGTTGGAATTAATAGACTTATTGTATCTATAAAAATGTATTCTACTCTTTATTGAAATTAAAAAGAATTATTATTGGTCTCCAACTTTCTACATGGTGAGCAAGGTTGATTTCTCCAATTTCTTTTGCTAGCTTCATCTTCCCTAACATGGTCATTTCCTTGAAGCCCAATTAATATGTCGAAGGATTCAAACGCATCATTAGGCTCATCCAGCAATATTGTGGTAGAAAAATCTTTTGCATCAGTCACTTCTCTTTCAAGTAGTGATATTTCTTCTCTACAGATTACAACTCACAAGTTAAACGTTGAAAAAGTTCGAATTGGGATCCAAGTGTCTAATGAGCCATGTACAACTAATCCGGAATTGGCTATAACCCAAATAAAACCAACAAACCATATTTATCATTAATTAGTCAAAATGTTAAAAATCAAGTCTAAACATCGGTTCCTAAAAAATGCTTAACCAAACCAATATTTGATCCATCAGAAATGCCTAGAAAATATCATATTCGTGAAGCAGAAGAGTCAAATTCATTTCTTAGATAGATCATATCTAAGCTATGACTCAGGGGGAGCAAATAGAAAAATTGTTCAACCTACTTGATTAATCGACTATGCATGCTTAGGATTAGGTTTACTTTTCTGCTTAGCTTAGAATGGTTAATTAAGAAGGTTTACCAAACCTTAATAACATAGTATCGGAATGGATTGAGATGAGTACACTAAGGAAACTTTGTCGAAGGCATGTCTAAGTTGAATCTTGTGTATTCTACCTAGTGCACTAGACCTAGTGGTTCGGCTTGAGTCAAACATGAGCTAGTTAGATCAAAACCTAATATTATGTTTTTTTTGGCAGAACTCAGAAAGTGGTCCACTATTGATACACAAAGTCATATGTCTTGCCGCTAACTGAAAACTTATCCTTAAGAAGCTTATTTGATTAACCCAAAGCTAAGTTTGAATTTCACCTAGGTTAGAACAACCTTTTTCAAAATTCTTAATAATAATTAAAACCTAATTCAAAATTAATTAAAATTCAAATTCAAAATCAATTAAATTTAAACCTAACTTAATTAAAATTTAAATTAATCAAAACTCAAAATTTATACTTAATTAACTTAATACTTAAACTTAACTAAAGAATTAATTAAAATTTTAATTAAAACTTTAACTTAACTTAAACTCGAGTAAATTTTTTTTAAAACTTAAGATTTTAAATACTTAAAATTTCATTAATCAAACCTTGGCCTAACTCCTACGTTATGTATAAGAATCCAAACCTTTGGACAAATGAATTTTAGACAACGACTGCTATAGGCATATGCCTGACGATCAATACAAATTCACAAGTATCAAATTCAAAAACCTAGGATCAGTTGCCTTTGGAAACAATAGCAAACTAAAGATAATTCGTACAAGAGAAATTCAATTACAGTCAAATATATCAATTAGAAAAGTATTGCTTGTTGAACATTTTCATTATAACTTGTTTAGTATAAATCAATTATGCGATTCTAGATTTAAAGTAAAATTTCTATCTTCTGAATGTCTCCTAAGTTACACTAAATCATCCAACATATTATTGAAAGAATTTAGAGATAACAATATTTACTCAATAAATCTACCAAAACTTCACCTAAATGTCTTTTGGAACAACAAAACGAAACATAGTTGTGGCATAGGAGATTAGCTCACACCCATGTTAGAAATTTACTAAAATTAAACAAAAATAGTTTAGTTAGAGGTTACCTACAACAACAACCAAGCCTTTTCCTACTAGGTGGGGTCGGCTGTATGAATCTTTTTACGCCATTGAGTTCTATCTTCTATTATATCATTATCTATATTTAAATAAATTTTATTTTGTTTTATTGTTGCTAACCAAGTCTTTTTTGGTCTTCCTCTTTTGATATGCGTGTTTATCATAGTTTCACATCGTCTAACTGGAGTATTTGTTGGTTGTCTAAGTACATGTCCGTACCATCTAACTAGTTAGAGGTTTACCTAAATTAGGAATTCCTGAAAATAAAATATGTAATCCTTATCAACAAGGAAAATAAATTAAATCAACACATAAATTAACTAACCAAAATAGAACAAATAAAATACTTGAATTATTAGACTTGACTTATTCGATTCCCATAGAGTTAAATCATTAAATAGGAGTCTTTACTACTTAGTTATAATAGATGATTACTCCAAATATACTTAGGGTAAAATTCTTAACTCATAAAAATAAAACTTTTGAAATATTTCATAATTTCTGCAAACAAATAGAAAATGAAAAAGAAATAAAAATTAAGAAAATTAGAAGTGATAATGTAAGTAAATTTAAAAATCAAAATTTTACAAACTTAAACTAGAAAATAGTTATCATTATGAATATTCATGACCCAAAATGGATTAGTAGAACATAAAAATATAACCTTACAAGAAGTTACAAAAATAATGTTAATGAATATAATTAGGAATAAAGCTCGACTAGTTGCCCGACTAGTTGACTTACATAGACGACAAAAGAGAAATCATTAGGAAAAAAGCTCGACTAGTTGCCAAAGGATTTAGTCAAGTCGAAAGATTCGACTACGATGAGACTTATACTTCTGTAGCTAGGTTTGAATCTATAAGGATGTTATTAGCCTATGCAGTACACAAAGGATTCAAGTTATATCAAACGGATGTTAAATCTGTATTTCTAACTGGATAAATTAAAAAGGAAGTCTATGTAAGTTAACCCCCCGGCTTTGAAAATCTAGAATACCCAAACCATGTTTTTAAACTAAAAAAGGCATTATACGGATTAAAATAAGCACCTAGGGTTGGTATGAAAGATTGTCTAGCTTCCTAAATTCAAAAGGGTTTAAAGAAGGTCAAATTGACCCTACACGTTTTATAAAAACCCTTGACTCATACATATTCATAGCCCAGGTTTACGTAGACGACATAGTATTTAGGTCAACAATTCAAAATCTTAAAAGAATTTATAACTTTAATGGAAAATGAATTTGAAATGAATTTAATTGGAGAGTTACACTATTTTCTAGGATTACAAATTAACCAAACTAAAGAAGGAAACTATATCCATCAAAGTAAATATACAACCGAAATAATTAGGAAATTTGGTATGGAAACCCCTAAAGAACTAAAAACACCTATGGCAAGTAATATAAATCTAGATAGTGACAAAAATGATAATTCAGTTGACTTAAAATAATATAGAAACATGATAGGTAGCTTATTATACTTAACTGCAAACAAACCTAACATATTATTTGCAGTAAATATGTGTGCTAAATATCAAACATACGCTAAAGAATCCCACCTTTCCCATGTTAAAAGAATAATTCAATTTCTGAAATGAACTATAAATATAGGAATGCGGTATCCAAGAATATCAAACTTCGAATTAGTTGCCTATTTTGATTCAAATTATGCTGGTTGTAAGTTGGATAGAAAGAGCACAACTGGAGGATATCAACTACTAGGATCATCTTTAGTTAGCTAGTTTAGTAGAAAGCAACATTGTGTTGCCTTATCTACTATTGAAGTTGAATACATAACAATGGACGAATGCATAACTCAATTGTTATGGATGTCCCCTACCTTAAAAGACTTTAATTTAGACTACAAAAATGTGAAAACCTTCATTGATAATATAAGTTCTAAAACCTAACTAAAAATCCAATACATCACTTTAGAACAAAACATATAAAAGTGAAACACGCTTCATTAGGGATCATGTCTCAAAAGGTAATATAGAACTTCAATACATTGAATCCAAACCTAACCTAGCTGATATATTTACTAAACTTTTACCAGAATCAGAGTTTAGTAATTTAAGAAGACATTTAGGAATGTGCTTTATAGAGTAGTATTCTTTATTTTAAAATATGTTTTTGAAAATTATTAATTATTAGTTTTTCAAAAATTGTCTTTAAAATTCCCCTGTCAATTTTTTTTCAAAATATTTTATCTTTATGAAGTAGCCTAGGACTTACCATAGAATTGCATGCTCCTATAGTTTTAGCAGCTAGCATCTCACAAGCATAGGAAGATACCTTGCTTGTGTATTTTAAAACATAGAATGGTGTGAGATGTTCAAGACTTAGCCTAAGATTTCAAATGCTTATATCAGTGCATCGCTATAAATTTAGGCTTTAAACAAAATGCATTAATCAATTTAAGTAATCTAACTAATAGCAAACTAGTTGACACCTAAAACTCAAATTGACCAATCTGAATCAGCGGCTGTTATCTTGTGGTAGTCAAGGTATGAAGGTTGGACATTTTATAATAAGGATATTTTTTTAGTTTTTAAACCATGCTTGGACTTTTAGGTATATATCAACTTAAAAGGAGCATAAATATCAGTTTTTGAATTTATTTCAAGACTACGAAAATTCTAAACTTCATATTTTAGCCTCTTTATCAATTTTTCAAAATTTTTAAATTTTTAAAATTTTAAATATTTGAATTTACACTAACATTTTTACATTTTAAAATTTCTTTTCTCCAAATATTTCTAAAGTTATTTTATTGTATAATTATGTTATTCAAAATTTATCTTGTTTTAAACTTAAATTTTCAACTTTAAAATCTACACTTAAGTTTTTAGACTCCTTCATTTATTTAAAAAAAAATACTTCACATTTTTTATTCAAAATTCTCTTTACAAAATAATTTATTTTCTAAACAACTAATTTCATCACTTGGTTTTCTGTTAACGATTTTTATTTTCAAAATTCTTAAAATATTTTCAACAATTCTATTAATCATATATGTGTACGTATAAATATTTTCAAAAGTCTACTTTTCAAAACTTATTCATTAGAAATCTTGATTAAGTTTTTAAAACTAACTCTTTTCAAATCATATTTTTCATATATCTTTAGTTTCAAATTTTTCTAACTCCAAAACTTAAATCTTGGAATACTTCAAACTTGTTGTTTATATTTTCCCTATTTTTGATATGTGTCAAAGGGAGAGAGATAATGAATTCAGAGGGATTTAACAAACTCAGGGGAGAATTATGTTAAAATGCTAGTTACTTATCTTTACATATATTATAAACTTAACTGTGAACCTTAGATGTCAAACATCAAAAAGAGGGAGATTGTTGGTGCAGAGTGCACCAGAATCGAACTTGAGTTTTGATGTTGTCAAAGGTTTAAGTTAAGTCTTATTGTGATATAACAAGTTAACTAATTGTGCAGGATGTTTACTCAACCGAAAAAGTCTTAGCAGATCATGGAAGCAGGCAGGAAGTCCAAGTGGGTCGAGAGGACCCAACACTTGGCAAAGAAGCTCGATAGGTCTGGAGGATCTGATATCGAAAGGAAACCCAAGTAAGTCAATCCGATACTAAGCAGTAAAGTCCAAACAAGTCTAGAGGACCAATGTTTGACAGGTAGGTTGAGATAAGCAACTAGAGAGGTGCAACGATGAGGTCGTGTTCCGGAAAGAAACAAGTCCGAAGTCGCTGATCCAACTGAAGAAACCAGGAAGGTTTCCAAGTTGAGATCAAGACAGTTCTACTATCAATTACTACTCATGTATCATATATTACTGTCATACTTTATGTTGCAGGAATATTTTGTTTAACTCTGTTTTACATAAACTGGTGTGATTAGTCGACCGAATCCATAGATCGATCGACTGAGCTAGGTTGATACAGAACAGAGATAAGATCGCGCCAAAGTAAAAATGGAAGTCAGGTCGATTGGTCAACCGAACTCAGGAATCGGTCGACCGAACAATTCAAGTTTTAATAGAGAATTAATGGTAAATCTCGGCGAACAAAAAAACTAAACTGTTCGATTGACCAAACAAGGGGATCGGTCGACCGATCAATTAATGTTCATAAATGTGCAAAGATCAAATCTCAGCGAAGAAGAAAAGCAAGTTCTTTAGTCGACCAATAGGAAGATCAGTCAACTGAAACGACTGAACGACTTTTCGGTCAACCGAACGAGACTTATATAAGGGGTGCTCGAGGTTCGAGCTAAGGCAACGTTTTCAACTGTTCTGAATCAGCTCTCTATTCGTGCTCCTGCTATTCTGCGCTTCATCTTCACAAGTAAGCTACTCCATCAAGAAGTGCCGACAAGCTTCACTTTTTATTCTTTGTTAGTATATTTTTTATTAGCTTGCATTATTTTAATTTCAAGAAGATAGTAATGTGTTACTATCTTCTAGTTGCATTGTACGAATTGCTCTTTCCGAATATTTAAGAAAAAAGAGTTATAGTGAATTGGCCAATGGTACGAACAAGAATCGCGGGTCTTAGAGTAGGAGTCGACATAGGCTCTAAACCAAGTAACCTGAGTCATCTTTATTACTCTTTCTTTTTCCACTACTTTGATCTATTCCTTTTGATTATAGAAAAAAATTTAACGAGCGATATTCACCCCCCCCCCCGCCCCCGCTGCTTTTCGATCCATCATATACACTCTTTGTTAAACATTATGACAAAGGAAAAAATCATTGTTCTTATAGTGTATGTTGATGATATTATAATTACTGGAAATGACAAGGAAATGAAGAATATTAAGATCATAATGGAAAAGGATTTTGAAGTTAAAAGATCTCGGAGAACTGAAATACTTTTTGGGAATGGAAATTGCTATGAGCAAAAATGATATATTTGTTTCTCAAAGAAAGTACATTTTATATCTGTTGGAAGAAACCGGGACGCTAGGGTGATAGCCAAGCAATTCGCCACTTACGCAAGGAAATAAAGAAGCAATGTTTAAGAGAGATTTAGTGGACAAAGAAAAGTATAAACGCCTTATTGGGAAACTCATTTATCTCTCACACACTTGCCCTGATATTGCTTTTCCAGTGAGTCTAGTAAGCCAATATATGCATTCACCATGTTAAGGTCATCTCAATACAGTCTATAGAATTCTAAGATATTTGAAACAAACTCCTGGGAGGGGTTTTTTTTTTGCAAAGACGGATGATCGAAGCGTGAGTGCTTATACTGATGTTGATTGGGCTGGATCAATCAAAGATAGAAAGTCTACCTCCGGATATTGTATAGCAAGAAGCAGTGCAGAAGCAAAATATCAAGCTATGGCTCATGGAATGTATGAACTAATTTGGATTAACAGAGTTATGAAAGAGCTGAAAATAAATCTTAAAAGCCCTATGAAGCTATTTTGTGACAATAAATCATCCATTAGCATAGCTCTTAATCCTATTCATCATGATAGAACCAAACATGTTGAAGTTGATAAACATTTCATTGAGGAAAAATTGGAAGAAGGTAGTCTCAATGTTGAATACATCCCTACTTCTCATCAACTGGTTGACTTACACACAAGAGGACTATCAGAACGAACCCATGAATTTCTTATCAACAAGCTTGGCCTTATAACATTTACAATCAAGCTTGAGGGGGAGTGTAGATTTACTTAGTGAATTAATTAGTATCAATTAAAATCAATTGGTATCAATCTATTTTATCTGATAAGATTTTAATTGATTGACAGAATATTTTAGTTTTGTATATTTAGTAGGATAATATTTCTTCCATGATTTGTTGGGATTGATAGACTCATTGTATCTATAAAAGTGTATTCTACTCTTTATTGAAATTAAAAAGAACTATTATTGGTCTCCAACTTTCAACAATATCGAAGGTTGGTTGGGAAGTTGAATTACCATACCGTGACTTGTCTAGATATTGTATATTCGATTAGTATTGTCAGTTAGTTTATGTCATCTCCAACCGTTAACCATTAGGTACCGTTAGAGAAAATTTTGTGCTACATGAAAGGACCACCCGAACGAGGTAAAGTATATGCAAATCATGGACACACACATATTGAATGTTTTTCAAATGGATATTAGGTTGATTTCAAAATGGACACAAGATCTACTTCAGTTATTATATCTTTGTTGAAGGAAATTTAATCTCATGGAAGAGTAAGAAGCAAAACGTTATGTCACAAGTTAGTGCAAAGTCAGAATATAGAGCTATGGCACAGTCTATGTAAGATATCATGGATATATCAACTCTTAACTGAAGTAAAACTTAAAATTTCAATACTGGTAAACTTATGGTGTAATAACCAAACTGCTCTTCATATTGCATCGAATCCTATGTTTCATGAGCGAACTAACCATATTGAAATTAATTGTCATTTTGTTTGTGAGAAAATTCAACAAAACTTGATTTCTACAAGATATGTGAAGACCGGAGAACAACTAGGGGACAGGTTGATTATCTTTGTAATAAGTTGGGTTTGATTAATATCTATGCTCCAATTTGAGAAGAGTATTATCTGTATATATTAGTTAATATATCTGTCAATTAACTAATTATCAATTAGCCTAATTATAGTTTCGTAAGATACATTCCTATTTTGTATATAAATATACCTCACTCTTGAAGATTATCAATTATTTTTATATCAAATAACAAGGCAAATATGAAAATTCTAGAGAAGTGAACTTTAGGCAAGTGGAAGTTCTAGTAATGAGGTTGGGCAAGAGGAAGTCGTAAGGTCAGGCAATAGGTGAAGTCAGATATGAGTCTTTAGGCAAAGAGAAGTTTTAGTAGGTTAATCAATATACTAGGTATGGTTAAAGTCTTAACTCAATGAGTTAAGGTTAACTCATGGACGAATTAGTTCAATAATGTATTCATGATTTTATGAGTAAAATGTTTTGTAGCTCAGCTAATTAAAGCAATGGTCTTATAAGCAAGAGATCACAAGTTTAAATCCCAGGCATGCAGAATAATTTTTTTTATGTTTTAGGCGTTTCAACCTCGGGACCACCTCGCTTTGGCGGGAGCTAGAGAGGCCGGACCACCAAAAAGTTTATCATCTGGCGAGCAGGGCCCGCCAGCCAGCAAGCCAACCTAATAGGTTGGAAAATCCTCAACCCGACCCAAGGTGGGTTACAAGTTAGGCGGGCCCATGAGCCCATCAATAAATTAAAAAAATATAGAAAATGTTGGAATTTTTAAGTTTACGTTGCGAATTAGAGAGTTGGCCCACAAACCCATTAAGTTTTCCACTTTAATTTTAAATTTTGAATTTTTTTTTCCCTTCTCAACCGGTGAGCCCACGTGAGCCCACCTAGACCACAACCAACGCGGGTTGGACATTTAGACCCACTTTAAAATAGGTTGATAAAATGTTAATCCAACCCGTTTAAATTGTTTGGCGGAATTGACAACTCTAACGAGAGCTTCGTGCACCAAGCTTCCATTTTTTAATGTTTTAAGTTTTTTGAGCGATCGTAAAACTTTCTAATCAACCAAAACAACCAAAATTGGCAAAACAAGTCGAGATTCAGCCCAAGTGACCAAACAGACATTCTAGGTGACTCGATGGACTTTTCAGTCGATTGAAAAACCTAGTTAGTAGCAGAAATAGTCTAGATCTAGATGAGTTGATCTCAATAGACTGAAAAGGATTATAGTCGACCAAAAAATTTTTATAAAGTATTTTCGAGTAGAGCACTTCACATAGCACAATATTCTCTACTACATCAAAAGCTCCTAAAGTTGTCTTGTTCACATGGTCCAGGAGGTTCTAGGATGAGTGTTGCGTGAATTTTGGACTTCTAGAAGCCATCGTCTTAAGTGTAACATTTGTTCATTATATTATTATTTGTTTTATCTATTGAATCTATTTATTGGTGCTAGACAAGACTTGTAAGGGTTTAGAGTATAACAAAAAAATGAATAGTAGTGAACTCACGCAAAAAAGTAGGCTTTAGAGTATAAATATAGGGTTCTGAACTAAGTAAAAACTTAGTGTGTTTTCTTCTATGTTTGTTTGTTATACTTTATATATATTTGTTGCATACTAACAATTCAAGCAAGCACGTTCAACCAAGAGCTATTCACTCCCTTCTAGAGCACCCCATAGATCCTACATTTAAGATGGTGCATATGTATAGTTAGACTACCAATAAATACTCCAGTATACAAAATTATGACAAATATGGATATTAACAAGGAAGAGGAAGACTAAAAAAGATATGATTAGAAATCATAAAATAATATAATTTAATTAAATATAGATGATAATATAATAGGAGATAGAGTTCGATGGCATAGGAGGATCCATATAACCAACCTTACCTAGTAGATAAGACTTAGTTGTTGTTGTTGTATATATATATAATTTCTTAATGTAATCCTTGCCTTGGATTCAATAGGGATTCAAACAAGCCGAACCAACCTAATCTTAGTTTTGTTCAAGTTTGTTTATTTACTTATCAAGTTTCTTCAAGCTAGTTTATTAAAAATCTTTTCGAGCTCATGCCGAACTCAAGCTTGTTCATGAACATTGTTCGATCTTTTAATTGAGCTCAACTATCAATATTGTTATTCTTATAATTTACATTAAATTTTTATCTATTCATGAAATTTATACTATTGTTTTATTTTTTTAACATATTATGAATGCTAGATTTGGAAAGATATGAGGACTAGGATTTTACAAATGTGTTATCAAGGGGCGTTAAAGGCGTTCGGTCAGAATTTAATTAATTTGCAATCACACTCAATCTAAAGTGAAGAGAGTGACATAAGAGGAGCTAAGGAGTTCCAATAGTGCCAAGCCTGAGTGAAACCCTATGAATAAATTAAGCAAGTACACTTCATGGAGAACTTTGAATTTTCATAATATTTGCATTGAACCATATGGCACAGTGCTTTTGAGTATGCTGGCATCTTAATATCAGACATACCTACACATAGCTCTATCTCAGAAGAGGTGGAGAATTAATGATTATTCCTAATGCATTAAGTTTGGTGAAGAGGGATGCCTTCAAGCTGAGAATCAGAAGAGAAGTTAGCCCCATCCTCTCTCTCTAAAATGAGTATTAAAGGATGAATAGTTGATCTCCTGCCCATAAGAACAATGAAAGAAATGTGATTGTGACACTTACACCATTTAAGAAGTAAGCAAAATTTTTGTCCCCTACCTTTAGCCCACTTGATTTTAGGATACTGATTCCAGAGCATCACTTTAGCAACATAAATTTGATTCATCCCTACTAGAAAAGTAAGTCAATCTTGGCCAACTTCAAGGAGAGGAAAGCTTTGTACTGGCAGACATAAGGTCATTCAAAAGATGATTCCCATTGTCATATCAGTGACCGTAAGTCCCTGAAGTTGGATTCCCATAATTGCAAAGAATAAAGGACCTGGATTTTCTTATCCAACCCAACATGAGAAAATAAAACTCAAAGCAACCAAGCCAAGTTTTCTAGGAATATTTTTCTTCAACCGAGATTGTGAGGCATATGGAAAAAAGAAGCAAATGTCAATGATCTAAGAAAGATTTGAGATAGAGTGACTTCAACATGATTTAGATTAACCTAATCAAGCTACAACATTATTTAGATAAATCTGATGAAGCTATGCATGAGATAAGTTACTTGAGATAGAGTGATTATAGTTGAATTGACCGCCAGAAAGTGGAAGACCCATCTAAGAAGAAGAAGCGATCCTCTCCTACTTCCAATACACTAAGATTTCCTCCATCCGTAGAGTACAATGTAAAATCTCTAACAATGATCCCAGCATGACCTGTAGAATACCGAGAGAATACAACTAAATTAACTCCATCACCACAATGACTAGGTTCAAAGACATTTGTAATCAAGACATAATAAAACTATCTCGAAACAGTGGTCAAAAAGAACGACTCCCTGATGAACTTCCATAAGTTTCCAGTGAGAACCACAAAACCAATTTCGAAACCCTTAGGGGCACCCAAAGACTCTAATACAACCCACAAATAGCAGTCAGGAAAGACAATAAGCTAAGCCATTGCTTTGCCAATGATCATTTGCAGTCACTCTATCACGATGATGCTTCTTGATAAAATCCACAAGAAATTAACGAGAGAGACAACCAAACCCCACACCAATTAAAGAAGTCTACTTTGACAAGGCATGAAAAACTAGAGAAATTCTCACCTAGCTCAAGCTTTTGGAGCTTCAACGTTAGGAGCGATAAGCTAAGCCGTTGCTTTGCCGTCTGCAGTATCAAATTTGAGGACCAAGCAAATGTTGACCACCTTATCGTGGGGCGAGGTTGAAGAACCCAAAGCAACTACCATTTTTCGATGAACCCCCGTAACTATAACTTTGTAGAGCATCCCTCAAGTGAGAGGATGGAACATGCAGAAATGGCTCACTCTCTCCCATGCAACCACTCGACCCAACATAGAACCCAATGGGCCATAGAGATCTATCGCACTTCGTCTAATACAATCATTGTGAAAAATAATAATAATAATAATAATCTTTAAATATTATCATTTTACTTTATAGTAAAAAAGATGAATACGCTCATCTCCACCGGCTCCACCAATTCATCCCAGGATTAACACAGAAGAAGTAAATCACGGACGGCTACTAACGGGGATACTAGCCTTTGGAATAGTGACTAGCACATAAGGGAGGCATTTTATCTCGGCTTCGTCGAGATTTGAACCCCAGACCTCATTGTTGCAACACTTCATACGCTAGCCACTAGACTGTCCCAAGGAGACTCTTTAAATACTATCATGCACTAGCATGAGATGTATGGAGTACTAGGCCACCATTTATTTAATTTAGTATTGTTAGTAGTTGGATTTTAACTAATTAGCAAAGATTAGTTGAGATCAAATTCTATTTATTATCAGCTAACTAATTATTTAATTTGAAAAATAAGATGGTCCTTGACCATTTAGAAATTTTTGTGGCTCCTTGAAATTAATTCTATTTCACTTCAAATTAATTTTTACAACTCTTTGTATAAATTAAATTATATTTATATAAATTCAAATTCAAATTTAACTAACTCTTAATCAATTTTTAATTTGGTTCTTAAATTTCAATTATGTAAATTAGTTCTTAATTTCATGATTACTCTATCTGATTTAATTGAATAAATTAATAGTTATTTATTCCAATTAGACTCTCCATCAACCAGAATGATTCTTTCTTAATTATCTATTAATTAGGATAATTAACTCTTAATTATTCACTAATCCTCTCTCAATCTATATGCATTACATGTCGAGAGCCTTGTGCATTTGACTCTATAAACTTTTAAATATACTGGTAGTGTGTATAGGTGATCAAATTCTATGAATGCTGAACAAAAATTTTCCTTTTGTAGTTTAGATATATAATTATTGATTGATCTCTAGCAAGGTGTCAAGACTCTGCATTTCAGAATTGGTAGTTTTCACAAAAACATTTTGACACAGAATTATCATACAAAATAGTCCTTTGATCATCTTATATCATGATGTGCGCTTAAGAGTTGGATTAGTGTTTGGCCTAGTAGGACATGTCTAAGTATTCATTTGATGCAATCATTGGAGTAAAAGATGGAATCGTCACCCCAACGGTCCCCTGAGTCCGGCCCCATAGGATTTCAGAGGGAGTAAATCACGGTTAAGCTGGGGGGTAAGTGGACTGGGGGTCTCAGGAATTTTATGCCAGCAGACCAAGATTTTATTTTTGTGTGCAGCTAGCGACCTTCGACCCTGTGACTATTAGAGCAAACTCCAGACCACTTACCAGCTGATCCAACCCGTGGGGGCTTCATTTGATGCAATCATGGCCCACTAGAAGATCATCAACTTGAGAACCCTTCTCAATTGATTTCCACTATGCAAAGATTTAATCCAAGAAGTCATCGATCAAATTGACCATGTGACAAATTCAAACTTCAATGAGAAGTGATAAGTATTGACTACTATTCATCTCCATGAGACTGACAATCTACTTAACAATAAGTACGTATGAACAACCCTTTTAAGTGCCCAAGCCACAATTATCAAATGTATGTTGATCCTCTTTTGAGATGAGTTGTAATCTTATCTTAAGTGTTGTTGCAATGATACCCTAAGTAGTTGAATCCAATCAAGTTATTAAGTGGATTTGATATGGTTGGCAACGTTTAATTTAGGCTAATTTTGTGTCACTCTAATATGTTTGTCAAATGTTGGAGATGCAAAAACTTGACAAGGAGCTGTAAGTGTAGGTTGGAGAAGTCTAAGTAGGTAAAAGAAATTTGATACATATCCTAGATTAAAGTTGACTTCATACTGATAGAGGAAAAGTCCAAGAGATACTTGAAAAATGTGAAAAAGTTCAAATGGTATTAGTAGAAGTCCAAGGGGTATTTGATAAATGAGGACCTAAATCCGAGGACTCCTAACAAGTTGAAGAAGACCTAGGGCTAAGATTTCCAAGTTGAATGATTTTGGAGTAGGTCACTCATGAGTTGATAAGTGTCAAGGCAGATGCACATATGTAAGAGAATGTTGGTTTGATGACTTAGATATCCAAATTGAGCAAGACTTGAAGGCAAGTCAAACATGGAGATTGGACTCTCCGAAGTCCTTGAATTCAAGTGAATTCTAATCCAATTGATAATGTTGTCTGAATAAATTGTTTAGTTGATTGACTTAAGTTGGGTCAATAAAAATGATTTTGAGTTAGCTAAAGACTTATTCTTCACAAGATAAGATCCGCAACAATAAGATTTGAGTGGAATAGAATAAATGGAACCAACTAGAGCCAAGTCATTGTAGGATCATAGGTAGCAACTACAGGAGGTGAATAGAAGCTTTTGTAGTTCATTCACTTTTGTCTACAATTTGAGTTAACATAGAAGAATACAAAATAAATAACTCAAAATCAGAACACAAATATCCCCTAATTCCTACTTCACAATATATGATCTATTAGGTGATTCACTCTCGAAATCATCTCTATTTTTCTCCTTAGAAACCTTCTAAAGATGGAGAAACATCTTACAAATATGTTCAATTTATAACAACCATAAGCAAATACAAATGCAGAAAAAAAAAATAATAATACATTGCAAATGAAATATTACACATGAAATATTTTCTCATTGTTGCTTCTTGGTGGCTTGGATGAGCACTAGAACCTTGATCAAGTCATTTTCACAACCCTTGTAGAAGCTCTCATGAAGCATTACTCATGCACTATACAGGATCAAGAAGTGCTAAAGGAGGTGAATAGTATATGTCACTTTTCATATTTTTTGGAAACTCGAGAGAATGCAGTGGAAATAGAAATTAAATCAACACAAAACTAGCACCTTTATTTTTACTTGATTCACAACTTATGTTGTTAGTCTAATATCCATAATTATTGATCACTTTCATTGGGCAATCTACTATCAATTTGTCAAGTATAATGAATATGCAATTACAATTAACAAAATAAACAATACCGACAATACAAGGAGATCTGAAGTAGAGCGTTGTTGTTAGTGCCGCGTTTTAACATCATAACAGAATGTCAAAGCAACGCAAAGATCGTTTAGGTGTAGAATGACATTATGCATTACTACTAATAGTGTTGGAGTGTATACTGAAAGCCTATGCTTTTGTAAACATTTATTTTGAATAAAGAATCATATTTGGTCAAATAATC
>JBBMJZ010000137.1:5007790-5026410 GCA_037833815.1 Zingiber zerumbet
GGCCGCTGGAGGCGAGCGAATCGCCTTTTGCCACATGATTGTTGTTCTTCTACACCAACACATTAATTCTGACTATACCCACCAAAAAAAAACCCTAAAAAAATTCTAAAATCAAAAGCCTTTACCTGCGCAAAGAGGTCGAAGGATAAAAACCCTAACGACAAATAGGAATCGAAAATAGGTCAAATCCTCTGTAGAAGGTTTCCAAAATCAATAAGCAACAAAATAAATAACGGAAGGAATCGGCGACGATATCTAGGCCAAATAGTGTAACTTGAAGGAGGAGGAGGTTATGCTAGCTGTGTACCCGGGAGGAGACGGATCAGAGGTTCTCCTACCTATGTAACTGGAAGGAGGTAGAGATTGGAGGCTCGTCAGCGATGGGATGAATCTGTGGAAGCGACGACACAGGTGACGACACGCAGAATCGGTAGGAAATAGCGAGAGTGTAAGGTAAGAAGAGGGGAAGGAGATATAGCAGGAATGTAAAATTTTGGGTGTTGTTTGAGCTAGGGAAATTAATATAAATCTTGTTTTTATTTTATTAAAATTAATATTTTATTTAATTATTTTTAATTTAATAAAATAATTTTTAAAAATAAGGAATGCAAATGATGTTAAGGTAATGGAAATTTTGATTAAATTTTTGAAATGCAGAGGAAAGTGTTAAGTTATAAAATTTGATGTAGATTCGATAGAGTAATCTTCTGGATACCATAACTTTTGATTCAATAGAATATATAATAATAAATAAATTGATAAAAATATGAATTATCATAAAAAAAATAATAACAATTAAAATGGTTAATCAATTTTAGGTTAAAACTTGAAGTCGTACAACACAATCTTCTTGACACTATTTTTTTCTTTTTAAATAAAAATGTAATAATAACACTAATAATGTCTAATAACAAATAAATTGATAAAAATATGAATTATCATAAAAAATAAAAATTATATTTATCATTTTTAATAAAATTAAACAAAAGAATAATAATAACAATAAAAAAATAGGGAATGTAAATAATTAAGGGCACTATCGCATGTAACTAAAATAATAATCCAGACTTGTTTCCTATGATTTTAATATTAATTGTAAAGAGGTTAGATTTGATACAATGCAACACATTTTCAATAACTAACGACAATCCAAATTAAGAAGACATGTAATTAAGATTTAACCTTGTGCCCTGCTTATATTGTAAACAAAAAAAAATTAATGTAAACTAAGCGACATTTTTTATAAGAGAACTACAATTAAATACCATAAGGCTGTGCTTTGGTTGGAGATTATCCTTGATAACCTTGGTTATCCATCCAAGGTTATTAATGAAAACTCTGTTTGGTTTAGGTAATCGGTAGTTCCCAAGTAATGATCCATGTCCAACACATCAGTGAAAGAGGCATGCAACCCGGATTTGGAAAACCTCGAAAAAAACATTTTTCTGAAAAATGAGTCAAGAAAATGAGAGAGCGTTTTCTAAGAAAACGAAAAATGCGGAAAAGTCGTTTTCTGAAAAACGAAAAACGCGTGTTTTTCAGAAAATGAAAATAAAAATGGCGCAAACCAAACGCCTATGATGCTGCTTCTTGTTGTTTTGTTTTTTTCCCCGAAAAAGATGATACGAGTATATGAGTGAGCAAACTACTTGACTAAGTGATACAATAGCTTATGATTCTTCTTGAAATTGGGTTGCTGTTTGTGATGATGAACTATTTTGCATAGCACTTGATCTGACTTCGTATCTCTCTTGTCATGAAGGCCCTCAACTTGGCTTCTTGATATTGGTTAATGAGTTTGCACAAGTAATCATAAATACAATGCTTATCTATCTTGAGCATGAATTTATGCTCTTTGTGAAATCGAATCTCGTTTAGACACTAAGCATGAAGTGTTAACAGACAAGATATCTTCATTATTGATGATGCTGATAAGCATATTAAGTTCATTCCAGCTGAAAAATCATTTAAATGAACAAGATAATGGTAAAAAATTAAATATGGTAGGAATATATTGCCTTGACACACCAATCTACATAATTGCATATGTACAGTTCGATCACTTCAAAGTATGAATTATGTAAAAAGGATGAATTATGATAAGTTTTTTTTTTTTTTGAAAAATCATGAGTAATGAAAAAAAAAAAAATAGAGTCTTACAAGAACAAGGACTGTAAAATGAAGAGAGAAACCAAAGTAAAGAAAAAGAAAATTGATGATGATGACAAAGAAGCTTGAATTTGATCTCTCTATTATATAAAAACCTGGCAATTAACTAAAGAAATCAGTACTACAAGAAGAACAAGAACTGCAAAATTATGATGAAGAAGCTTCTCAGTTTGTTCTCTCTCTGTAATTTCCCACAGCTTTATTGAACTGCAACTTGAATAGATTGTATATTTGCAGTTCAAGAAAGCTGTGGAAGACCACAAAGAGGAACACTACATACATCTCTCAAGAAAGAACCAGGAGAAAGAAGAAGAAGAAGAAGAAGTGGTGGGGGTTGGAGATTAAGGAGGGAGCTATTTATAGAATTATCGAGGGTAAAAAAAGTATAAATAAATAAATAAATAAGGGCCCAATCCCGAGAAGAATATAAAGTTAAATATGGGGTTGAAAAATAATATTATCTTGTTTAAGATGATTTAATTAATACTTAGTTAGAATAATTAGAGCCTGCGTTGTCTATCTTTTAGCTGCCACAAATTAAAGGGTTGGAAAAATGGTTAGTTTAGGGTTGGCTGAGGTAGTGGCCAAGTGATGGCTTCATAATTAATTTATGAAAATTGTCGTTTAATTCATAAAGGTGACAAAAGTTACAACAAAGCATGTTTAATCCAGCCTCACCCTGTCGGGCATGATTTTTTTTAATAAATAAATAAATATATTGTAAATTTAATTTAGAGATTTTACTATGACGTGCTGCATAGATTAATAGATTAATGAACATTGATATATAATAATTAACTTTGTAGCTTTAGTGATCGATCAATGAAAAAAAAATTAAAAATTTTAATCTTAATTTTGTAATGAAATGTGAATTTTACACCAACAAGGAAACTAGAAACTAGATCTCCAGACAACCCGCCGGTTTTTTAGGTAGTGGTGGTGGTGGGGCCATCTAGGGGACAACCCTACCACCAAAATGGCCTCTTCCATAACAATGGAAGCTAATAAAGCTGTGTAAAGTAAATTTGAAGTGCATGTTTGATTAATTAATTTCCCTATTCAGAAAATTTGTTTTGCAGAAAAGATTTTTTTTTTCAAAACAATAAATAAATATCAATTTGGCAATAATCAAAAGTGTCCTTTATTATTTGAATCATCCATGGTGCCCCTTTTTATTTTATTTTTTTAATAAAATAACACTTCACCCTAATAGTTATAAAATGAAATTCTACTGTTTATTATTATTATCTTCTACCATACGTATAAATTCTGAATTGATTAGAAGCGCTATAGTAATTATGATTTTATATTTACTATAACACATACTTAATCTATTTAAAAATATTCATATATTCTAATAGTTACAGTAGTACGAAACCGTAATTGTTATAATTTAGACAATAATATTCATGCAATAATAATAGCCAAACTATAGGAGCCACGAAATCATATTTTATAACTGCTATAATATACCGGTTTGATTCATGATTTAATATATACGGTAGAAAATAATAATATTGAAAGGTGTTTAAAAATTTTGAAAAGGTTTCTCGTATGATAGGATGATTTCAAAAAATAGGGACATTTTTTTAATTTTTATCCTATCCACTATGGGTGTAAAAGAATACAAGGGTCTGAGTGGTTTAATTATTCAAATAATTTTATAAATGTTTATTAGTAATTATGCATATCAATACTGAAAGTTGTAAATTTGGCATGATAGTGTTATAGCTTGCAAGATACAGCTAAACATTTGAAACTCATCCAGAGCAGCAAAAGAATCTCCTTGGCGTGCCTCTTGTTTCATTAGTCAAGTTCATCCCAGATGATCGCGAAGGATGTATTCTCGCAAGTCTCTTAGCTGAGAAGAGTAAAAGTTAAAGTTGTCAAATATATCATACACCAGTTCCAAATGCATCGAAACAGCGAAATAGAGGGAACTTATAATGGTGATGCATTTACCTACCTACTTCATAGAAGAGCTCATTGATGTTCTCTGCCGTTTTTGCTGAAGTTTCAATGAAGAACAATCCGTGTTCTTGAGCGTACTGCAACCCTTCCTGAAACATTATCAAAGTATCAAAGTGCAAGTGCTTTTTTCGGGTTAGGACTGAAATCTATATCGGAATGGAATAAAATAGAATGCTTGATCTCCATTCTTATGTTTGATTTCACTAAAATGGAATTGAGTTCAAAGCGTGAAATAAAGAATACAAAGTGTGAAATTCCAAAGATGTATCAACTGAAACAATGATAAAATTGGTCCACTGAGAGGACAAAGGGAGAAACAAAAGTAGGTTTCAGATAATTAAACATGAAACAACCCGAGTCCTCGATTTACCTCGCTTTTCACCTTCCTTTTTGCCTCCAAGTCCACCTTGTTCGCCACCAGAGCCATTGTCAGATATGGATTTCCTGGAATGAAACAGCTTTATTGAGTAATTGAAATCCTATAAATAGTAGATATAAATATGTATTATTGCACACCACTCAAATTGATAGGTAAAGTCATGTCTTAGATAATCTTAAAGCACCTTGTCTTTGAAGTTCTTGAACCCACTTTTGTCCCCTAACGAAGGAATCCTGATGAAGGTAAAGCAAATAAAAGTTGGATAATATTTGGTACTCGATCACGCAAGTTTTCTTCTACAATAACCAGATACAAAAATCTAAAAACCACAAGGACTAGAGGCACAGGATGGGCCATCAAACAATCCAGCAAACCGAAGATATATAGAAACCTGCAAACTGACAATTGAAACACAACCCTATATGAGCATGAACAAGATTACAGTAACAAATATTGGTTTTTCAACCATAAATGTACGTTGATATCTTCCTAGTAGCTTTAGTTTTTTTCTTTTCTTTGTTATGAAGTTATCGAATAAAGATTTTAATATGGAAGTGGAACACAGGTTATCTGCAAGTTTCTGCTTTCTTGTAATCCTTCTTTCAACTTACTCCAACTTGTCCAAAATCAGTATAAACCTGAGTCTTTTCTCATGTCTGAAGCTTTTGGGTGAATTCTTAAGCATAAAATATTTGATTATGAGAATTCCAACTTTCCTCAGATGTATAATGGATAGAGAAATGACAATAATAAGACTATCATACAAATCCTTTTCTCCTAAACATGGTTCAAGAGATCGCTCAGAGGTTCTATTTAGATGAATTGGTCAGTTGTTACCATGCTTGAGATATCATAGACTACGATAGCTGCAGCTGCACCGCGATAATACATTGGAGCTAAACTATGATATCTTTCCTGTCCAGCCGTGTCCCATATATCAAATTTCACAGTTGCTTCATTCAGTGAGATAACTTGAGAGAAGAATGCAGCTCCAATTGTCGACTCCTGCAAAAAAAACACTCAATTTGTCATGCACAATTCAAAAATTACCCGAACAAATAAACAAAAAAAAAATAGTGAAAAGTGGTAGACCTGGCAGTCGAAATATTGGCCTTTGATGAACCTTAGCACTATGCTTGTCTTTCCTGTTCCCACATCTCCAAGAAGAACCTGTGAGAGAGTCCATGAGAAATTATAGTGTGTGAAAAATTTAGACAATGGCAATTTTGATCCTTTTTCTAGATCTTAGAAAGTGAAAATAATTGTCAAAAAGTTAGTATTTTATACATTAGGAGTTCTCTTCTCTTCCCCCATCATGTCCTTAACAGATTATTCAGATCTCAGGGGTTTTTTCCCCTTACGCACACTCCTGGAAGAAAAAGTATTACCCTGTTTTGCTAATATTTTACCCCCATCATGATTCAAATACATAATTTAGCTACTAAATATACTGAGATGCAATGCAACAAATGGATCCTCTTGTCGACTGAACATACGAACCACAAGATCAAGTAAAGCGGACAAGTTTTTTTGGGCCAAGAACAAGCGCAAAGGGAAGACATACCCACCAGCTTGGCTTGGATGTTGTTATTGCTCCCCGTCCTGGCCATGGCAGAACTCCGACGCAGAACGCAAGACGAAGCTTTTAGGGATCGTCAAAAGGAAGACGAAGAGATTACAAGTAACAAGCAATAAGGAGAGGAGGGAGGGAAGGTCCAGGAATGGTAGGTACGACTTCGCTTTTGAAATTTGAACGTTCGTTTCTGTTGTTACAATATAACCCTCAAAAATTTTGTAAATTTCAAGTTCATCTTGATGTAGAATTTTAGAAACTATATGCTTTTAACAAAAATGAGGGTTGGTACTTGGTACGGCGTAGTTGAGAAATTAAAGAGGTAAATTATATTTTACTAAGTCTGAAGGGTTTTAATGGAAAGTATATTTGACCATTTTGATTAATTAATTAGGATCCCTCGACTTCACGCCGTTTGTTAAGATGACCGGCTGATGGGCGCGTAGCGTCGAACAACTCCGCCGCATCCGCTCCTCCCCGCCGCTCTTTTAACCCCGAGGCGGTGGGGATGGAGGCGGAGATGGAGACGGGGTCCGAGATAGAGTGGCTGCCCGTGGACCTCCTCGCCTACATCTTCTCGCTCGCCCTCTCCTTTAGGGATTTGGCTCGGTAAGCGTCTCAATTTAGCCCTATTTTTCCTTTTTCGTGGTTGAATCGAGTCGCTGGGTTTCATTAAATGCGTTTGGATTTGCAAGGGCGAGCGGGGTTTGTCGGAAGTGGCGGCGTGGGGTGGCGGAGTCGCTTGCGAGGAAGGAGCGGCTCAGCTTCGCTGGGTGGAAGGTGGATGACGAGTCCGCCTCCAGGGTCGTGCAGGCTTCCTACAATATAAAGGAGCTGGATATGTACCTTCTTCTTCTCCGTCTCCTTCTTCTTCCCTTTTTCTCACTCGATTTCGATTCCTTTCCCTCTATTATTCTGCTTAAAAACGCTGGCTTCGGTCGCAAATTGATTACTTATGAGGAGGTGGTTGCAAATTCGTTAGTGATGAGGTTGAAGAGATCAAATAGTTAATTTTTATTGTAATATGAAGAATAGCTCTTCTTCTGGGAAATTTGAAATTTTTTGTCCTTTTCAATTTGTTATCTTTTTAATTTGATAAAAATTGCTTCTTTTTTTGTTGTTGCAGTTCCAGGAGTTGCTGGGGTTGCCAGATAACTGACGAAGGGCTGCATAAGATTTCACAAACAAAATGCGTTGGTAATCTATTATCCATATCAATGTGGGGCATGACCGGAATCACCGATAAAGGAGTAATTCAATTGGTCTGTACTTCTCCCTTATACTTATTCCACCAATAAGCTGTGGACTAGTTTCAGTTTAAATATGCTGAATTGGTCGATTGAAATATTGTAAGTGATCACTAGTTCTTTCTTATGCTGTTTGAGTTGGGCAAGTAGATCGATTTTAAGCAATTATGAATTGTATATTTCCTTATCCTTCTAGCTGGTCAATTACTATCTGCCATGGTCTTTTTCATACTTGTTCTTTTTTTTTTACCTTGCTGCTGTTCACTTATATTTGATTGTATTCAGGTGACGAGAGCTAATTCCTTACAGCACCTGAATGTTGGGGGTACATTTATTACAAATGAATCTTTGTATGCAGTTGCCAATAGTTGTCCACATGTCAAGGTATCATCTTAAATGCATAATTTGCTACTTGATCCGATTTCCACATTTCTTTAAAATACAGTTGCAAACTTGTATATCACTTTACAACTGATTGTGTCGAGTTCTACCACTGATAGTTTTACACTCTACTATTGATTCGGTCTAAAAGTTGTGAAAATGGCGAGCTGGGAAAGGTGGCTCTGATGTTGATTTGGAGAAGACTTTGCTAGGGAGAAACGACGACGCTCCTTTCGGCTCCTTTCTACGCATAGTCAAGAGAGCCAACAAAACGTTAGGGCAAAAACCAGGGAAGAGGTCCTGACGTAGGCCCTCTGACGCTCAAGTCAGTAGATGACTGAGCGAAAAGTGGAGAAGATGAAGAGTAAAATCCGAGTGGGTGCTGTAAAGTTGGCTTAGAATATATTGCGTACCTCACTAGCGAAGAAAACTCCCTTTTATATCACCTCTCATAACCTCCGTAACAATGAGGCGACAAGGAATACTCGGTGCCAGAAGCTATCGGTTGATGGAAGGCGTACAGTCTTCCTCCGAGGAATCTTCCGTTACATGTGTACGAACAGTCTTTTTTAACCTCCGCAATAATGATAGAAGTTGAGCACACCCTCCTAAGAAGGTTCCATTGCATGTATATGTCAGATATCAGAATAACGAATAACTGTTATTCTGACAAGTTGTTGTGAAGAGTCTTCTGAGGAAATCCGACCTGATCTTTTGCCGACTGATTGCATATTATATTGGCAGATCAATACATAAGCAGCAGGGTATCAAGTCTCGTAAGGTCGTCCGTCCCCTGATATTGATGCAATAGGGAGCCAAGTCTCATAGGCTCGGCCGACTATATGATCGACCGGCCATATGCTGGGATACTTGTCTTTGAAGGATGGGGAACTGAATCCCGAGAGATCCAATCGGTACTTTAAGCCGATCGTCTGTATGATAGGAGGCTTGCCTTTAATGTGATAACCTGAGATCTAGAATTCGACCGAGTCTATAATGAGAATTGCCTTATACATTTATCTTCTGTACACATGAGAAACGGGCGTGCTTAGCTGTATAAACCTAATCGGCATTGTTACCGATCGTCTATATGAAGGAGGGTTGTCTTGTACACTCGTCTGGCCGTAGGGCCAATCAGGTTATGTGTACGTATTGGTATTGAGCTCCCTTAGTTTGATCGGTTTTAGGGTTGACCGGCCATACGCTGTACTATGAGAATGGGAAGCTGGGTCTTCTAAATCCAGCTTGACTTATGACTGATCGGATTTGTGGTAGGTGGGTCATCCCTTAAATCCAATTGGCTATTGGTTGATTAGATATATAAAAGGTGTCTTAGCACATGAATGGAGCACTAGGTCCCTTGGATCTGACCAGCTCTTTGACCGATCCTCCTCGTACTGAAGGTATTAGCGTTGGATGAGGAATAATAGTCCTGTTGACTTTGACTACCATCTCACTTTGACTTTGACTATCACGTCATACCCGGTTCTCTCGTAACATTCTGTATCAACTGTGATTGTAGTTTGTTTGTTTTTCCGCTTTAGTTTAACTTTTGTTCGTTGTATCTCACGTCTCACTGAATTTGAGATATCTTCACACGCTATGGATGGATTATATAGTTTTATTCTAACTGATTTGAGTTCAATTGTTTGGTGAGTTCTACATAACTAGATGTAGATGTAAAAGTAGTTCATTTTGAAAATGCCCTCTCGCATGACTATCATTACTTGAAATACAAAATTTCACTACAGCGATCACTTTACACAACTAATATCATGAACTGGTGGTTCTGGTACAAAATTTCAAATCGCTTCTGAGTATTTCAGCAACATGGAAACCTTGAATTTATTCATCTGGCGTGTCACCCACAGAGAAGCTAACTGTATAAGGGGATAATGATGATGACAGACAATGATTTTCTTTGATGATTCTCGTGGTACATGATCATCTCTGGAACTTATATTTTTCAGACTATCGTTCTATGGAGCTGCCGCCATGTCACGGAGCAGGGCCTCACCATGCTCGTCAAGAAGTGTCGTAAGCTCGAATCGATCAATGTTTGGGGCATGAGGCTGTCTGTAGATTGCTTTGTGAGCTTGCTTGCCATCAGCCCTGCTTTGAAGATAAAACCTATTACCCAGCAACTTGGTGTTTGGCCAGTGGCATAAGCAACTTGATTGAGGTGGCACTATTTGTGTTCTTTGCAAGTGTGCATAAGTAATGATTTTTCTGTTCATAAATAAATTGCCTTAATTGTGTATAGACAAAGAAATATAATGATATTGTTCTTGTAAATCCTAAATCCTGAATTGTGATGTAGAGAGTTTAACAAGGTGAAGTTTAGCTGGAACTCTATAAGGTTTTTAATAAACAAGCTTGGCTCCATAGAAGGATCTTCGGTGGTCAACTCAATAGATGAAACTAGCTTGTGATATATCTATCGAACTTTTATATTTAAAAATTTGTGTCATTTTACTGTTGACTAAAAAAACTAAATTAAAATAATTTGATATCATATATTCATTCATTTGTTCCCCTATCAATCTCATAAGAAAACTAAAATAATGAAATATTCATGCTAAAAACACATGAAGTTCTTTTCAACCACTCTAACCATTCACTTAAAGCCTCCTTTGAGTTAGTTCTATCATCAATCTTGTGCCCAATCCTCGACCTTTATTTTTTTTCTTATTTTATTTTTGGATATATTGCAAATTATCTGTATAGAGATAAATTAGAAAATTAAAATGGACCCTCATGTGGGAGGTGGTTTGGTCACATGGATTTTACCGGGTTAAGATAGATTAAATATATTAATAAAACTAAAAAAATAAAAAAAAAATATTTTGAAAAATAAATTCAAGGTGACCAAAATCTTTAAAATAATTAAAGTTTGAGAAATTTAATTTCTTTTCTTAAAAAACATTTAAATATTTGTTATGTTTTTTAAAAAACAAAATAAAATTTTGTGATAAATATGTTTTAAAAAGATTAAAATATATTTTTTGGTTTAGCAACTTGCTTTGTCAAACCAAATATAAAAACTTATGCGTTCGCAGGAGGCTTCGATCATGGCTCTATTTTTAGTGGCTCCTCCGCTTCGCTTCTCGACGCCTCCCTCGTTTCGCCAATTCGAGGAAGAGCGGAAAAGAAGAAGCAGCAGCAGAAGAAGAAATAGGAGCGAAAGGATCTTCTTCTTCTCCGGCTCATGGGTTCGAGTTGTTCGGGATCTCGGCATCGCCGTCCGGGTTGCGAGCGGTGGTGGAAGCAGCCGCGGGAGCTGGCGAGATTTTGATCCAGGATCCGATCTTTGCCGGACCTTTTTTTGTTGTTGTTGATTTCTTGATTTCATCTCCTATTTCGTTCTGGGTGTGTGATTATTCGGTGTAAGAGGTGGGTGGCGATGTCGAGCTGGAGGTACAGGGCCGGGTTGTTTCTTATAGTTGGGGTGGTCGTCATTTGGGTCGCCTCAGCCGAAGTCACACAGGTTTATGCTGAATCCGTTTCATAAGTTCTTTGTTTTTTCAATGTGGAAAAATCCCTGTGTGTTAATCTATCATATCTTGCTATGCTTTTAGTTTTGCTTTAGGTAGCATTAATCCTAAAAATTTAGGACTTTTCTACTCATGAGGAGGAAGCATATGTAGATTTCACTTATGGTTTATAAGATGAACTTTTGAAATTTAAGAACTAGATCCAAGGACTTGTATTCAGGAACCTTTGTTGAACTATAAATGCCTTGGTCGTTGAATCACAAATCTGCACTATTTTCTTTCATAGCATCCAAGCTTCAGTCCGAGTTCATTGAAAGCTTGACTGATGAACAGCCAAGTGACAGTATTCCAAAAATCAAGAGAGCACAATGTAATGAACAGTTTAATCTGATTGCCTTTTATTTGAGTGTTCATACTTCAGTTGTTTACCTCTGATACTAATTAACAATAAAGAAGATGTTCGAATGGTGAAGGAATGCATAAGACACAACAGATGTTTACAATCTCCATTAATGTGCTGATGAAACACAATTAAATTTGTAGATGAAGCTTCTACAAGGAAATACTGAGATAATTCTGTCATTATTCTCAATTGACTGAAATTCGACTTTGTTCATAAGAGTTATAGTAAAAGCTTGAAATTTTGATGTGGCATCTAAGGGAGGAGGTAAATAGCAAAAGCTTGAACTTTTTATGTGGCATCTAAGTATCTAAGGGAGGAGGTACCATGCATGAATATCATAAAAAATTCACTTACAAGATTTTGTGTCTGTTGGAGGAATACTGCAGAATATAACTTTTCAACCTGCTAATATTAGATTGGTGACACAACACAACGTCATGTAACTCAATCTGTGATTTTGTAATAAGAGAGAAAAGAGAGGAAGGATAGTATTAAAGTATTGACTTGGCTGATAGATTATTCTATCTTTACCACATTAAATAAAATATTAAATCTAAATAGCCTATGTCAACTGATGATAGGAATATATCATTCATCTTGATACAAAAGATTAAGTTGCAGAATGGATGCCCTAGATCGACATCAGTATGCTCTTGTCGGGAAATAAGATCAGCCAATTTGAATCTAGGAGTGTTTTCTTTGTCGTGATCTAGAAGTCAAAAGTGGCAATCATTCTGAAGTTTCGTCTAAGCCTATAAACCCTTTTATTATCCCATGATACTACATCTAGGACTAAACTATGGTGCCGCATCCAATGCTGATATTTCTGCAATAAAGTAATTATTTTTTGGGGAATGACTTTATTAAGGTTGATGAGAAATTTTGTTTCAGGAAGCCAAATAATTTTCTTTTATTGAACTAATACTCTGTTCCATTGAATGAAAGCCATTTTTCTTTTTGTACTGATCCTATTAATTGTATAATAGTGCAACATGCTTTAAATTAATGCATCTTATTAACTTTAATCACTGTAACCAGGGTATATTTACTGATTATCAACAACCATTTGCTATCACTTACTTGGGAGCCTCTCTTATGGTTGTTTACCTACCAGTATCTTTCCTCAGAGATTGGGTGTACAGTTTACTGAGAAAACATCCTTCCAGAAGCAACATGTTATCATCTGGAATTAACTCTTCTTCAAAGCATAGCCAAACGTTGATTGAAATGGAAGCACAATCTCTTTTAGTGAAAAAAGAAAGTGGAGTTGACCTTTCAGCACGAAAAGAGGAACAATCACTAATATCTCAAGTTAAAGATGATGTGGATATTGAAATGCTGAAGGAAAGAAAAGCAGTCACTACTAAAGAGATGATAACATACTCAATCTATCTTGCCCCTATTTGGTTTGTGACAGAGGTGAGATTTGTCATCTTATGTTGGACTTTAATGTATTTACTTTGTCCATGCATATACTGGAAAGGCACACTAATAAAAAGTTAATTTTTGTTGTATTTGATAATCTAAAAATACACTAAGTTTGTAAGTTCCACTGGCATATTAATCCTTTTAAAGGGCTTTCAAGTTTCAAGTTCATGATCCCCAGTTATAAGATACTCTGGCATATTTATCTTTTCAAAGGGCCTTCAAGTTTCAAGTCCATAATCCCCAGTTATAGAAGTTGCATGCTGTTCTAGGCACGCTGCTTTTGTTTTTATTGTTCCTGATATCCTTAATTGGGAAAAAGAAGACATTCTATTGAGTGATGAATAAAATCCATTAAATATCTTCCTCTGGAGTCTGGAACATGTTGTCTAGTCACGTGTTGGTTATGTGTGTCTTCAGGAATTTTGAGGGGGATTCACGGATTGTACTTTTTTGACATGCAGATATACTCATACTTGGATGCTTTACTTTCAAAAATATATTTTTGGACCTGTTAACTGGTAAAAGAAAAACAAGCATTGTCCAGTAACCAATATGAATATCCTTTTAGCATTGGGAAAGGAAGACTGTTCAAACCTTTCCTGAGCATAAATGTTCCTTCAATAACTCTCATTTTTTAAATTACCTTCATAGGTTTTTCTTGTGTTCTTCTGCTGACTAAAAAGATGAAACAACATAGTCATCATTGTTGAGCATTCTTAATATTTAAATTTTATGGATGCAGTACTTATCAAATGCAGCACTTGCAAGAACCAGCGTAGCAAGTACCACTGTGATATCATCAACATCAGGTCTCTTTACTCTTTTTATTGGCGTGCTTCTACGACAAGACTCCTTGAATATGTCAAAAGTGATTGCTGTATTTGTTTGCATGGCTGGCGTTGTGATGACTACTTTTGGCAAGACTTGGGCTACAGATGAATCAGAGCTTAGTGCTGCTAGGTATCGTCTATGTGTGTTCGTTTTTTGGTTGATTGTGGATGCATAGTTTATTTTCCCATTCTAAAAGAAGAAAATATTTAGAAACCATATTTGCAGAGAGAATGTTTGTCATTTTTGTCTTCACTTCCTTTATCTTGTCTAGAGTGTTTGCTTACTTTTTGCAGTAATGGAAAACGATCGCTCGTAGGGGATATTTTCGGTCTTCTTTCAGCAATGACTTATGGTCTATTTACTGGTCTGTAGGATCTCACATCCTTCCTCGCTTCATAGCATTAAGTGACAATTTAGTACTAGTCTAACCTCAAGTATCCAATTTCAATGTTGCAGTGCTCCTAAAAAAGTTTGCAGGAGAGGAAGGAGAAGGAGTTGATGTTCAGAAGCTATTTGGATATGTTGGACTATTTACACTAGTAGCTTTGTGGTGGCTTGGTAAATTTCCTGCTCTTTCCCAAAGATTATTGGACTATTATCAGCATTTGTTTTGAATTCAAGATTTTTTTCCCCTAAACTATGGTAAATGTAGCACTTCTTGTGAAAGTTATCAGTTGCTACAGAAGCAGGTCAATCTACCGACAAAGAGCATCTTTGAAGAAAAATAATTCTTTTTTATTTGGGCATTCGGCTGCAGATTAATAGAGGGGTCTTTAGAGGATATTTTATTAATTATAATTAATGTGTAAAAAATTTTAAAACATAAGGGTACAATAGCTGTCCCTGTTTGTATTAAATATTCTATCCTTCTTGCTTTTCTGAAAACTATAATATCAATTTTGCACAACCATCTCTTGGATAGTTCATTGGCTTGCAACCTAGGATGTTTTTCATAACCACCATGCCTGTGTTTTTGGGTGCAATATGTCAGTTCTCTACTCTCTCAACTGACTGCTTTATCGTTCTCACCATGCCATGTATTAGTTCTTCAAACTCTACTATTTTTCTTAGTGATTATATTGTTTTGTTTGTGCACTAGCTTATTTTTAACAAAATGTTTTGCGCAATTCCTCTACTTGATAACACAATACAAATTATCGAAAAATATATTGCTGTTTTCTTTCTTTTCAGTGTGGCCATTGACTGCTCTAGGGATCGAGCCGAAGTTCAGGATACCACATTCTGCTAAAATGGATGAAATTGTGCTTGCTAATGGCTTTATCGGAAGTGTTCTTTCAGATTACGTCTGGTACACTTCCAGAAATGTTGTGCCGTTCCATACTTCATGTAGTATCTGACTCTGAATGTTGTTGCATCAGGGCATTGTGCGTCGTATGGACGACACCTTTGGTAGCAACATTGGGCATGTCACTTACAATACCACTCGCTATGTTAGCTGATATGATGATTCATGGTCGACAGTATTCAGCAGTTTACATCCTTGGCTCAACTCAGGTAATCAATCCAACTGCATTGAGGTTGTCTTTTCATGTATAATAAATATCCTGTTCTTTATCGATAAACATGAATCTGTTATTTCACTTTTTATTCTGTTCTACTGAAAAATCAATCTTTAAATTCAAGATGCTTAAATCTTAGAAAATCAATTGATTTGCCATAACATATAAGCTACCAAAAGTTTTTGAGAAAAACTTCCAGTGACTTGCCCTGTGAGAGTTTTAGCGGAATACAATATTGTTTAGAATATTGATCTCATTTAGATCTCTTCTAATCTTTCTTTGCTCTTTCTCTTCCCTCCGAACTGCTGGTTTAGTTGATTCAACTTATACGATTATCAAGTCTCCATGGTTTGTCCTAATGACCGACTAGATTCAACCATATGCACATTCCATTCACAGGTTTTTGCTGGGTTTGTCATAGCCAATCTGTCGGACCGGCTATCAAGGTTCTTAGGTTTCTAGCATTTTTACTAAAACACCGCTCGTGATAGGGCGATTCTTTACCAAGGAATTGTTCGTATTCTTTTCGAGAAGTCGGAAGTTGAACTGACTCGAGATTGAAACTCACATTTGGTTTTGCTTTCTCAAACGAATTGCGTAAACGCTTTCGTTTTGGACTGATGTCGACACATGGGAAGAACTAAAAAGTTTATCAAGAGGTTTCTTGCTGTTGTTCTTAATTACTGATTCTGTAGAATTAATTATATATTTTTAAAAAGTTGTATATAGATTCCATATAGGAAATTTATGTAAGTTCGAATAATTTTTTCTGTTTTGAATTATGATTCATTTGTGCAAGTTTGAAATAACTTGGAAAATCTTTAACGTGTTTCTAGAATAAGATGACTTTTGGGATTTATATTGAATATAGTCGAAGTCAAGAATTGTGATTTTTACGCCGTGTCTTGTCTCGTATGAAATAAATGAAACTTATTTTTGTATTTTTATTTTTCTGGAATAATAACTTTGAAATATATTTAACATATTTGCATTTTAATACGTCATAATTTCCCATTATACTACTTGAATTTTAATTATTCCGGTAAATTACCAAATTGCATTGGTAAGTTTCTCAACTACTTAAAGCACGTATCTAAGTATCT
The DNA here is from genome assembly GCA_037833815.1 of Zingiber zerumbet. Classification (NCBI taxonomy): domain Eukaryota; kingdom Viridiplantae; phylum Streptophyta; class Magnoliopsida; order Zingiberales; family Zingiberaceae; genus Zingiber; species Zingiber zerumbet. The sequence continues at coordinate 5,024,290 of JBBMJZ010000137.1, forward strand.
AAGTTTTAAAAGAGAAATGATATTCATCTAGAAAATTCATCTAGAAAAGTTTTAAGGATAGATACATAATGATAGGATCCACAAAAAATAAAATGGTGGGTCCCATCATTCATGTGTTTATCTTTAAAAATTTTTTAGATGAATTTTTTAAATAAATATCATAGCTCGTTTTAAAATTATCCAATCATGCATTTATATCCCCAAATAGCAATCTATTAGGGCAGTGCTGTGCACGAGATTTTCTTTTAAAAATTGGCCTCTTAAAATGAACAATAAATTTTTTCAATTAAATTTATAAAATATAAAGTAAAACATTTAAGTTAAATGACATATAATATTCAAAGTATAAATGATGTAATCAAATCAGAAGCAAAAGATTATCAACAATCACTTAAATAATATGCATGTCACTATTTTGGATGCAAAAATATTATTCAAGCATGTTCAATCATTTTTTTCTCAATTGATAACATAGTTAATATATTCAATTTTCCTTACAACATTATTGATCGAAGAATTCTATAAACAACAGATGCATTGGGTAACAACCATTCATTTTCATTAAGTAATTCAACCCATTAATTGTTCTTTTTTTTTGCTTCAGTAGCTAAAGAATGCGTTAAGATCACCTTCATAAATAAATCAGGTCCATTCATATCAGAAGTGTCATTGTGCCTCAACCAACATTCAAGATTTATGTAAGATCTCAATAAATTGTTATCATCAATCCATTATATATATATTCGAAAGTCGATGAGATGAAAAGCTAGGGATATGGCACTCCTACTGATCGCCTGTAGACTCCGCTCCGCCCTGCAAGATAGATGACGTCAGTGCCGAGTCAGGGAAGGGGTCATCAGCGTTGGTCCTCCGACGCTCAAGTCAGTCACCGACGATGATGTAGAAAGCGGAGCAACAAGAATGAACTGTAGCACAAATAGTGTATCGTGTACCTCCATCGATGCTTGGACCCCCCCTTTATATAGAGCTCTTGTAGCGCACATGCACGCTTCCCAAAGTTTCTCCTGAAAAGACTTGATAGTAAAGTGTCCTTGACACAATACCTTAACAAGCTGAGCATATCTCTGATGTGACAATGGAAGCTTTCGTCGTACGATCTTCTAGTTGATCATTCCGGGTGATAGCGACACTAACTCCCAAAAGGATTTCAAAGGAACATTGTAGATTTGTTGCTAGACCGAGCAGGTTAGCCGCTCAACCAACATTTAGCAGCTACTGTACCTCGTCCGCTCAGCTGGCACTCCACCACACCTGTGTCTTGTCTGATCGACCGAGACTCCATTGCACCTGTCCTGAGTCCTATCGTAAGGTTGAGCGGGGCAACCACCCTGTGCTGGGCCCTGTGGTTATTCTGATGTGATCAACCAAGTTAGGTTAGGTTCTGTTTGGTTTTAATCTCTGTGTCTAAGTGTGCAGGAGTTTAAAAGCGCAGGAAGTCGAGCGGAAGACTCAGCTAGCGAGAAGGACTGCACGGGAAGGGAGTCGATGGGCTTAGTGCGTCCAAAGGACGAAAGAGCTACGGAAGAGTATACCGGTGGACGAGAAGAATGTGTGTGACGTTCGAGGGACGAAAAGCCGGGGCGGAAGTCTGCTGGAGGAGAAGGCCAGAAATTGGGTTCGGGTGAGCCCTATTTTGGTTGGCCGCAATCACCCAAGCAATAGGAGCTTCGGAAGAAGAAAAGGAGTCAAAAGGAGCTGGAAAAGCAAGCATAAGGCGCCCTCAACGAAGTGTTGGAGGCGCCTGAGCTGCCTGCAGGCTTGAGAGCACCCTCATTGCTTTGAGGGCGCCCTCCACATTGTCCAGGGCGCCCTCAAGGCCATTGAGGGTGCCCTCAACCCAGTCTAATTGACTGTTTCGAATTTGGATCAAGTTTTATCCGATGCCTCGGTTGGAGACACCCTCAACCCTCTTGGAGGCGCCCTCAAGACTCGAGATAGGATTTACAGGAGTTATATAAAGACCCCTGGAGTTAGGAAATTATTAATTCAACTCTGTATTCAATTTCTAGCAACTACTTAGAGTTTTTAGTGTGTAAAAGGTTTCTCCGCCTTCAGTGAAGGAGATTCTTCTTAGTGTGATGTTCCACCGCCTTAGATTAA
>JBBMJZ010000137.1:5054388-5073610 GCA_037833815.1 Zingiber zerumbet
AATTGCAATTGAATAGGAATCATTGTATCTCTAACTTAGTCTAATTATCAAACATCACAATTAGCATATATGATAATGAAAAACTGTAATTGGGCAATCAAAATAACACACACACATCTACACACACACACACACACACACACACACACACACACACACACACACACACAACAATATTGTTCTAAAAATCCAAATATACATGGAACATACACATAATATCAACAAATAAATATTGCAAGGCTGGTCGGGCTCACTAGCACAATAGGCTTGCAAGCACTATAGCCTCAGAAGCAAATCTGGCCTAGCGAGCATCACACGAGGTCGGGTTCAACCTTGCAAGCATACACGACCTCAAAGCACCAAAGCTTTACCTTGTGATGGAGAGGAGCAGACAGACAACACTTGAAGGAGTGCTCGCAGATGGTGAAGAGCTAGGGCACAGTGACACCAAAGAGTGTTGGTCCCTTACGACCGATAAGAGGGGGTGAATTACCTTGCATGATAAAAACAAGAAATACCTTTCTCGATCTTTGGACTTGATTAAAATAAACACTTGAACAAAAAGTTAAGAAGCTAATTAACAAAAAGAAATAGGCACATATATTTACTTCGTTTGTAATTAGAGGATTAATAATTCAAGACATTGAAAGCTCACTATCAAATCTCCTTCCGGCGGAGAAGCCTCTTACAGGAGTTAAAGCACTACATTACGAAGCTAAACAGAATGAAGATTGTTTACAAGTGTTGTATTTAGCTATTAGGATCAGGATTGTATTTATAGCCCTGATCCGGGTGCTTGGAAGGGTTCTGGGCACTTGGGCGTAGATAAAACTTTATCCACCTAGTAACAGATCACAATAGCTGGCGACTTGATAAAGTTTTTGGTCTAGGAACCTGGACGAGGTCCGGGCACTCGGACCGTGCTAAACCAGAACTCGATCAGGACACGGGCCCAGGGCACCCTGGCTGACCCGGGGAATCCGGGTGCCTGGAGTACGGACGCCCAGAATAGCTCAGGGCGCCCGGATTATAGCCAACTTCTGGTTGACTTTTTGTCTAGGTCTTCCACTTTGGCTCCGCTTGCTTAGTTGATTTAGGCCATTCGGAATAAGGCTCACCCGAACTTATTTTCCGGCCTTCTTGAGCAATCTTCCGCTCCGGCTTCTTGTCCCTTAGAAACGCTGCACGCTTCCTTCTTGTCCGCCAACGTACTCTTTCGCAGCCTCTTGTCTCTCGGATGCACTAAACCCGTCGACTCTCTCCTAGGTTGTCATTCTTGCTAACTGCGTCTTTTGCTCGACTTCTTGTGCTCCTACCACCTCTAAACATATTAAAAATAAGGGTAAGTTATGAAAACAACTTGAAATAAATTAAAAAAATTATCTAAAGGATAAAAAAAATGTAACGTCTAGCATCCAGAAAGTCATGAAGTTTTAAATTTTTAAAAAAATAGATTTTACAATTTATAAATAATTTTTGGAAAAAATAATGTTAAAAATATTTTTTAATGGTGAAAAAATTCTGAAAAAAATTTATAACGGTAAAACCGACATTGTTAAAACATAGATAAAATTTTCACTTAAAATTTAAAATTAATCTAAGCAGTAATAAATTCTTTTCTATATAAAAGTATATTTTTGAAAAGAATTTCTTAAAAATAGTTTTTAAGTTGGAAAAATTGTTAAAAAAATTTCTAAGTGTGTATTATAGCAAGTAGCTTTGCAAAAAAAAATTATAAAAAATAACTTTTTGAGAATTTTTAATATTAAAATGTAATATTTGGATAAAAAATTCATAGAAAATTCACCAATAGTTAAAAAAATTTAGGAAAATTTTCTAAGTTAGAGAGAATGACAAGCTTTTATAAAAAAATAAAATTCACAAAGATAATCCTGAGTAGTATTTTTAAAATAAAAAATAATATTTTCGTTAGAAAATTCATAAAAACTAATATAAGGACTAGAAAAATTTGAAATTTATCCTATATATAAGTGATGAAATTCTTTTTCTTATAAAAATTGAAGAATACATTAATTTCTGACAAAATTATATGAAGCAATTTATTTTGATAATTCTAAGTAAACAAAAAAATAAATTAATTTAAAAGTACTACATGTATAAAAATTTAATCTAAGTATGATTTTAAAACCCAATATAGGTTTTTACTAACTGGATTAATCAAGAATTTTTTAAAACATATTTTTATGATAATTTTCTAATTTAATCCTGATATATCTAAATTCTCAATTTAATCCATTATGATTTTAAATTTGTTCAACATGTGGGCATGGAAAATTTTTTAAATTTCTTATTTCTACTTCCAATTTTTTATTTTTTATTTTTGATTTTTGATTTTTATCTTATCAAAATATTCTAATCGAACCAGCTAGGTAGTTGGCGAACCAATTAATCCAAACAAACTGAATTACATAATTAAGCTAGTTGGGATAATCAATTTAGTTGATTTAAATAGGCAAATCAAAGCATATATGTTGGACCAAACGGGCTAATTCATTCAAACATTCTGATGGGGAGAAATGGGTGAGTTGGTACGGGCAGCTTATGCCGATTGAGCGATTTGTGCGTCTCGGGTGATCTGTGTGTTGCTCATGCAAGCAAAAAAAACGTCCAGCTAGGATAGCGCAATCTACGTAAACCAATAATTAGTTCAGAACCAGGGCGACCCAAATAAGCTCATGGAAAATGTCACGTCGGGCTCACTGGTGAGTATTGAGAGTAGACTCGGCTAAATTATTTACGAGGGCATTCATTAAACCTCCAATGATATTTATACACTCTAAATTAAGCTTCTATCAATGAAATGCCTGAACCATGCCCTTTGGCAAAGGTCAAAAAGTTTAAGAACTTCAGTGTATCCATCCAACTTGATACGTTAAATATGGAGAAATATTGCCTCCCAACTGGACAACTCTCGACTCTGTGCTCAGGTGTTGAATATTTGCTGTTATTTAAACTCTCCTTGAACTCTATTAGAATGTGATTTCAAACAAATTCTGTATCAACCTTTAATATGGAGAGCCTGCATTATTGATGGAATCAATAACCAATAATCCTACCAAGTATTAAATATGCAAATGCAATGCATATAGAGATACAGACTTATTTTATTTTCTTAAAAACATCAGAGTAACTAACATGGAGTGGTGGATCAAGGAAGCAAACATAATGAAAATGGAACAAACTCAAACTGAGCCAATTAATTGATCTAATATTCCAATTGCAATGTTTACAACATTAATAAGGTATCTTTTCCCTGAGTTGATATGATCAGATAAAGGAATTAAAGTAGAATTAGAGTTTTGTTCACGTTTTAAGACACTTGATTTCCTGGACCTTCCTATATGTATAATATGCAGACGTGCCATAGTGGAAGGAACAACAAAACTTCATTGTTTTCTTCATGCTTTACGAATGTAGCCACAACCGATCATGCAATCTCTCCTCTCCTGCACCGAGCATCTCATCAACCCTCTCTCCGCCACGATAAAAGTGGAAAGTTGGTGTGTAGCGTACGTTTTGTGTAGTGTCTGGACATTCATCAATATCAGCATAGATGAATTTAAGGTTCTTGAATTCATTGCTGAACTTGCAGAAGGCTGGAAGGATCTGGCAGCATACACGACACCTAAGAAACACAAAGATCTTGTTGAATTAAGCATAACAACATTTATTGGTGATGAAATTCTCCAAACTTATTGAACATTTACCACTTTCTCCAAAAAGAAAGTCCATTTTTTCTTCATACTTTGATCCTTAAGCGGTGGGGATTTTGGAAAAGGAAAATTTGTAATTACTTAGAATAAAACATCTAAATCCATTTTCAATAACAAAATTATAATTTGTAGATTTGAGATTTTATGAGGAAAAAATTATGATCTAGCAACTCTCCTCGTAGCCAAGCTACAATGTAGCACACATAAATAAATAAGAAAACACCGAGGCATAAAAAAGGATGTGAAGCACATGCTTTGTTCACGTATCGAATGTTTCAAAGTGAAACAACTTCAGCTATTATAAAAAATACTCAAATTAGAGACCTACAAACCAGAGATCAGCTAACATGTGATTTGATGTTAATTGGGGGAAAAAATTTGTCAAGACTTGAGTGTCACTGCCATAACTGAAGGTTCTAAATTCCCAACAATAGCTTCTAAAAATCTCTATATTAAAGATCACATACAAAATCAATTTTCTTATATGTATAATTTCTTATTTTTATAAAGAATTACCTGAGCTGCTTCAATGGAGAAGCACTATCTATCCTTGAATAGAAGTGAATATGCACATAAAATTGTCTGCAGGAGTATATGCATGTAGTATGTGAGAAAAGTCTTTCAGTTGATTAAAGACCAAATAATCTTCACTGGTAATTGACAGTGGGTGTAGGTGTTCATAAAATGCCCAATGAAAATGAGCAATGTGACATCTTAAGTGCCCTAGTAGTTTTATCCAGAAGTATGAGCCAGACCACAAAGACATTGGAGTTACAGTGGCCTTGCAAAACGGCATTTCCATTTAATTTGGACCAAGCTGAGCTTTCCTTGCTCAATTTAATGTGATAAGCATCCAAAAGAAAAGATTTTGGCTCTACTTTCTATCAAGTGGGACAAGAATGAAACTAAGGACAAGAATGTTATGGCTTTTCACCATCTACATCCAAGTTTACTCCTGCGGAGGAGGATTTTTTTTTTTTTTTGCCACATCCAAGTTCTTGTAGGGCTATTTTGTACCTAGTGGGACCCATAAATCGTGTGAAAAATGTTCGTATTGATAGGAATACCCCCTCCACCTAGTGGGATTAACAAAGTAAAAAAAAAAAAGCTTTAGCCTGGGATGATGTCATATATATGATCTTGTTATCCAGAAAATTGCTTCTAGTACATTAACATTTAAGAAGGCCATCTTGTATCATGACTCTTCACATGGGATTGCAAAGTATTATGCGTGTTCATTCATAAGTATGATTCTTTTTTCATTATTTTGATGTCATTTTAGCTTCTCTACTCTTCCTATGTTTGTTTGAGGTTTACCTCAAAGCAACATGACCTTTCCCGACTTGAAATTCTTACAAGCAATATATGTGTATAACTTAAACAGCAACTAAGGAACAAGCAGAAACAATGATGTACCATGAAGCTCCGTAGTACACAACAGCCTGCAAAAGCACACATAAACAGTGCGAAAATATAAGTTAATCTAATTTCAAAACTCGAATTATATTTTTATCTTCAATGATTGAGATGGAAAGAGGTTTCTTTACTGACGGGGCTCTTGGAAGATCTAACACTTTGCAAAATGTCCTTGAGACGATCATCGCTGGAGGCGGCGCTGAGGTTGCCGTGTCGACTGGAGGGGAAGCTCGAACCAGCCTCTTCCGCTTCCCTGTCCTTCAGCAAGGCCTTTGCTTCTCGCACCATAAATCTTGGAGTGCTCAAATTAGGGAACGACGTCGGTCGCAGGAGGAAAAGGGAAGGAGGCGGAGCGGAGTCGCGGATAACGACGGACGATCGAGATGAGGGTTTTGTCAAGGAGGGCAGAGAACGCAGGACGGCAGGACACTAGAGAATGGGGAGTGGCCTTGCCGCATGCCGGTCCGGATCCGGGTGACGGGATGGTTACCCATTACTCATTCACCCGTTTAAACGGGTCAAACCAAAATTAACTCTTCTGGAACGGGTAAGGGAATAAAACAGAAATTAAATTCAATCCCAGATCAAGAGACTGAGTTAAAAGTATGAGTTAAATCATAATGGTAATAAGATAACATTTGTCATCCGAGCAGTTACAACAGATACTATATTTGATCTGAACCTAAAGATAAAAAAAAAAAATTATATAGATCAAACCATAATAAACTCATCTGAGGATCGCTAAAGGTGCCTGGGAACAAACGAAAAAAGAGTTGAAAGTATCAGCTCTAATGAGTAATGAAGCCCTTCCGAGTTCAGATACTACTTCAGGAGAGAGAATAGTTGAAGGGGTAGCTCTTAGACTGGATTTGCTTAAATCGGCCTCTTACATCAAACATTTAGTGGCATGGGTAGCTAGCATCGGGAGAAAAAAAGGAAATAATACACTCGGATCGGAATATTCTAGACCCTCTTTAACCTACTATGAAAGCGATTTCTAAATTTCCCCAATAGGATCATCTGCAAAGACCGGCAAAAGCTTAATAGTGTCCCATGCTTCTTATAATGAACGAAAAGGCAATGCAATTCAAATCTTCCGTAGCTGGTTGGTGTTTTAACCATTCATGTAGTTGGACACTTGGACCGAACGAGCAGAGGAGAGAGATGAATCTTTTAAATAGTGCCGACTTTTTTTTTTTTTGTTCGCGTAGCTCCTTTTGAAAAGGTTGCTTTTTAGTCTTCCTAGCTTCAATGGTTTGATGTTAGGCCTCTTTCCTTTAAAAAAAAAAACAAAAAGCTTAGCTCCTGTTCTTAGGAATTATAGAAGTAATTTGTTCTAGGAAGACTAAGATAGAATTACTTTAGTTACATATTCAATTCCGCCACTTATACAATCCCAATCAAACTTTCGTGGAAGAACAGATAGCAACTATCGATATTATACCGAAAAGAGGAAATTATTTGAGTGATCATGCTCCGTACCTTCAATTATTTAAGGGAACTCGGGAGCGTGAGAGAAAGAATGAGAATTGAACAAATATAGCTTATAAGAGCTCTTAAGAGGGTTCTTAATATGATCCAGCAGCGGTAGAGAAAACCTTAAATAAGAAGTCCAAAATATCCTCCCAATTTCCCACTCGAACATTCTTTATTTCCTCTCCCAATCGATGGGGGGTGCCCAAGAAGCCAATCAATAAAATAAAAGGTTTGGAATGAAGACTCACAATCTATGGCTTAGAGTCCTAGCGGTATCATCGCTATACTTTCTCCTTGTTATATATACGTTCTCCTTGTTATAGAGAAACCCCATATATACATACCTATTCTTACTAGCAGTAACAACAAGAATACAAAAGATACATGAAGAAAGAAAGCAATGCAAATTAAATAACTTTACAACAATATAAATTTTTACTTTGATTACTTTTGGCTGCTTTGAATTGCCTTGTCTGAAATACAATAACACTTTACCTTAAAACAACCAAGAACTAGCATGCAAAATCCTCTTTTATAGGCTTCAAATCATTGCTAAAATTTATCTAACAGTTTATTGCTAGCACCTCCTAATCAATTGCTTTGTCAAAATTTGATTGTTGCTCCATAGAATAATTCTTTCTAGCTGAGTATCAGAGTCATTAGTCGACTGATGCATCATTAGTCAAGTTTTTTAATCAATATGAAATCTTTTGTTAGTTCTAACAGTGGCATCAATTGAGTGCACCACTCGACTAATAAATCAATCAACGGCTAGCACCCATTAGTTGATTATTCATACCACATCGACACCTGAAATATTTTTAAACCTCGAATTCATAGTTTTGGGTCATCAATTGTCTAGTAAACCTAGAGTAGTGAATTGATACCGTTATTTTAGTCTTACCAAGGTTGAACTTTTGCATTGTCTAGTATCCAATTGACTTGAACCTACTAAGACTTCACCCTCCTAGCATCTGGTCAACCTTTGCTAGACATCTGGTCCTCCTTCACATGTTTAGACTTCTCGTCTCATGTCTAATATCTGATCAAACTTTCGCTACTAGGACTTCACAATTACTAAACATCTTATCCTCATTGATTTGTTTGAACTTCCTATCTCATGTCTAACATTTGGTCAACCTTGACCCTTAGAACTTCACCTCTTATGTTTAACATCGGGTCAACATTAACCTATTATAACTTCCATCATGATCAAGTGTCTAGTCAACTATTGTTGGTGCGGTTAGCACTAACGGTCTAACCCAGGTTTTGATGAATGGCAAAATAGGGTAAGTTAGTTTTGTTGTTGACTAACACTCTGACCGAGTGTGCAAGAGAAGTCCAGACAGGTCGAGAGGTTGACCGAATATCTGGCACGAAGCCCAGGTAGGTCGACGGGCTGACCGGATAGCTGGCACGAAGTCCAAATGGGCTGACGGGCTGACTAGATGTTTGGCACGAAGTTCAGCTAGGTCGACGGGCTGACTGGATAGCTTGCACGAAGTCTAGACGGGTCGAAGGACTGATCAGACGTCTGGCAGCTAAGTGAAGGTAAGTCAATGGAGGGGAGTGACTGTGAGGGCGCGTTCCCGGGAAGGGAACTTAGGCGCCGATCTGACTTAGAGCCATTTCGGAACTCTAAGTCGAGATCTTGACTAGATTCGGGTCTCGGTGAGATGGAATCTAATTACTGTTTGATATCTATTTTGTTTTCTGTTCTAACTCTGTTTTGCAGGTAACTAACATTTTTGTGCAGGGTTAGAACTGATCGGGATCGGTCGGCCGAATCCCCAAGCAGTGGCAGGTTAGAGCTCAGACAGATGGACCTTGGTATCGGTCGATCGAACCAAGGATGATCGTTGACTGGAGCGGACCGAGATGATCGGGTCAGAGAAGACTGATCGGTCGATCGAACCTGTTTATCGATCAACGGAACCTTGGATAGGATTTGACCAGATCGAAGCGAAGCGAGCGATCGGATGAGGTGGAGATCATCTGATCGGTCGACCGAACTGGGAATCGGTTGACTGATCCGCTTCGGGTCAAAGCTTATCGCGAGGATCGAGGATCTAGATCAGTCTCACAATTACTATAAAAAGGGACCTCGGGGAGCAGCCTTATTCAACAATTCGAACAGAACTTCTTGTGCTCCTGTACATTGCTCTAAACGCTTCAACGACGCCCTGCTGCTCTGACAACTGACAACCTCGTTTTTCAATTTTTTTGTATTGTCGGTATTACATTTTCTTATCCTGCACTTGTACTTTCAAATTGTCACTATTTTACGGATTGATAGTGATTGCCCACCGAAAGCGGTCAACGACTGCGGGCCTTGGAGTAGGAGTCGACACAGGCTCCGAACCAAGTAAAAGAATTTGTGTTAGCCATGTTTCTTCTTGCTTATCTTTTCCACTGTGTTTACTCTTTTCGAACGGTTTTTCGAAATTGATATTCACCCCCCCTCTATCGAACTTTCACGATCCTACACTAAGTTCCCTTCCTAGGAACGCGTGTTCACAGTACTCCCCTCCAGTGACTTACCTTCACTTACCTACCAGACGTCCGGTCAATCCTTCGACCCGTTTGGACTTCGTGCCAGCTATCCGGTCAGCCCGCCGACTTAGCTAGACTTCGTGCCAAACGTCCGGTCAGCTCGTCGACTCGTTTGGACTTCGTGCCATCTATCCGATCGGGTCGTCGACCTAGCTGGACTTCGTGTCAAACGTCCGGTCAGCCCGTCGATCCGTTTGAACTTCTCCTACACACTCGGTCAGAGTGTTAGTCACCAACAAAACTAACTTAACATATTTTGTCTTTCATTAAAATCTAGATTAGACCGTTAGTGTTGATCGCACCAACAGACTTTAATACTACTCTTTCCTATATGAGGGTCAATGTCCTAATAGAATCTTTAGTCACCCTGGGGATAGTGGGATTTTTTGGAAATGTGAATAGAATAAAGAGGTAGAGACGAAGAGACTCTATTGTGCATAAGTTTAGTCTCACATTAGTAATCTCATGACTTAATTGTTGGTTTAAATTATGACACATGCATTGATGTTGTAAATATATGCATGAGGAGAGACTCAGGGGTGAATGCAAATTCAAAGCTCAGATTGTACTGATTAAGGTTGACTTGTGTGCGAGCACGACCTGTGCATGTCGAATGCTGGACCGGTCGAGGCAAAGACAAAATTTGCCTAAAAGAATAACTCAATATATTGCCACTTGAATCTTTTTATATTGCTAAAAAATGTAACGGAAGCATTAATGTGAAATTAATGGTGATTTTGTAACATCTCGACATTAATAGCGGCATTAAATTCATTAATGATGATTTCGTAACGTTTCAGTTTTAATGGCGACATTAAACTCATTAATAATGATTTCGTAACGTCTAGACATTAATGAAGACATTAAATCCATTAATAATGACATTAAACCCAACATTAAATAATCATAATTTGATCATTTATTGTAAACAAGGTGAGAGCTCCTATATAAGGAGGCTGGATCTTGAGCAAAGAGTAGGGCGGAAGATGATAAGCGAAAGAGAAAGTGAGAGGAAGAGCATGGAGTGAACTTCTATCCACCCGTACGTGTTCTCCGATAAAACTCTTTCAGTCGTGCTTTCGTTCAGCTGAACTATTCATGATAACACTCAGGTGTATTCTCAGTTCGCCACGAACAACCAATGTTTGGTTGTGTTCGTAGTTTTACAGTTGTATCCTGGGAAACAGATGCCCCGAGAGAACCTCAAAGCACAGCCGAAGGTGGGGTGAATATGTTTCAAGAAAACTGCGTTGAACGCATGCCTCGACATCTTACTCGGTGAATTCTCTTTCCGACTCGGCGATCGACTCCCGATTCTGCAACGCACCACATCGACTCCGCGACTCGGACCACCGGAAGCTTGGCAGAACCAGCCCCACTGGCAGCCTGAGATTATCAGCTCAGGTCATCTCAACAGATGAGTTAGAATTAATTTTGTATAATTTCAATTCAGTTAATTTTCTAATATCTGTATTAACATATTGTCCAACAGGATTATCATTATTTATTTTTTTTTCTCTCTCTTACCTAATTTTATAATTATATGAGTTTATATTTAAAAATATTGTAATAAATTTAATAAATCTTAAAATTAACAAAAGTTAATGGACATACTATTTAATATTATATAATATTTTAACGGAAATTGGATAGATTACATGAATGTTAAAATTTTAATATAAAATCTAATATTAAAAAAAAGATTATGCTATTTTTTTAAATAGTAAATTTATATATTAAACCTTTTTTTTAAAAAAAAATCAATGTTCTTTTGATTAAAATTTATAAAATTGTGTGATATTTTTAGTAATTTACTCTAAAATTTCTTCTCGTTCCGGCACCTACTGTTTCGTCCCCAAATCTTTGTGCTGCCTCTGTCTCGAGCGATTAATTCGGCGAACGCTTCGTCCCTGCCGGCATCAGTGACGGTCACGATGCTCTCTGCGCAAAGCTCTACTACTCCTCTCCGCTTCTCGCTTCCGTTAAAATCCCTTCAGAGATGTAGCCCTAAACCTGGCTTGCTCCCTGCGAGGCCAACCCACATGAGCTCCATCTCTGCCGCCGCCGCCGCCGTCGTGCCTGTTGCACCTTCGCCACCCGTCAAGACACCGGCTCAGACCCGTGTCGACATCCTTTCGGAGTCTCTTCCCTTCATTCAGAAGTTCCGTGGCAAGACGATCGTGGTCAAGTACGGTGGCGCCGCTATGAAATCCGCTGATCTTCAATCGTCCGTTATCAACGATCTCGTCCTTCTCTCTTGCGTCGGTCTCCGTCCAGTCCTGGTCCATGGAGGTGGCCCGGAGATTAACTCCTGGCTCCTTCGCCTCGGCCACCAGCCGCAGTTCCACAATGGTCTCCGCGTCACCGACGCGCTCACCATGGAGGTTGTCGAGATGGTTCTGGTCGGAAAGGTAAACAAGTCCCTAGTTTCCCTCATTAACAGCGCAGGCGCCACGGCCGTAGGCCTTTGCGGTAAGGACGCACGCCTCCTCACCGCGCGACCTTCTGCGGACGCTGCCGCCCTAGGGTTTGTAGGGGATGTTTCGCGCGTAGATCCTTCAATCCTCCTTCCCATTCTCGCAGACGGTCATATTCCCGTCATCGCGTCAGTGGCTGCCGACGATCGTGGGCAGAGCTACAATGTGAACGCTGATACTGCTGCAGGGGAGATTGCTGCAGCCGTGGGGGCTGAGAAGTTGATATTGCTGACGGATGTGGCCGGAATTTTGGAGGACCGAAATGATCCAGACAGCCTTGTGAAGGAGATAAACATTAGTGGCATCAGAAAAATGGTGGCAGATGGGAAGGTTGCTGGTGGAATGATCCCCAAGGTGAATTGCTGTGTGAGATCGCTGGCCCAGGGAGTGCACACTGCTAGCATCATCGATGGCCGGGTGCCACACTCCCTTCTTCTTGAGATTATGACCGACGAGGGGGCTGGGACAATGATCACTGGATGAGTCTGGTGGGCAATGTGATATGAGTATTGGCGTTGTGGTCTGCTGCTAGAAAAGGTAACAGTCTCTGCACCTTCTTAGTGTTTCAAAATAAGTTATGCCATTTTCTTTTTGATCTATAAACAATTGGGTTCAAGAAGTTATTTAACTGGGGTTTTTTTATATATATTTCTGTCAATTTTTTCTGTTTACTATCTCAAGTTACCTGCAATTTAGTTTGTATCTTGTGTTCTTGCAAGACATACATTTAGCATGCATGAATACCATGTGTCTATTTGATGTATCAATTTTCCCTTTAGAATAATTGTTAGAAAGTTCATGTCAGAGTATTGTTATTTGGATCTTTGAGATTGTATCTTTCGTAGATTGTAAGTGAAGTAGTTCTCTGGAATCATGAGGTTCTTGCATTCATGAATGCTATGAATTATATGTGAGCTATTGCATTTTAAAGTCATTTCAATATTTTAGCTTTTCTTGTATGGTTTATTGTTTTAAATACCTCTGTGGTTTGAGTAAATTGAAGTTTAATTTTTTTTAAAAGAATCTTCCAAAGTTGGTTCTTCTTTACTATATTATAGAAGATAATACTAGTTCTCTTCTATTGTCTGGATAAAGTTTTTGTATTTGAGTATCTATAGAGAAATCATATTGACGTATACATTGAGTGAGTGGGACATGCACATTGAAACTTGGCGTTAATGTGCATGAGAATTATACTTCACAACCTCTAAATGGCACACACTGATTTTCTTGACATGAAAATACTCTATAATATTTTTTTTTCCAAGTTGTTACTAACAAAATGTAGGCATAACAAGTCTACAGGACAATTGCCAATTGCTTGGAGAAAGGCAAAAAGAAAAAAAAGAACACCAAAGACAGTAGTGAGGTACAATTCCATAGACTACATTGACATCATTTAGTCATAATTGAATACCATTTGCACCAGGTGTGAAAATGGAGACCCAATAATTGGGAATCTATTGGTACTCAACCCTTTATTAGAATCTCGTGGTCGAGCTAAGCCTTGCTCTATTTAATTTGAGCCAATGGAATGTCAATTGAGTCAACTCATGAGATTTAAGGTTAATTGAGTATACTAGAATGGATCTCAGTTAGCAAAATAAGGTTTGAGTTGTCAAATCATTGTAGAGTTGACTGAAGTTGAAAGTTGTTGGCAGTTAAGTTTGTAATCTTATCCAAGTCAATTGACTAGACATACTTGAGTAGATTGGATGCAGGCTAAGTCGACTACTAGTGCAATGATGCATTTAAGATTGCTAGAAGTGAAGGAGTGAATAATATACCTGCAAATTAAACAACTAATTTCTCATGATATCGTCTTAGCAAGGACACACACGTTAGCATATAAAAATATTCAACACATAATCACAAGCATACCAAGATAAACACGAGGATTTACTTAGTTCACAACCCCTAGGTTGCTACGTCCAAGGCCTATGCATATGATGTTCACTATCTTTCTACTCTTTGGTAAAAAAATTAAATGTGGAGAAACCATTTAGTACAGTAATAGGTAGCAATAGAATAATAAAATGGGAGGCTTAATAAAGATACAACAATTTAATTAGATGTATTCGAGTGTGGTATTATTTCCCTCGAACCTCTATTCCCATTTTTTAGTCTCTGCCTCCAATAGTCGAGATTGTTGATTTAGCACGTCCAATCGATCAAAAAATCTCATTTGATCGACTACATAATGCTCAATTCGTTATTGGCTTCATCCACGAATACTTCATCAGTTATCGCCTTTATCAATGTAGCAGCCTTTCGATTGATTGGATCTGTTATGATCGACGGATCCACCGATCAATTAGATATCTACCTGCCCGCCTGAATCTGACCTAGATAATGTTCCACTTGTACTTTTGGTGACTGGCACTATTTTCTAGTCACTCGAATCTCCTAAATCAAACGACACCGAACCTATAAAATAAAGGGCATAAACTAGTGAATTGGTCGATAGATTTTCTTGTTTGATTGATCGAAGTTTTGGTTGCACGAAACCCAATTTTGATCACTTTGAACCCTATTTTGGTCATTCAAAACTCTGACTCAAGTCTACTAAGATCGAGTTTGTCTTAGTTGAGTTTTACCCTCCACCCCAAGTACATTTTCACTTGATTCATCTCATAAGGTTTACTAGTCTTCTACCTGGCTTTTTGTCCCTTAAATGCAGCGAGCCCTTCCAGCTTACTTCCTGTGTTTCTTTCTTGCTCCACTGGTATACTCTTCTACCATACCTTTCATCTCTTGAATGCACTGAGCTCATTGATTCACTCTTCGTGTCATCTTTCTCTTATGCTTGCGCCTTCTGCTCTAAGTACAGCAATCTTTGATACTCCTCGTCCTTTCAGTCTCTTAGGTGTTCCATATCACCTTTCTTTGATCTTATCGAAGATAAGGCATGGATTAACTTAAACTCATTTGCCCAAATGTTAAAATCATTGTCAAACCACTCTAGGCACCAACGATCGCTCACTCAAGTGTTTAGGGTACCAACAATCTTTTTTTTTTTGTTTATGTTTGACAAAAAAGTATTTAGGTTTGGGTAAGTCAACAAGAATATAGAATAATGCAGAATAAATAAAATCATTAATTAAAAGATTTTAATCCTGGGATCCCCCATCATTTATTCTTCCTCTACATTCAATTTGGTCATGGTTGAATACCAATCTAACTTAACCTCCTCCTGCTTTCACAACATCAAAAAGGAGTCCAACGGAGTTATAAGGGATTAAGATTTTCAAAATAAAAAATGGATTCATAATCTCCTTGTTAATTTTAAAGCTAAGATTGATTTTCGAAATCAAGTCATTTCAATTTGAGAAGAATATTTAAAAATTTATAAAGTTTTAAAAAATTAAGCCTGACCATGGTGGTACCAAGCTCGAATGAGAAAGAGTGAGAGTTGCTTTAGGTTGCTTGCTAGCGTTGAATTCAGATAAATGTTTAATGAATGAATCCATCAAATTATTATGCTAGTACTTGGACCATCTCTCGAAATAACGCATTGCAGGGTTCGATTATAGCATCTCGGTAAGACTCGCTGCATCTTCATGAGAACTTGGGTATAATGCTAAATATGTAAGAGTTCAAGTTACAGGTTCGACTGTAACGTATCAGGAAAGATCGTTGCTTCTCCACGAGAACTTAGGTGTAGTCTTAAATATGCAAGAGTTCTCTTACCATAAGTTGGATATATGAAACTAATGGTCTAAGATTTGAAACATGGAATATAAGAACACTCATTGATAAAACAGGTAATAGATACGATGATTAGGAGAAAAAATAAGTATTTTACGTGTATACGAGACAAAATGGGTAGGAGAAAAGACAAAGATGATAGAGAACTTGGATTTTAAGTTATGGTATACAAGAATTAATAAAACAAGAAATGGAGTAGGTATTATTGTAGATAGTACGTTAAATGATGAAGTTGTAAGAGTAATTAGAAAAGAAGATAGAATTATAACTCTTAAGATAGTAGTGACGAAAGAAACTATTAATGTAATTAACATATATATACCTCACATAGGATTAGATGAAATCAAATTTAGATTTTGGGATGATTTAGATGAGGTATTATAAAATATTCCACTAAATGAAATAATTGTAACAGGAGGAAATCTAAATAAGTATGTGATACTGGAAAATGAGGAATATGATAGGATGTATGGAGGTTATGAGTTTGGGATAAGAAATGAAAAAGAGAAAATTAATTGGATTTTACGTTAGCATATGATCTTATACTAATTAATACGTTTTTTAAAGAAAAGAGTATAACAGTTGGTCACGTTCAAAACTAAAAATAATAAATCACAAATTGACGTGCTTATGGTTAGCAAGAATGATAGAAAGATTTATAAAGATTACAAAATTATTTCTGGAGAAAATATAACTACCCAACATAGGTTAGTAGTATAGGACATACGCCTTAAACATAGTATCAATAGAAGGAAAATATGCACAACTTCTAAAATTAAGTTGTGGATGTTAAATGATAGAAACAAAACATATTTAAGGAGAAAGTAGGAGTATAAGTGTTAGAAGAAATATAGGGCGATTCACATACGACATGAGATAAGATGATATCAAAATTGAAATAATAGCCAAGAATGTACTTGATAGAGTTAAAGGGATGTGCACTACTAAGTAAAGAATTTTAGTGATGGAATGAGAAATAACAAGAAAAAGTAAAGGAAAAATGAATAACTTATAAGGTATTATATACTTATAAAAATGAGTTTTTTTTAATAAAAAATACACAACAGCTTAGAAAACGACTAAAAAAATTAGTTAATGAAACTAAAAACTGGAACTTTTGAATGTTTATATCTAAAATTGGATATAAAAGAAGGGAAAAGAATATTTACAGAATAGCTAAAGCGAGAGAGAGGAAGATAAGAGATTTTATCCAAATAAGATGTATTAAAAATGAATATAATAGGGTACTAATAAATGATGTGGAAAATAAAAGAGCAATGGAAGATGTAGAGAGTCATGAGTTAGAAAGGGTAGAGGAGAGGAGGGATGACATAGAAGGAGGAAATGCCATGAGTGTTAGGTTTACAAACTGATGTCCGACCGAATAGAGAGATTATTTCGTGAGCTTGTTTCCTCATAGGAATTGTAGAGAAAGACGTAGAAAATTTAGTAAACGAAGAGGAGCCGCCTCTAGGTTTAAATTAAATTATTGTTAGGGTCAAAAGAATTCGCATATCTTCACAATAGTGTGATATTGTCCACTTTGGGCCTACACTTTCATGGATTTATTTTTGAGCTCTTCCTAGAAGACTTCATACTAATGGAGATATTTTTTGTCTTTTAAATCTATGACCTTTTCCATGTATTTTTAATGCGGGACTTTGATTGTATTTCTAACAATCCTCTCCTTAAACGAAGGACCACCATTACTCTCATGGCAAACCTCCACTCAAGCATCTAGTCACTCTTGATCTACTCTGGGCCTTCGCGTAAGCATTTGGTTACTTTTGGCCTACTCCGAGCCTCCTTGTAAGCATCTGTCATTCTTGATCTGCTCTGGGCCTCTCTACAAGCATTTCGTCACTCTTGACCCGCTTCAGGCCTTTCCACAAGCATCCGGTCACTCTTGACCTGCTCGAGCCTCCCCTTATTTTCGTTCAAGGCCACCATACATGACGATCTGGACCATGACTCTGATACTACTTGTTATGTTCAAAAGAATTAATATATCTCCATAATGTTATAATATTGTCTTCTTTGAGCCTAAGTCTTCATGAATTTATTTTTGGGCTCTTCTCAAAAGGTCTCCGTACCAATGGATATATCTTTCATCTTTTAAACTCATGATCTTTTTCATGTATTTTCAATATGTGACTTTGATTAAATTCCCAACAAAGAGTTTTATTTTTCAAATCAAAAGAGCATCCCTAACATCAATCTAAACAAGTGTTTAAATAGATTTCAAATCCTAAGATGTAAAAGATGAAAACAACCTTATAATAGACTCAAAACTCTCGTACAAAAAGACAAAAATAACCCTAAATAATGGCAAAAAATATTCGGAACCTCGTGCATTAGTTGCTTTGGGTTGAAAAAAACTCATCCTCGAGTTTACAATGATAACATCAGGAGGTAGCCAAGAGGAAGATCTTTTGTTATCAACTCGGCAAAATCTCCTAGCAACTGGTGCACTTCTGCTAGTCCTTTAACAACTCCATAAAAAACCACCATGTTGGGACTTGGGATGATGGAGCTAGGAAAGGATCTCAGTTTTCGGCCAAAACTCTATGGTTAGTCTCTCTTCAATTTCATTGTTTTTTAAGATACATATATATGGCCTGCATTCCTTGAAGTGGCTAGAATTGGTTCAGTTTCACTTTTGACTGATTCCAGAGTATTCTTCTCATTATTGATCAAAAGGACTTGATCTTGCATGCTTTTGAAAATAAAAATCGATATCCGAAGATGTTTGTCTTCAAAGTGTTGGTAGTCATATATTGCACTCCCAGTATATATGTCACAATTAGCATCTTCTGTTCTAGAAAGATCTTTCTCATTCGTTACTATTTTTGGCTTGAACATAGATATTATCCTCTGGTCGAAGGATTTGTTGATCTGGTTGCTCAGCATCTTCACTAAGTATTCTTCAACTTCAAGCATTTTCCATAAATTGATGTTCTCATGAATCGCATCCATGTCCTATGCATGGCAAGTCTTCAAAAGATAATTATCATATTTCTGATAGGAATGATTTGTGGCATTTATGGTATCCGCAAGATCACTCAACTCCACATATTCTTCCTTGATATTTGGATTGTCTTGGTTATGAATACAAGAGGTTGCTTGTTCATTTCATGAGCAACAATTGATATACTCTAACGCTTAAGCTCGTCAGTCAATTTGGTAAAATTATCATCTTCAATTATTTCATCCGGGAAATCAGTTGCATCTTCAACAAGGCTACCATACTCCTTCCTGCCTAAATCTGTTGTAAAGTTGGAAGCATTCTCCTGTTAATTCTTTGAGGCTTCACTCTCCATGAAATTGTTGAGCTCAAAAAATTCATGAATAGTGACTACATAATCCCCATTATCTGACAATGAAACAACACTTTCTGTCTCCTCTGTCTCAAATAAATCATTTTGGGCAATCAACTGGTTAAATTCCTCTGTATGTAGTCATCAATTGATTTTGCACCTTGCTTCAATGCCTGACGTTGTTGAAACAAAGTCTGAGTCAATATTCTAAAAATCGGCCTAGGCGGCGGCTTAGGTGTTAGGCGCCAACCAACCGCACTAAAAATATGCTAGTCGGCTAACAAAGCGGCCTTGGTGCCTAGACAGGATTAGACAACCCTAGGCGCCGACTAATTAGTCGAATTGTTTAGGCGCTGCAGAAATAGTGCAGGGGTTTTATTATTTTTTAGTTTAGGGCTTTAAATCTAAAACAAAAAAAAAAAGTGAAATGTAACTTGTTTTTTTGTGTTGGGTTTAAGTTTTATAAGTTCTAAATTTTGGTCCAACAAGAAAATTGATTTATTGGCTTGCCTTAGCGGCTAACATCAAACTTCATTTTCAT
>JBBMJZ010000137.1:5080470-5092665 GCA_037833815.1 Zingiber zerumbet
CGCCACATCAGCGACCCCCCTAGAGCCGGTCCCACGGATATGGAGGGAGGTAAATGCAGGTACACAGGTGGAAAGTGTATGGCGGAAACGTTAACCCCAGGCAATGGTACCCCGAGGATCGATCCCTGATCCGTTTGATCTTAATGATGAAGGGATAAGTGGTCCAGATCATATTAATTGAGTTTGCCTTCTTGCTTTAATCCAATAGTCTGCATTATTTCAGATCTGAATTAAAGGCTAGATGGCTGAGAGCTGAATGAAAGAACAAGATTTCTCTCGATTTAGATCAACGGTTCATGTTGATTCAGCTTGATCTCCTTTATTTCCAAATCATGCCAAATTTGATCCAACTCGATCATGATTTATGACTCTTCTTTAATTCCCTATAAAATCATGAAATACTAACAAAATTTAGGGAAATTTATAATTAAGTCAAAAATAGATTCCTACTCATAGAACATAATATAAATACAGAATTAAACATACGAGAGGATAAAGTGATAAATATAAGAGCCAAAATAATACGTCAAAATATTTGTTATTAGTGATCGGATACTTAATAAAGAAAAATACTAAGGAAGTGAACCTTATATAATGGTAAGTCTTAGAGGATTGAACTCTAAGCAAGTGTCACTGAATATTGAATGTTGTGTACTTTACTATTTGTATTTATTGTGCTAAATTTAATGTTGCAACTTGCAAGAAAGTCTTAAAGGATCAAGCTGATATAATACTAAGTAGAAGAATAAGACCAAATGGTCAGCTGGATCGGACGTTTGGCGAGTAAATATAGTAAGTGAGACCTTTTGTTTAGGGAGACAATGAAGACATGTCCCAATTGAGACAACCTTATACATTAGTTCGACTGAATAAACTAATAGATGTTTTAAATCAAGATCAAACGACCTTAATTGTCAGCTTGATTTATTTATAATTATTTACTTCTAATTATGTTTTGCAGGATTATTATCATGTCTATTGTGCTAATTTTTTTTTATATAGAAAAATAAAAAATTTGGTTGACCGAAGGCTTCAGTCGATCGAACATGGTGGTTCAGTTGACCAATCTAAGTAGATTAACACATATAAGATCCGTATCCAAATAAAAAAGAAAATAAAAGTTCAATCAACTGATCAGGAGGATCAGTCGACTGAATATATAAGGAAGGAACAGATTGGATGTGATTAGATCAAACAGTAAAGGAAATTTTGGGATCCAATCGCTTGGACAAATATTTAGTCGACTAGATAAGTGGATTGCGTGAGAATGGTCTGATCGGATCAGAGCAAGCAATGAAAGATAAAAGTTCAATCAGTCGATAGGAGGTTCAGTCGACTGATCGATTTTTAGTGAACCAGATAAAGATTATAAAAGAAGCATTGGGATTTGAGACTTAAAAGTTAAATTCAATCAAGTTGTTCAAACTCCGCGTTTTGCTCTGCGATCAAGCTTTGTTTGTCCGTGCTTCATCAACTACCAATAACCTAAGCCGAGTTTCAATCTATTCGAGTTGTTGGTAACATTTATTAGTCCAGATTTCACTCATAATACAGAATACTTTTGTATCATTCTCTATATCATATCATTGTACAAGTCTTTCTCCACCTCCGAGAGATGCTTAGAAGGTGAAGATTAGTGTATAGCCTAACCGAAAGCGATCCAAGGGATCGTAGATCTTGGAGTAGTAATCACTAGACTGTGAATTAAGTAAATCCTTTTGTCTTTTTTTTTTTTCGTAATTTTCCACTTTGATTTATTTTAAAAGGAAAAGAAAAGGTTTTAAGCATGATATTCACCCTCTCCCTCCTCTCACACGATCCGGTCCTATATAGTTGACCGAAAGGGATCCAGTTGATCGAAAAAGTGTCGATAAAATTCTATAAAAGGGGAGTTGAGGTAGCCTCTTGAAGTATCTCT
The DNA here is from genome assembly GCA_037833815.1 of Zingiber zerumbet. NCBI lineage: Eukaryota > Viridiplantae > Streptophyta > Magnoliopsida > Zingiberales > Zingiberaceae > Zingiber > Zingiber zerumbet. Next base: position 5,082,389 of record JBBMJZ010000137.1, read on the forward strand.
TGCAAACATCCATCTTCATGCTAGTACTCAGAAAGTGCTCTAAACTTTGCTTGTGTGGTCCGGGAAGCACCAAGAGGAGTGTCACGACGCTCAAGGTTTCTAGCCGGTTCACAACGAATTTATTTTATTTACATGTTCATGCTCTTACTTTTTATATCTATGTGATTGCTTTTACTAATCCTGTACGAGGTCTCTTCGCCTCCGGAAAGATTTTGGAAATGAGAAAAATACTAGTGAACTTATGCTGAGTGCATACCTTAGACGTAACACCTCGGGGTGTGTGAACTAAGTAAATCTAATGTCTTGTGTCTTCCTTTGATTGTTTTAGTTGTATGTTAATTATTTTGCTATGCTACTAACTAACTCGATTAGAAAAGAAAAAGGAAGGATGAAAAGATAATATTGCTATTTACCCCCTTAGAAAACAAGACCGTACAAATTGATATCAGAGTAGGACGTTTTTCACTGCACTAATTGCCTGAGATGTAAGCTTGACGTATAAATTTTTTAATCTTCTTTTCTTTTATTTGTTTAAGGAAAAAGGTGCACAATGAATATGGAGCGTGAAGGAAAACTCGGTTATTCATCGGGATGGGATCCTCTGGTCCCCTTGTCATAGGTGGGGACTATTACCTCCTACCAATGTAAAGGTTGAATTAGGGGTTGGTTCAACCATTACGGACTAGAGGATCCGGTCCCCTATGCATCAACTAGCCACCACGGTATGAAAGAGAATATTTCGAGTTTTATAAGCCGATGATAGGGAGACCAGATCCTCCGGTCTAGAATTTTCTGGACCAAAAGAGACCCTGCCCAGTCATTGGTGGGATCCAAGTTAACAACTAATGAATGAATAAGGGATTAAGATTGGTCCAGAGATTTTGGTCCGATGATGGGGGAAGCTCCGTCAGAATGAATGGGCAACTTTGGCATTTGGGTCGCACAAAAAGAACCATCCACCCCAAAGTTGGAAACATAACAAAAGGTAATAATATTAGTATCGAATATTTTACCTAATAGAATAATGAGTACATTAGGTAAATTTGACAAAGCCTACGACGTTAGGATTCACTTGATTAAGCTTCACAAGTCCCCGGGAATATAATATCGTGGTATGATATTTAGATTATCATTAAGATATTTTCTCTATCTATGATATATTTATAAGAATTTTTCTTTCAAATATGGAGTGCAACTAAAAAATATTGGGCTTTTGGGTTGACCGTCGTACGCGCTTCTCAATTTAATCTGATGACCGATGAAAAACTTCCGTGAGACCAGATCAATCACCTTCAGATATAGCTAATAAAACTAACTGAGTTTATTATTTTTTTTTTTAATTAAGCTTCACAAGAATTCCGTAAAACTAGAGGCCCAAGTGTAGCTCAAGTCTAAGTCATCAAGGATCAGGATGAGAGTGCCCCAAAGGTAAAAATTGTAAGTTTAATTTTAAATTTCATATCACTTATTTTAAGTACAGGAAAACATTGCACTATAACAATAAGTGTTCTATTATACGACTCGACTTGTATGACCGATAATAAAGGAGGAATCGATGTCAGAAATGACCATGAGGAGATCCAAAAATACAGCGTCAATTAAGGTTAGTAATTTCAAATGGCATGAAAATCCTACTTTTGCTATGCGTGTTATTTCATATCTTTCCGATTATGCTAGTAAATTGGATATGCATGATAATGTTAATGTAATTAACACTAACGTAATACATTCAAATTTAATTAACAAACAAAAGTTAATGAATTCAAAATTAATTAAAAAGGTTAAAACTAATTTGATTAATAATTCAAATAATAAGATAACATTTAATCAACTTAACTTAAGACTTTGATTAGATCACAAAAATATTAATCGGATCAATAAAAAATCTGACTGATCAATAGATTATCCGAATAATTCAGATTTAATCAATATAATTTTCAATTGATTAATTCAAATTTGATTAATAATAATTTAAATTTAATTAATCAAGATAATTTTGAATTAATCAATTCAAATCTAATTAATAATTCAATTTTAAATTTGAAATTAATTAATTAATGATAATATACTTTTAAATAATAAGAAAATTTTAAAATTAGAAATATATTTTTAAAATTAGAAAAACACATTTTAAATTCTAAGAATTTCAAAAATAAATTTAGAAATTAGTTTTTAACTTTTAAAAATAAGAACTCAATTTTTTTTTAAAAAAATAAGCTTTCAACTTTCAAAAATAAGAATTTTAAAAATTCAAAAGAAGTTTACAATTTCGAAAATAATAATTTAAATTTTAAAATTTTGAAAAATCAATTTTTAACTTTTAGAAATAATAAAAATTCAAATTTGAAATTTAAAATCATAAAAATTCGGATTTAAATTTCAAAAATTATAAAAATCAGTTAAAAAAATTATAAGTTCAAAAATCAAGTTTTAAAGGTTCAAAATTCAAAAGATAGGTTTTTAAACTCAAAAAATACAAGCTCTAGAAAATTTTTAAAATAAAATAATATTTTATAAAATAAAATTGATAAATTAGAAAAATTCAATTATAATCTCGAAGTTTAGACTTGAGCTACAAGTCCAAATGAAATTAAGAACTTAAAATTCATAAATTAACTTATAATCAAATACTATTTAATTATGCAACAATCAATAAATCTTACTTGATAACATCACAAACTTTAATAATTAAAATATATTAAAGTGAGTCGAAACATTTGAGATTAACACAAAATGTATCAAATCAATAATTTGATATATTAATAGACATCGATATCTTAAGTACTTGATTGTTATAACTTACTTGATATGCTATACATGTTCAATTGTCATGCTCATGCATACTTTAATTAATTACAATATTTTATGTCTCAGTGTCTCCCATGTCATTCATACTATCTTGATTTTAATCTTAGAATGGATATATAGGGCAAATATATGACAAAGGAGTTAATCTGACCAATAAATTGAATCATGGGAATACTACATGGTGCAATCAGTTTTGTAGATCTAGCTGAACCTACCTTAGTCCATTCTGAGCTAGTTAGACCACTAAGTATTAAGTCTTTTTGATTGGATGTTTTGGAAAACTGTCACACCATAGTTGGGAAGCTTATTTTGAAAACATTAGCTTGATGGATCCAAAATTAAGTTTGAATCTAACACAAGATCAAATTTTCTTAGACAAATAACTTAATCAAATTAAAATTGAAAACTTATCTCACAAAACTTTAAGGTAAAAATATCCAATCAATTGAGGTTACTCCTGTCTTCTTAAACTTTTTCATCACTTAAGGTTCATTCCCTCATGATTTCCACCGAGTATTTAGTCACCTTTAATTTGTTTAGACTTTTCACTACTTAGGATTCACTTCCTGGGATTTCTACCAAACATTTAGTCATCCTTGACATGTACTTCAAGAAATACATTGATCAACAACCGAAATTTCGATCGCTAATTGCTCTTAATGACTGGTTAGTGTCTGAAATTTTCGGTTGCTAATTTTTTGGTTGCCGACGAAAATTAAATTCTGTCGTTAAAATCAATTGTAGAAATTAAATTCCGTCGCTATATTTAGCTACGTAAGTTAAATTTCATAGTTAATTTTAGTGATGGAATTTAATTTTCATTACTAAATTCATTTACAATTACTAAAATTAGTAACAAAATTTAATTTTTATCGCTAAATTTAGTTATTAAAATTAAATTTCATAGCTAATTTTAAACTTACGTTCATGCTCCAATCAAAATATCAACACCAATTATCATTATTAATACTAATCAAAATAATATTATTAATGACATCCAACTGTACACAATTACAATATCAATATTAATCAAAATTTAATTTACTAACAATATCCAAGTATACACATATTAATCAAAACGCTATTTGAAGCTCTTTATTATTCAAGTTTTAAAGTTCAGCCAATTCTTCCCGGATTTTCTCAATTTACAATTACATATTAGTAAATTTCCTTATCTTTTATTTTTTCTATTTCCCAGTCTCTAAACATATGAATACACAACCCCCCATAAATTAAACTGTGACACTGATAATATGAAAATTATTATATGTTCATGATTCATTAAAAAAATTGCATAGATTACAAAAATAGGAAGAAATAACTTTACTCATACAACACAATTTTACTAATAACTTTACTAAAACAAAACAACAGAAGCATCTCAACAAAATTTACCAGTACCAGCTGCAGAGAATAGAAGAGGCATCAGTGTTTTCTTTCAAAAGAATCTTTATGGGAAAGAGAAGCAAGGAAACCAAAAAGGTAGTAGTTTAAAAGAGAAAAGGTTTAATCCAGTACTTCATTACCTTTTGAATTCACTAGAAATTAAACTGATAAATACCGGATTCACGCTGGAAACTCAAAAAAGAAATGTGAACAACAAAAATGAAACGACATTACCAACAAGGTTTTACTGATCAGGAGGTGGTTGTTGTTGATAGTTACTATATCCTAGATATGCTGCATAAGCATATATAATAAAGACAAAAAATACTACATAAAAATTAATTAAAAAAATTACCCTGTTTCCCAAAATGAGTAATTCAATTATGAGTTCACCTGTTATGAACAAGAATATAGGATGTCTTTCTTGTGGTTAACAAAAATGTCCTAAGAGAATATCAAATTAACATGAGATTTTCTTGAAAGATAATTTTAGAAAAAAATTATAAAATTTATTTGAAATTTTTTTGTGAGAATACTTTTGAAATCAAGTTTGAACATATATTTTCCTCCCTTTTCAAAATATTTTTCAAATTATACTTCTATTTCAAAATTTTCTAAGCTATTCTTATATTTCAAAAATCATGCTTGTTTTTAGAAAAAATACTTTAAAATTTTGGAACATACTTTTTAAAATTTCTTTTTCAACAATATTTGAAAATATGCAAAAATCTTGTTTTACAAAATTGTCAAAGCTTTTTGAAAAATATTTGACCAATTAAAACGATATTTGTTAAAAAAAAATCAAAATGATTTTGCAAAAATTGGTATGAGTAAATAAAAAAATTAACTTGTAATTACTCAATTATTGTTGCAACACCAAAGCAATCCTTAGGAGTTTACATCTTTTTGATGTCTTTCAAAGGGGAAGAAAAAGAGTGCTAATCCAAATTCTTAAATTTGGCATAAGACCTGAAATGTTAAACTAAGTAATTTAACTTCAACATATTATCAAACATTAAAAAGGAAAAAATTACTAGTACAATTGGTCTCTAGGATTTTGAGTTTTGTTTGAATAATATGTTTAAGGGAATTTGGTCAAGCGTGTCCAAATAATTTGATCAAGGTTGATCGAGTCGACGTAGAGTTCAAATAAAGTCAAGGTTGACTTAAAACTTGGATGTTAGTAAGAAGTTCAAGTAGGACCAAATACCTGGTAGGTTGGTGGAAAGATCTAGTGAAACTAGATAGTAAAAGTCTTAGTGAAACTAGATAAAGGGAAGATCCGGTTGAAAACCAAGCATTGGAAGTCTTAGTGAGGCTAGGCAATGGAAGTCCTACTTGAGAACTAGTGGAAGTCCTAGCAGGGCTAGGTGGTGGAAGATCTAGTTGGGAACTAGATTGAGTCCAAAGTGGGTCAGATGAGAGCTGAACACTTAGAAAAAGGAAAAGTTTTGGAGGAGTAAACTCTAAGCAAGTGAACCTAATAGGTTAGATAAATCAAGTACTAGGTTTTATATGGTTTGCTTGTTGTTTGCTTGTTTGTTTTGCAGGAAACAACAATTGGACGAAGGCGCGGGCGAGACAAGTTGGGAACTAGTCTGAGTCACCGGACTCATGGTCCAGGTCATTAGACTCATTGTCCGGTCTACTGGAAGTTGACGTGATTAGATTCACTCGATTTAGTCCATGTATAAGTTCTGATTGAGCTCTAGGCGATCAGAGGATGTTCCAGTCGATCGAAGGGTCAAAACTTAGCTCTAAGAAAATCGAGTTTGCAGTCGAGTCGACTCAGGTTAAGTCGACTAGAAGGAGATCCAGTCAACCAGAAAAGTGTCGATCAAGTTTTATAAAAGGGGAGTCAAGACAAGCTCATGAAGTATCTCTTGCAAATATCCATTTTCATACTAGTGCTCAGAAAGGGTTCCAAACTTTACTTGTGTGGTCTAGGAAGCACCAAGAGGAGTGTTGTGACACTCAAGGTTTCCAATTGGCTCACAACAAGTTTCTGTTCATGCTCTTAATTTTATATTTTTGTGATTGTCCTTGCTAATTTTGTAAGAGGGTTCTTCGTCTCAGAAAAGAGTCTGTAAAGAAGAAAAATACTAATGGACTCATGTTTAACATGCATACCTTAGATGTAGCACCCCGGGACGAACAAGATCCTACTCTTTATTCTGGCGGGTGTGACTTTTCTGAGGTATGACAATTACAACTCTTCATAGGTAAGACAATTACAACTCTTAAGAGGTAAAGTAGTTACAACTTCTTTAAAGGTAAGACAGTTATAACTCTTCAACTGTTACAAATCTTAAGAAGAAAGATAGTTAGGCAGACTGATTGAACAATCAAGTTTAAAAAGATGCATTCGGAAATTTTCCTTTTTTTTTAACCCTCATGCTTATCACAAAATTTGATTTGGAGATTTAAAATTGATCGGATGAATAATTACATATAAAAAGAAATAAAACCCAAGTAGGTATTAACAATGGCAGAGTCAAAAAATTATAATAGGTATTAATAATGACAGAGTCAGAAATTAAAATCTACAAAGGCCGATTGAAAAAAAAGTCAGATTAAATTGCCCAAGTAGATTAACATGTGGCTCCGCCCTTGGCCATTAATCTCCCTCCACCCTTTATTTCATCTATTATTAAAAATATATTCTCCCTAGATCAAATTTATCTTGATAACTAATAAATCTGTATTATCATGATACAATTATAAATGAAGTATCGAAATCTAAGGTAGTATAAGAAATGATTAGGATCATCTCTCATAAAAATATAGGGGAGATGATAGTCTTAACATTCAATTTATTTATAATGGGGGTTTGGGTTTTAATGTGATTAAATCTAAGCACGATGACTGGGTAGAAATAAAATCCACAGAATATAAACTAAACTATGATCATGAAGGAAATCATGGCAAACATGCAGCAGTGCAACTAATGAAATCGAAACTAACATTGCAAGGAATTTATGGAAATGTAAATTAAGTAAAGTGATCCTATTTGAAAATGGTGAAGATAACTGACTGGAAATGTGACTCCTCGGTTGATTCACTGCCCGGTCACTTAAGGCTTACTTTTTTTAAAGACTAATTTTTGGTCGGTCTGCGCTTCCCGATCCACCCCTTCTTCTTTACTGTCTATAGACATTTTCACATTTCTTTACCCCAGTTAGTGTCGAACTCCTTTAAGCTTCTGTGTGGGGTGGTAATCTTATTTCACCTATACGACATCCTACTCGTCCCTCGCATCTTCCATTATTTTTATTATCCTAAGCTATCCAAAGCGGGAACTTTTCTGCTATAGGCCCAAGTGGGCTCTGTATTCTTTGATAAGATGTCTTCTTCCAACAAACACTGGAAGGAGCATTACTTTTTTGTCCGCATTCCCGAGCGGCCATCATTCCCGACCAGCTGGTAGATGGAGTCAATGAAGCCTCCCACTCTGCGCAAGTATCGCTAGGAGCCAACCTACCTTGAGGTCACTACTCATCTTGTCAGTCAGAAATATTATATACATAAGCTGCTGCACGAATGTGTTCTATACGTTTTTGGACTGAGTCCCTTCCGCTCATGGCTGCTTGGCTGATTAGGTAAACTATTTCCTCCTATGTCACCTTAGAATCTAACTGATTTCATTTTCATTTTTACAGCTGAAGTCATGTTGAAGTCCCTGCTGAGCGGCAACAGTAAGCTCTCCATCATTGAGATCAACGCTCATGGAGCTGTCGAGCTGGAGAACTACGGGCTTAAGCCGGTCAGCAGCTCAACAGATGAGACTAGTGAGGCGAGCTAAGCGGCTGGGAGTAGTGCAGCCGCTACCACTGGTGAACTTCCTTCTGAGTGGCCCACCATGGTCTCGGTGGTCGTACCCTCTGAGTCGCAGCCAACCGACTCAGCAGGTTCTGGCGAGCCACTAATACAGCGATAGCGAAGGAAGAGACTCCGCTCGGAGGGGACCTCCCACTTGGGAATCTCGACACTTGCACTTATGGAAGTGCCTACTTCCCGACCTCCGTCCGAGCAAGGCGAGAGCTAGTCTTCCGCTGTCCCCGAAAGGACAACCATTTTACCGACGCCCCATTCATCCGATCGAAGTACTCCATCAGTGTTGGAACTACCGATCAACGCACTTTTGGTACAGTTGGTTTCCTTCTTTCCACCGCCGGCCAGTTTGGAGACCCCAGTCTCCACCATCCATCCCTCGAAGTCTAAGTCCAAGGGCTAGGCGACTTCAGAGCCCTCCAATCCGATCGGCCGCCAACACATCACCGCTCTAATCCACCTACCCACTGACACTTGATGTTCCCCTAACGATGACATGCCCTGATCACCCGAGTACACGATCCATATTCAGGGTCCTCTGGCTCAGATTTGGGCGGACGCCCAGCGCAAGGCGATGACCATCCCGCCCGGGGAGTTGGCTGAAGGCTTCACACAGAAATCCACCATGGTACGTTTTCTAAGAGTTGTTATTCTCCTTTATCGCACTGCTCTGACTCATACCTTTTGCAGTACTGGATGGAGAATTTGGCACTATGCTAGAGGCTGGTCTTCCTTGAGCACGACAATAAGCAACTGCAGGCCTCGACCGATGGAACAAGCGCGTCCCAAGCTACTGTTCAAACACTCACCACTGAGGTCGCTTAGCTAAAGGAGGATTTAGAAAAATCTTCCAAACAACTAGTGGGCTTCGAGCGAGCATTATCGGCTGAAAAGAAGAAGAGCCAAGAACAAGCTCAACAGCTCAAGTGGCTCAATAAGCAAGCCAAGGATTTTGACTGCAAGGTCAAATCAGCTAATACATGGAAACTCCGGCCAATTGAGGACCTGGGGAAGAAAAATCTAGAGGCTTAGGCCTGAAGGCGTTGGAATTTCGTTCTGTTAAAAATTCCCTGTACAAAAATTGTACAAGTACAGAACTTTTCCTAGCAACCTGCATGTTCGATCAGACATACATGTTCGATCAGACATATGTTTGATCAATTAAGCAAGTTCTTGATAGATCAAAGCACACCTTAATCAAAGTACAAGATCGTTGGCCTCTTGTGTTGGTATTCAAAATCGATACGAAGAAAACAAAACTAGTTATATAGCGGAATTAAATAACTAGTTGTACCTTTTCTTTGTAGCTAAAGACCTCTTGATATTCTGTCGTATTGCTCTCCTCTTCTTGGACGTCGTGTGGGCAAAGATCTACCAAGACAACACCAACCTCCTTCTCTTCTCGGTTTCCAAACCGCCGGCTACAAAAGGAGGCTCTAGGATGGGGCACCTTCTAATCTTCTTCTTCTTCTTTCGCTTCTTCCTCTTCTTCCACTTCTTCTTCTTCTTCCTCTTCTTCAAGCCACCACCCACAAGGAGGAAGGGGGTGTCGGCCACAAGCAATAAGGAAAGGGGCACCGACCCTAAGCAAGGAGGAGGAGGAGGAGGAGGGGGGGCGTCGGCCCTAAGCAAGGAAGAGGGGAGGGGCACTGGCCCTAGGCAAAGAAGAGGGGAGGGGGCATCGGCCACAAGCAAGGAGAAGGGAATTGTGGAGAATTAGAAACTTAGGTTTTAGGAGCCACCACCTATTCATTTTTATAGGCTTGCCGTCGGTTACAAAGAAAGAAAATTAATAGAATTCAATTTAGAAAAAATCTCTCTTTCTATAACCGAATTCTGTTTTGAAAAAATCTCTCTCTTTCTATAACCAAGTTAAATCAAACCAAGTTAAATCAGACTAAGTTAAGTTAAACCAAACCAAGTTAAGTTAAACCAAACCAACTTAAGTTAAACCAAACCAATTTAAGTTAAACTAAACTAAGTTAAGGATGGGTGGATGCGAGGCTTTCTAGAGGCTACAACAGGGAACTAGAAGAGGAATTGGTTTAGGCCTCCGCTGGGCTTGGGCTTTCGGTGTTCGACCGGAACACCCAACTTAAGTCCATCAATAATAATCCATACCAATAAAAGGGTTATTATTGAACTACCGCACCAATCTCATATTTCAATATAGGCTCCTTCTTATCATGAGTGCATTAATCTCCATGTATTTAATATATCATATGTTCGTTAATTAATTGAGTGACTGACAA
>JBBMJZ010000137.1:5094222-5110507 GCA_037833815.1 Zingiber zerumbet
TCTCTATATATATATATATATATATATATATATATATAGTAGTTACCATATATGTATATATTAGTTACTATATATGAATATAATAATTACTATATTATTGGTACAAATTAGTTAATATATATGTGTTAATTAGACTAATTGTAAATTAGCCTAATTATAGTTACCGAATATGGGTCCTAATTTGTATATAAATATGTCTTACTCTTCAATAAGAAAGATTCATTTTTTTCATCTCTAATTACACTCAGAAACATAGTAAATTGAACAATAGAAAATAGACGATTAAGGACAAAGATCAATAATTATAAACTGGAAATGTGATACAAAATCTGAATTCTATAGAACATTTCAACAAAAAGACAGATTAGTCTTATTATATATGGAACTCCATTCAAAGAAATCTAAAAATAATATCAAGATGCACTAGAGATGTTCAGAAATGTAAATTGAAGAATTCATACACGATAGCTATCTTTGGTCAATCTGAAGTAGGTTACTGATTCCATTAAGCACACAATAGAACATGTTGCAGAACAATAAATAGTCCTTTTGGAGAGAACAATATAGTTATAATGCACAATAATGATCTTGTTTATAGTAATAACTATCAATATATTCAAATAGCTAGAACAGTTCAGATGTACAAATGAAGATGCATCACAAAGGTATTACAACTACAATTTAAAAAGTCAATGAAGTATTCACCATGGTTCTCTCACGCTAAGTTCTAATATTATATCATGCATAAAATGCGAGATTTTGAATAGTAAGAAACCTTGAACTACGACGGAAATCCCTGCGATATGGTGCATCACGATACGAGGTACGTTCTCTGCGAATTCTGCGATCTGGAGGCGGGCTACGACTGTTTTCGCTCATCTTCAGACTTTCTTCAAATTCAATTCTATTGCAGTTTGCAGAATAACCAACACCAATTACCACCACAACCACCACCACCACCACCAAAACAATTCCTCCCTGTTCACAATAAAACCATGCATCCAAGCCACCTCCATAAGTCCAAAAAGAACCACCAAACTTTCCTTCATAAAAGATAAAACAAACCAAATTTGGAGAAGTCTCCCCAAGCATGCATAGCACATTCTCCATTGCAACTTGGGACCACAACCATCCCATTCATCTCACCAACTTTAAACACCATACTTTTTTTCATGTTCATTTCGCAACTATATGACAAGGTCATCTAATGAAGGCTCGCTACAATTTTGATCAACTCCATGTTAGACCAACCTTTATATACTACATTGAGGAATCAGGCAAAAAATAATCATAATAATAATAATAATAAAAGAACTGAATACTAAGGGAAAATATCATGAAAATATGATCAAGGAGGCTCTCGTAAGAGATACACACAAATACCTACAAGTTGAGCGAGGGAGAGAATAAAAGGAGACTAGCAGATCCAAAAATACAACTCGTATCAGAGTACATTAAAAGGATCTATCTTTTTAGAACATGATGTTTCCTCAGTTAAAGACATGAGCCAGGTTGAAAACAAAAATCATAAGATTCATCGGTAAGCATACCCATAGATCAACAGGTACATCCATGAAGTCATAAATTAGAAAATAAATATACACACGCACCCACGCACAAGACAACGAAACGAAACTTAGATGTCCAAAATCTAATCGATAATTTTGCAACTATAATTTAGATCTAAGATCGATGAGGTCATGAAGATGAGAAGCAAGGAAATCTCTCCACCTAGTTCTCTACGTCATCGATCAACCGCAGTTGCTCCAACAATCACTAAAATCATAACTCGAAATCCATTAATTGATCTAACCTAGGAAGGAAAAAAGAAATCATCTTTATGGCATCTTAGAACCAAAAACTAATTGAAGGGAAGAAGTCACCCCAAATCACGGGTCCTCGGGCTCTACCTTCGGCGGGAAGGAAACAACCACCCCAACTCCTCCGCCACCACCACCCCGTCTCCTCCTCGCGGCCTCGCCCTAACGCAATCGCTTCTAAAGGGAGAACTGGCGTCGCGCATTGTTCGAACCTAAATAGGCCGGACCATATTGGATAAGGATACTACTGCTCGGCCCAATTGTGGGATTCACCTTCAAATACTATAATAAATAGTTCATGATCGCGAAGGAAAAAAAAATTAGTATTTCACTGAAATAAAAAAAAAACGTACATAATCTACTAACTCAATATTGATAAATAGACTGTTGTTTACACTATCGTTATTTAACAAATTGCGTAAATATTAATATGTTAGAACAGAAATCAATCATAAATTGATGACAATATAGTTTTTGATGATGTAAATAAAATATAATGTTAATTGGGAGAAAATTTTCTTTAGGGTTAACTAGTGTTTTAAGCGTTTGATAGTGTATGACTTAAGTTAAGTGTGTACTTGATGTTGTGACTCGAGTATGTTAAATTTATCATGCATTTTAGAGATCGAGATGAGTAAATTTAGAGGATGACTATTATAGATCGAGTGTGAGGGTATGAGAAAATTGAGACTTGGTCATTATACTTGAGTAGGAACCGAAGATGTGTAAACTTTGTATTGGATTGTTTGTTATAATTTTGGGTTTGTTTCAAGTTAGATTGTATCAATGTTGTGATTGCTTATGCAAAGGTTAAACTACTAGGGTTATGGGAAATGATTTTGGTTAATGTCGGTGATCCAATCTGAGATCAAGGGATGGATGACGCAATAAAATAACCACAACCGAATACTTTTTCCAGGTCAGTCTCTATTAGGTTTGTTTTCGACAATTCGGACTTTGATCAAGTTGGTTTCCTTCAGGTTAGATTCAATCAAGTCGGTTGTTATTGAGTTAGTTTCTCAGTAGGTCGATCTTCTGAATGTCGACTACCACAAAGATCTTCGAATAGAGGTCATGAAAAGACTTAAGGAAGATGTTAGAAGGAGGAGCCAAGGTGAACCTGATGAGCAAGACCCCTCTAACATTCAAGTCAAATCTCAAAGAAAAGAAGGAGAAAATGAAAGGCAAAAACGAATAGTAAGGAGAGTAGAAAGAAAATGAAAATCCTTGCCTTGATGCTACAATCGGTTATCTTTAAATAGAAAGTGAAAGGATAACCATGATTCTCAAAAGATGCACATCTTCCTTCTCTACTGAGAGACATCCTCCTTGGTGATTGACACTTCAATAATCGTCGTGTCAAATCAAAGTTTTTAATTGGGATAGATCAAACTCAGATGTAACTCAGATAGGCTTCACTTGAGGTCTTCTAACGGGGCAGACTTAATCTGAGCTCATTTTAACTTGACTTAAGCTCTATTTAATTTGACTTAACCCGAGCTCAGTTTAACTTTTGAATTGATTATGCCACATGGTGTTGACTATTTCTACCACATCACAAGTCTCCCCTCCAAGTTGAGTCGATTGAAGTGATAGTCTAACTAACTGGATTGTTATACTACGTCAGCTTCTTCTACAAGGAGATGATAGAAGTGTCTATGTGACCTGCAAGTCTTTACCGAGTCACTTTACTTTGCCTCGGTAACCTGCCAAAGTATTATCTAGGAGACAGTCGTGAGTTGGTTAGTAAACCTTTCCTTAGGTAGAGAGAAACCATTAATGCAAATGATACACCGTTGATCATTAATCAAGAGCATGTCTTGATTATCCCATCTCCAAATTGATGCAGGTGTGCATATGTCCTGTCCATTGCCGACTTAATCATGGAGATCATGGTGATGTGATCCTAAAGATCAGCTTATGTGATCGTGGAGATCATGTCAATTACGTGTGCCACATCCAATGGCTAATTGAGTAGCCCCCCTATTCCTACTTTGAATCGGGCAGCGTCGAGTGAAAGCACGAGGCTTTATTAGGGTTGGTAGAGACCGAGTCTTTGTTCATTTAGTGTCACCTTCTTCTCTAACCTTCTTCTCTTGGCCTTTTGCTTCTCTAAGAATTTGGCAACCATACTCAACCTATAAGTCTACCTCTTTGTTGCCTTTTGTTAGATCTATCATTACCTTAGACACACCATCCCAATTTTGGTGCAAGGCCACGCCATCAACCTGCACCAAGACAGATAGAGAGACTTTTAAGGATAACCTTCGAAATACCACTTCACCATTGAGTTTAAATTCCACAATCAAATCAAGGTTCCCATCTACCGTTGATCAACTTCACCACCTTCTTCTATGGTTAATTGGTCGATGGTTTTCAATTTCCCCTCCCTTCATTATTTAGCAAGCTAGATTTCTAAATATTTTTGGATTCCTCTGTAACAATTAACCCTAAATTACTTTTGGCTTCTCTACGGTGTGATCATCATCTTTCGACTTTACTATATCCCTCTCAATCTTGTGACTTTTCATTACAACTTTTACTCTAAAAAAGGTGGATTCTAGGGCCTTTTACTTCATAAGTCGACCTTCTTGTAGGATCAAAAAAGAAGAGAGGGGTGAATCTTACTCGTTTAATTTTTTTTCTTTCATAAATCAAATCAAAGTCATAGTGGAATAAAGAAAAATAATCACAAAAACGTAGGACCGTTGCAGCCGGCTAGAGGGAGGGTTGGATAACCTGTAAAATTAAAATGCAATCCTTCCCGAACTCTTAAGCTAACACTTGTAAAATAAAGTAAGCAGAAAATAAATCATAAAAACGAGGCACCGGATTTGACTTGGTTACAACCAGGGAGGTTGTTAATCCAAGGAAGATGATCACACTAAGAACTCCTTCAGGCGGAGAAACCTCTTACAACGATGAAGCTCAGAAAACAAAAGCTTAACTACAGAGAGAGCGTACAAGTGTAGAAAGAATGAATTATTTAAATTATTGAAAAGCTTCTGGACCAAGGCTATATTTATAGCCTTGGTCGGGGTGCCTAGAAGGGTTCTGGACGCCCTGGGGGATAAAACTTTATCCCCCAATGTTTAGATCGAGTCAAAACTTGATCTGGTCAAAAGTCAAGGTCCGGGCCCCCGGAAGGGTTCCAGGCGCCCCGGAGCCCAAAGTCAACAGCAGTGACTTTTTTGTCCGGGACCTCTTCTCCGGTTCAGTCCCGCCTCGGTCCGGGTCTTCTACTCCGGATCCGCACGCTTGGGTGATCTCTGCCATCTAGAACAGGGCTCACCCGAACCCAAGTTCCGGTCTTCTCGAGCAGGCTTCCGCTCCGGCTTCTCGTCCCTCGGAATCGCCGCGTGCTTCCTTCTCGTCCACCAGCGTACTCATCCGCAGTCTTCGTCCCTCGGTCGCACCCCGTGCCGACCTTCGCGCTAGCTGCGTCTCTTGCTCCCCGAGCAATCTTCCGCTCCGGCTTCTCGTCCCTCGGAACCACCGCGCGCTTCCTTCTCGTCCACCGGGGTACTCTTCCGCAGCACCTCGTCCCTCGGACGCACCGCGTACCGTCCTTCTCGCTAGTTGCGTCTTCCGCTCGAGTACCTGTGCTCCTAAGCTCCTGTACACTTAGACACAAGGTTAGAAAACAACAGCACCTAAACTAACTTGTTGATCACATCAAAACAACTTTGGGGTTCCAACAAGCGCCACGTCCCTAACGTCCGTCGACTCAGCACTCGGACATGATCAGCAGTGGTGCGACAGTATAATTGTGGTCCATTAAATCAGATTATATCCTATTACTAGAGGGCTAAGATATGCATGGAGTCTTTCGATCATATTATGGATTTATGATCGTTTTTTATAGTAATGATCAAATTGGTAAGAGTACTTTGAATATAAAATTTAAGATAAATTTTATATTTGATGAACCTGAATTGATTATATATATTTTATAATTTTATATATTCATTTTTTATAGATAAAAATACATATATAAGTTCAAAAGTAAACGATTCCAAATAGGATAGGATACCATATTATTGTTTTTATCTAAATTTTTAAGATTTCCAGTTTACCACTGGCCATATAATATTAAAAAAAAGCAACCAAATTAAGATAAACTTTAACGAATTTCAATTATATATATATAAAATAGATTCCACGAGCTTGATTTATTTGACCATTGACAAAATCAGAAAATCAAAGAAAAATTGCTTTCTGAAAAAAGAGAGAAATTAGTTATCACTTGCGGAGACGGAGACGCAGGAGTTAGGGCTGTACGCTATGCGGGCCGTCGCTGTCGGGTTCGTGATGAAGGCGGTGACGGAAAGCAGGGAGAGAGGCGGCAGGTGTTGCGGCTGGAGGAGTCCATCAAGAGTTTGGAGGAGGAGAAGCGCAAGATCGAAGCTTTCAAGCGCAAGCTCCCTCTCTACATGCGTCTCGTTTGCGAGGGTCGGTCCGATGCTCCTCCCTTTCGTCCTTCCCTTATTGATTTCGCCAGGATCCTTTTAGGTTAAAATTAGTGTTCTTTTGTTTGGGCATTTCGATCGCAGTGATCGAGGAGTTGAAGAGGGAGATCGATCGGTTCCGCGCCGAGGGTTTCGGGCGTGTGTTCCAGGAATTCATGCCGATTAAGGCCAAAATCAACGAGAGTAGCTCGGATTTCAGAGATAAGAAGAACTGGACGAGCTCGTTCCAACTCTGGATCTGCGAGGAAAGTAAAGATGACCAGAAACATGATAAGATGAACTTTAAAGAGGTTGGAAATACATAATTCTTTGTCATTTATTTGGGGGAAAAATGAATCTTTGTTCATTTCTCGGAGGATTTTTGCTCTTAAATGGATTCCTTTGGTTCCAATTGCAGAAATCAGTATTCGATTCTCGGAACTGCAGAGACACGTCCCTGCCGGTATTGGAACTATACAGCTCCAAGGGGGAAGATGAGTCTGCCGCTGTGTTGTCTGACCTCTCTCTGTGCTCTACCCCGATCACTCATGGCTTTGTGACTCCGGCTGTCAAGAACCATCCAGTTAGTTGCCATAAGTGTACTAAAGAATCCCTGGAAGCATCTCCGTCGGCGGCACCTGGCACACACTGTGGCTTGCATCTGCAACAGAGGCAGCCTAGGAAGATTCGGAGGTGCTGGTCTCAGGAGCTGCATCGGCGGTTTGTGCTCGCGACCGAAGAGCTCGGTGGTGCACATGGTAAGACCTCAGTTGAATGAAGCTCTTATTATTGTCTATACTTCAGAATTACTAATTTGCTCATGTGGAGAAAGGAAATTGGTCGATTTGTTCATCTTCTATCTGATAGAAAACAAGAAAACCTTTCTTATTGTGATGCAGTGGCTACTCCTAAGCAGATTCGAGAAATGATGCAAGTCGATGAACTCACAAATGATGAAGTGAAGAGCCATTTGCAGGTGGATTCTTCTTTCCGATTTCCACATGTAGTTTCATCTTACTAATCCTAATCCAGCTGTATCATCATTGTTACACAGAAATACAGATTACACACTCAAAAAACACGCAGAGCAATTGATGGAGGCTTACAGGTTCCCGAAGAACAATACACTAATTCCTCGCATCATAGTGTTTTGCAATATATTTCTCCAATGAGTCCATTGCATTCAGGCCTGCGTGGAGACAGCTCTGAAGATGGAAAATCTGAGAGCTATAGCTGCAAATGAAGGAAACTTAAAATTAATCTTGTATTCAAAGAGCTAATCGCGGCTTACAATAATTCCGGTTGATACCGCAGCAAATGGAGAAGATCAATGTACATTCATTTGCTTGGATTCTGTTTCTTGAGACAATATGAGGGGGGTTGTGGTGGCACTATTTTGTTTCTTGTGCGAGTGCAAGAAGAAATCATCATATCAGCTGCTGAGTCATTTGGTTCTTTGTGCAAGTTTCTATTGGTTGTCTTCTTAAATTTCAAGAAATTCCCCAACAAACTCGCTGCTTTGTGTGTGGATGGTCCACAAGAAGGAACCAGTTGTAAGAGATCAAATTGGAAAACAACAGCTTGCTTAGCAGACAAATCCAAATGCTGCAAGGGAATCTCATCACAAGGTGCCTTGTTCAACTTGTGCTCTATCTGATTTCGATTTCACCACGAATAAGAAAAGAATAATGTGGGAAAGAAAGAAGAAGAAAAAAAACCAAAGAATAAAAGGCATAGAGTTCCATTGGAGAAATGGTGCAGGAGTAGAATATTTTTCAATTTATTAGATATTCAAGGTGAGATCTAATTTTGATAAATTAACGGATAAATTTTAAACGGGCTTGAAATTATATTCGATTTAGTTAATATTTGAAAATTTGAAGTGTTCAATTTATAGAGATAAGATTGTGATTGATTTGTGTATGTGTTAAGGGAGTGGTTGTGGGAATTGCAGTCTATAGTCCACGTGAAATTAATTAATGCAAGCAAACACTTGCAAAAGTCAATAGTCCACGTCGGAAGAGTTTGCATGCATGGATGCTTATCGTTTTATTTCTTACATTGTTTTATTATTATTATTTTATTAAATGCTTTAGATAACTTATTTGATTTGGACTATTCACTGGGATCCGTGCATTTAAATGGAAACACTTTTTGACCTAACCACCATTTTTAAAATTACCAAATAAAATTACTCAATTACATATCTATTTTTATTTTTATTTTTATTTCTGTTACTATTTACCGTCGAGTGCCTTTTCTAAGTCGATAAATTAATTTTTTAATTGATTCTGGCTAATTCATATTAAAAAAAATCATTGTATTAAATTAAATTGATATTTAAAGATATTTTTACAATCACGAAAACAGTAAGAACATATAAAAATTAATTTCGTATCATTCTAATATCTCAAGATTTATCAATCAGTTTTGTCTTATGAGTTCGTCTAATTTTTATGATTATATTTATGTCCTCGAATATCAATTTAACTTAATATATCGAGAGCATTCATTTTTTATCACGAATATGTCCATCTAATTCTCATAATTGACTAATTGATTTAGGGATATCAGAATAATATAAAGCTATTTCCTATTTCTTCATTTAATTCTTATGATTATAAATATACGATATAATATACTAAGAACGATGATTTTTTAAACATGAATATATCAAAATCAATTAAAAATTTTGATTCCAGTGTTTAAAAAAAAATACTAGAATAATAATAGGGATAAAAATATAAGTGAATATATAATTTGATAATTTTAAAATTATGATATATAATTTAATAATTTTAGTAAAAGGCAAGTGGAAAAGGTAGAAAGAGAATGTAACGTCCATGGAAATTTTAAAAAATATCAAAATAATAATTGTATTTTATTTTCATTCTTAAAAATATCTTTATTTCAGTAATATTATAATAAATTTAACTAAAAAGTCAAAAATATTTTAATATTAATTTTAATTAATCAAAATTATTATAGCTATTGTTGTTAAAATAAATTATAACATATACTAATTTTCATCCAAACTGTACGATAACATTATTAGAACAAAATTAATTTTACAAAAAAAACTTTTAAGGATAATGATAATTTTTGTGAAGATATTTTTTATATACTTTTAAAAGTACTTATTTTCTAAATAATTAAAGAAACTAAAATTAAATCTAGTCAGTTTTTTAAGAAGTATAAATGACACCATTATTCTAGTCTTGGACTCTAAAGGACCATAATAACATCGTAACTTGTTTTTTTTTATAATTTAGTATCTAACTATTTCAATCAATTAATTTTAGAGATAATCGATTCAATTCCATAAAAAATTTTCATTGATCGTCAGAGTATATTGAAAAGTGCTGGTAGAGACCCATCCAAGCAATGGTAGAACCTGCCCAGGTGATCAACTCGGGTTGTGGGTCACGAGTGTTGACGTCGACACCATCACTCCTAGCTATTTTTCTCTTTCCCTCGTGCTTTTTTTCTTTCTCCACTATAAATCTGAACTTATCTTCTTCTCAACACGGTTGGACCCTCAGGATAAAACTCAGGTAGGCGTTAACGTAACTCTGCCTATGCATCCAAGCAGTCAACATTCTTAAGGTTGCCGTCCCACTAAAGAAAAATCTCTACGGTACAATCACTTAGAGGACTTAACCATTGCATTGTAGTACTGGAGGGCATATCATAACTTGCTAACCTACAAGTGGAACATTATCTAAATACAAGAAAGCTAAAATCAAGCTCCCAGACTAGGATGTAGTAATCAATGTTGGGCCTCCCATTCACCTAGGTTTAAACCGAGCGTGTAAGAAATTCATCTCCCGTGCTTAAACCATGGGAATCGCTAGGCCATTGTGTGGACGGTCGATTATACTTTCATATTTACTCTGGTGACGGATGGAAATTTTCATAAGGTCGGGCTGGTCACGATTAGTCGGATTATAAAACATGGATACCTGCATTAAACCCACCCCACAAAATAATAATAATAATAATAATAAAATAAAATAAAATAAAGCTGAATACCAGAGCATGTTTGGATTAGCCATGGCCATTTCTCACTCAGAATCTTCGAGAGATTAAAAGGCAAAACATCTATTAAAATTAGCAACCCAGAAATAGGAGCAGACATATCTACCTTGAACGAGCAACAATGGCACATTGGAAGCATTTAGGCTTGTTAAGTCCATGGAGGCTTGGTTTCGACTTTGGCTTCGGCATTCGAAAAACACACGACAGAGATTGATAGACAGAGCTTCCCACCCTAGACAGAGATGAAGAAGCCATTACTCAAATCAAGCTCCAAGAAGCAGCTAAACACAATGAGAAACATTACCAACGATCAACTCATATGAGGAAATATAAATATGCTAATAATGCAGGGGAAAGAAAATACAGCCAGCAGTATTAAATCAGCCCTCATCATTTGCTTCAGCTGAGTTAATCTCAAAAGACATCGTGCGCCAAATTTTCACAGGATTTGAAAGAGAGATTGATGGTTTTCTCATCAAAATAAAAGTAGATCCTTGGAATTTTTAATGGATCGATAGAACATATAACCACCTAATGGTTGCTACAAGATCTGAGTGCTCTGGTATTCAGTACAAAAGCCCAGACACCAACCCACAAAGCAAATTGGAAGCATCATGACAATCTACAAGAATAAATTGAGTTCAAGTAGCTTGCCTCTCAACCATCAAATCAAAGTACAAAGCCTGCAATATATACACATTTCTTTATTATTTGTTGTTGTTGTTTACTCATTTTGGAATCTAGGCTGCATGATCATGATGAGATAAATTTGTCTCAATGATGACTTATTTATTCAAAGGTTGGCTTTCATAATCAAATTAATTGATAAATAATAAAAGTAATAAGAGCCTGAAATTTGAAGAGGCAGGAATTCAGTTAACAGTTAAGGTATCTTTGCTTTGTTTTTCCATGCTATTCGTAACTGAATGATGTTCCTTTCAAAAATTATCTTATATATATCATAAAATAAACAAAATTCTTAAACTGTAGCGTACCTGATTGTTGAAGTAAGTTACCAATACTTAATCTAATAATAAGCAAACTAGTCTCAGATAACTGAAAAGTTGAATTAAATTAAGGGCCTACCATTTACCCAACCAATGTGTTCTTAACCTAGAGACATCTGAAAGTTGCAGTAATTTGGCAACCTAAAGAAGAGTTAGACAGTCAATGGCAGACACATGTAGATATAATCTCTGAAAGGCTGAAAAGAAACCTACTTGCTTTGTTGGAAATCTCCACAGAGTTACTGTTGTTTAGGGCAAACACCACTGCACCTCTGCAAACTGAGAGCTCTTGTGGCCCAATTCTGGAGGAAGAAGGGAATGTACTAGTCCAACTGCTAAAGCTTCCTAAGTAGCTTTTCCTTTCTGTGAGACAAGGAGAGTGACTGCCTTTGGTTTGGTCCCCATCAGTGTTTCATCTTGAGGGACCATCACTCCTCACCCAACGCATTGCTACAATTGCTTCAATGATATCATCCACAGGCCATAGCTTTTTCCAGTGGTTTGAAAGTCTCCCAGGGGTATTAAACCACAGTCGTCTTGCTTCTCCTCGATTGTTGCCATGGTACATTTTAAAATAAAGTGCCAAGACTTTTAGTTTTTGGTTCTGATATATGATAGAGTAACAATTTATCTTATATCATGCTATTCATATACCAAACATGATAAAGCTTTTATAGAATAACATCCTTTATCACTTGATCTAGCATGCTGTGTTGATCTTATCATAAATATAATGTGTTATTAATAGCAATATAAATTTACTTTTTTTACAAAATATATTTAAATAATAAGTAAACTCTATAACTTAAGGGCCTCTCTAGTTGACTTAATATTGTTCTTTACTTGAAGATCACTCCAAAATTGATTCCCCACAATTTAATTATTGCCTAAGATGTGAATAAGTCTAAGGATAAATTAATTTATGTATTCATATATAAATAAATGCTACTTCAAGATATTTATATTTTAAACTAAAATTATGACTAATGTAATCAACTAATATAAAGTAACTTTTAAAATATTTTGAAGTTTTGTTAAATATTTTCTATTAATAAGTATAAGGGTAAAAAAGGTATTTAAATTATTGAAGGGGATATTTTAAGAGAGGGTTTTTAGTATTAGTGAAGCCTTAAGGGCATTTATAAAAAATAAATTTAAGGGCATTCTAATAATTATGCGGAAACATATAATGCGGAAAGGAGTGAAGCGAACCAAATTATGCGTCTTCCATGGCTTCTCCCTCCTCGCTGCCACGGCCGCCGCCGTCCGCTCCGCTTTTGCAGCGGCCACCCAAGCTCCATCCTCCGGCGGAGGAGATCTATCCTGAAGGAACCAGCAGCTCCGCCTCTTTATCCCTCAACCCCAGCCTCTTGATCGTCTCCGCCATCGTGGCCTTCGTGTTCGTCGCCTCCGCCTCCATCCACCTCCTCCTCCGCTTCCTTTCCTCCCGTATCCGCAGTTCGTCTGTCGCCGCAACACCCCCTCCGCTACCTCCGCCACCTCCAACACTCCCACCGCGACCTGACTCCCCTGACTCCAACTCCGGCTTCTCTGACAAAGACAAGGCAGCACTGGTGGATTCGCTCCCTCTGTTTTCCCTCGCATCCTCCCTGGCCGTCCTCCCCAAAAGCTCCCCAGACTGCGCCGTCTGTCTCAGCCCCTTCCGCCCGCACGACGAGCTCCGCCTCCTCCCGGCCTGCCGTCACGCCTTCCATTCACAATGCGTCGATCCATGGCTCCGGTCCGCCCCCTCGTGCCCTCTGTGCCGCACCTCCATCACTCTCCCGGCCACACCCCTGCCGCCGCCTCGCCAAGAAACCTCCACTCCAGGAAGCTTCCAGGTCGAGATCGGAAGCGTCAGCCGGCGAGAAACAACATCGGAGTCGGATCCAGCCGCCGGGAACCTTCCGCCGCCTCTGCGGGCGTTCTCGCTAGGGTCGTCGTTCGAGTACATCGTGGACGAGGAAGTGGAGGCGGTGGTGTCGTGGATCCCAAGGAGGATGGTAAAGGAAGAAAAGAGGGAAGCGTCAGCGCCGCCGGAGCCCTCGCAGCCGGGCGCGGAGGTGGCAGAGGCGGCAGGGGGAGGAGGAAGGGGGTGGCTATCTTCCGCTTCCTCCGCCATATCTTCCTTACAGTTGTCTGGGAGGTGGAGCCACCGCTACGACGGCGGCGAGGGAGAGCGGTGGTCGCGGGATTTGGAGGGCAGCGCGCGGCGGGAGGCAGAGGAGGGCGGCTACTACGATTTCTACAGGTGGCTGATAGGGGCATAACCGCCATCTCCCCTCTTCCCTATGGAAGCTTCTTTCGCATCAGCCAAATGACGAAAACGCCCACACTATTCCACATTTATTATTTTTGATCGTTTTGCCATTGAAATTCTCGCTGAGGTCTTGATTTAATATGGCTAATAGTTTAATGTAATCATTAGCCCCACTTAATCCAGATTATTTTGGGTTACGTCAAGATAAACAAGATTAAGATAAGGTAGGATAGTGATGGATTGTTGTACCTGTGAGCATTTTTTTCAACTTAGTTTAGAAGAATCCAAAACAAGGTCACGAAGGTGACAGACTATGAAGTTCATACATACGTATAAAGCAGACAAAAGGGATGCACGGGTCACCGTCGATGTCGATGCATCAGCAAAAATATAACAGTGACATGCTCGTCGACTGTCACAGTCACACAGTTCTAATTATCTGCTAAAACATTATCTCACAACGTTAGGTCCATAATTTAACTGATCAGGGAAGATAACTATCCAATTAACAAAGCAACAGAGGCATGGAGGCAATTGGTATGATAAACTAAGCTTGATTCAGTGTTCAGCTTCGACTGTCTTTCTGAGCAACCGGTCATGCTTCAGCATTGAGCCAACGCTCTCAACCACCAGGATAGTCTGTAAAATTGCAACTCTTGTAAATAAAATATTAGATTAGACAGTGGATTGTCTATGCAATCATGCTGAATATAATCAGGGTTCAAAATTGATGTTTCGTAAAATCAAATGGGCAAGCACCTGTAAGCACGCATAAGCAAGGCCGGTGGCGTAGTAAAAATTTGCATTTCCAGTCCCCTGTTAACGTTTTGAACCTTTCAGCTATGAAATGAAAAAAAAAAAAAAAAAAAAAACCTACTGAAATAAGCATAATAAAGAGAGAATTACCCTCCAAATCCACAAGTTGTGCATAACAGGGCTGAAAAGAGAGACTGCAATATACCCGCAAAATAGGAAGAAAGAAAATTGCATATCTGCATGAGTAACTTTGATTGTCATCATATGTCAATATTCAAGTAAGAGACAGAAGATACGGATGTGAATATTACCTGCGAGCTCATTAGAGAATAGTGCTACAAGACTCAGGTAAAGAGTCGAATCAGCAAGCTGTTGAACAAGAAAAATTAATACTCAAATTTAACTGAACAAAGAATACGTGAAACCAGCATGAGATTAATCCTGAAAAGTTAATTCAGCTAGGATTAACACTTTGTAACATAAGTGAAATTGCATGGCACTTAACCAATTTTCTTTGGTCATAGCCTATGATCATTCTATAGTTTTTATACATTCTTGTCTTTCCTTTGGCTTAATGGTGATCTAATGAATTTCTTGACTTGCTCAGTACCAAGAATCTGCAAATAGTTTGAGTAAATTGTCTAGTCATTGCAGTCTACGACTATCAGCTAATAAGACAAGATTGCAAGGAAAAACAAATTCTCATTCATAATGAAGAATGATGTATATGAGCTGAATGTAATGTTTACATTATGCTGTGGAAGACTATCACTTTCTTCCAGAGAGGTTAATTTTTAGAGAAGTTTCACAGTTCATAGTGCACACTAAGAACCCCGAGTCAAAAGAGGAAATTAATATATACTCTAACTCCGGTAAATGAGCTAATTAACTGCCTAATTTGAGGAACTAAAACAACTGAAACTTAAATGTTAGAGGCATAGGATGACTTATAATCAATTTTCTCAAGTGAGGATAACTTACTGATGGATAAGATTTTAGCATCGAAGATATTGCAATATACACAAAAGCAAGGAAGCACGGCCGGTGTTTTAGACGTATAGCCAACGGCAAGATCACGAAGAGAATATTGACATGAAAAACTATAAGGAAGAAGTTCCTGAAGAAGTCAAAAACTTCGGCAAAAAAATACCTGCAGTCATTGTAGACATATGAGCAGGCAAATAAATAATCAAAGCATACTGAGATACATACAAAGGAAACCTTCAATATGCTCACCAAAGTAAACCTATATTAGGGGACAAATCTTCAACAGTAAGAATAAACCCATATGTTCTGCCAAAACAAAAACAAAAGCAAGCAATTAAAAAAGGACATTTCTTGAAGCAATTTCTGCTGAATGAACATCAAAAATTGATAATAAGGGAGATAAAGATAGCAGTTCTAGAAGATACGTCTGCAGAACAGACTGCCAAAAACATCTATCAGAATAAAAACAAAAAAACAATTGTAAATTACTTGAACAATCATTTCTCAAAGTATGAACTGGTAACTGAATCTCAAGGAAGAAATAATTGTATTCAAATAAGTGAGATAAACATCTTAAATCATACACTGATTTTGATAGTACGAAGATGCATATAATGAGAATCCCAATAGTGTAATTAGGAAAGCCACAACAGCATCAACAATGTTTTGTTATGGGTGCAGAACAGAAATTCGAATATACATGGAAACCAGCAAAATATGTACTCCAACTTCTGTTCTTTTTGATAACAACCTTCATCCTATTCTTGATTTTCCACTTCATGAAAAAATTAAAATATGCTCCTAAAGAGTATCACGAAAATATTACCTAACCCACTGGGTACAATTACAACTATATAGGTGTCTAGGTTTGTCAGTTATGAATCAGGCAGGCAGTATATATCATGGAAGAAGGTGATCTTGAGATAAAAGGTTCCAATTTAAGAATCTAACTAGCAATGAATTGTAACT
>JBBMJZ010000137.1:5236344-5246964 GCA_037833815.1 Zingiber zerumbet
TGACTACATGTGAAAAAGTTTTATCATAGTCAATGTCTTACCTTTGACGATAGTCTTTTGCCACTACCCTTGCCTTGTAGGTAATTACATTACCATCCATGTCAGTTTTTTTCTTGAAAACTGATTTACACCCTATAGGCGTAATGCCTTCATGTAGGTCCACTAAATTCCAAACTTGGTTTTTGTATATAGAATTCATTTTCAACTTCATGGTTGTAAGTCACTTGTCCTTCTCTGAATTGTTCAGAGCTTCTTCGTAATCAGTACATTCTTTATCCTCAATGAGTAACATGTCATTCGATTCCCTTACAAGAGATACATATCTCTTAGGAATATTGTGTGTCTTTCCTGATCTATGAGGAGGTTGTGTCATAATCGGTTGCGGTTCTTGACTAGGCATCTCATTAGTGTCTATTGGAGTCTCTTGAACTTCATCAAGTTCAACTATACTCCTACTTGCTTCCTGTAAGAGAAACTCTTTCTCTAAGAATGCAGTATGCCTTGAAATAAACACCTTTTGTGTTTAACGAGTGATAAAATTGGTAACCCTTAGTTTCTTTAGGGTATTTAATAAATAAGCACTTATTAGACTTAGCGTTCAACTTGTCTGATACAGTCTTCTTCACATAAGTAGGACGTCCCCATATATTCAAATAAGATGTGAGGGGTTTTTGAATAGTCCATTTCTTATATGGAGTAGTTGAGATTCCCTTCATCAGGACTCTGTTTAACAAGTAAATAGCTATCATGAGTGCATAACTCCAAAAGATTTTGGGAAGATTTGCACGATCCATCATTGACCTAACCATGTCTAATAGGGTTCGGTTACGGCTTTCTAATACACCATTATATTGTGGCATATAAGGCGGAGTCCATTGAGGTAATATACCATTGTTCGTTAGATAATCTTGAAAATTTTAGCTTAAATACTCACTACCTCGATCAGATCGAAGTATCTTAATACTTTTACCAAGTTATTTCTCTACTTTATTTCTGGATTCTCTAAACTTTTCAAAGGTTTTTGACTTGTGTTTCATTAAATATATATACCCATAACGAGAGTAATCATTAATGGAAGTAATGAAGTAAATATAACCTCCTAGTGCATGAGTTAACATTGATCCATATATTTCATCAACTCGTTCACTCTTTTCAGAAAAAAGTAACTTTGTCATCTTACCTTTTAAACATGAATTACATATATCAAATATATATAATTCAAATGATTCAAGAACTACAATCTTATAATTCAGACATGCGTTTCTTGCTTATATGGTCAATGTGACAATGCCATGAGTAAGAGGTTAATTGTTTATTTATTTGAGCATGTTTATTTCTTATTTTGATATTGAATACATCATTAGATATATCTAACATGTAGATTCCATTTCATAAAGTTCCAGTGTCAAAAAGAACGTCATTCAAAGTTATATAACAATAATTATTATTAAAAGTTAAATGGAAATCTTTTCTACTTAAGCAAGAAATAGAAATAATGTTCTTTATTAATGTAGGAATAAAATAACAATTATCCAGTTCTAAGACAAGTCTACTAGGAAGCTTTAACAAGTATGTTCCGATGGTGAATGCAACAACCTTTGCTCCATTCCCAACACGAGTCTTCTGTTATTCTTTAGTCTTTGTATGTCATTATATATATATGAATCACACCAGTATCCAATATCGAAGTATCTAAGGAAATAGCATGTCAATCAATAACAAAAATACCTGAAGAGGATAGGGCATCAGATGTCTTATTCTTCTTTATGGACTCACGATAAATCTTGCAGTTTCTTCACTAGTGTCTTATCTTGTCACAATAATGGCATGGACCCTTTTGTGCTGGTTCTACTGTCTTGGCATTTTTACTCTTCCCCTTAGCCTGATGCTTTGGCCCCTTAGAACCTTTCTTAGAGAAGTTTATTAACACCATAGTTTTCTGTTCACCTTTAACAAAAAGCTCCACAGTTTTGAGCATATTAATCATCTCGGGGACGGTGGATTCCAAATTGTTCATCTGATAGTTCATTATAAATTGTGAATGAATTTTTGACAAATTATTTAGAATTAAGTCAATACTTAACTCATGTTCCATCACAAAACTTAGTGATACTAAACACTCAATGTAGTCATTCATCTTTAATATAAATTGTACTACAGAGAAACCCTCCTACATCTTTGAGCAAAAGAGAAGTAAGGAACCTCGAACCTTTCAGATCTAGCTTGCTCATCAAATAGTTCATGAATAATAGACAATATCATAAACATTCAAATGCTCATGATGTTTCTGTAGTTCAGGAGTTATAGCGGCTAACATGATACAACTTGTAAATACAGAATTATCCTTATATTTTTGATAGGCCAACAATTGGTCTGTAATTGCATAGACATCAAGACTTGTGGGAAGAGGCTCATCAAGGACATAAGCTAGCTTCTCAGCTTTGAGAACAATTCTCAAACTTCGAAACTAGTCTAAGAAGTTTAGCCTAGTCAATTTATTTGAGTCTAAAATTGAATGTAGATTAACATAAGTCATAATTAAATAATTAGTTTAAAAATATAAAAAAAAGAATGTATTAGAGATATGATTTTATTTATGTAAACAATTTACATGTAATAAAAATATGCTTATTTATCAAATTCAAATACCCTTATTTTGAATTCGGGAGATGTATGTTTTCTCTAAGTGAATTGATATCCACCATAGATAAAACAACCTTAAATTTGGCCAACAAGTCATTCTTAGCTATAGTGGTAGGTAATAAGTTTACCGATTGCATATCACTTATGTGCAACTATCACATTATGCTAGCAACTAATTGATTTTCACATAAACATTAGGTTGTTAACACATTAACAAGTATATATCAAATGTATATCATCCAACTTAACCTCTATACACATTGATCATGACTTTAGCATAACAACTTAACGCTTCAAGTTTAAAACCCATTAATCATGAGATTGCATCTCCATGGTTTGAATATATTTAATTTCAAGTTGAGCTTGATTTTGACCAACAACTCAAACAAAAACTTAAACTCTGGTTCTTACCATATTAACTGAAGGTGTAGAGTTTAATATTATGTAAGGGATTTGGTCTCATCTACATCATGCAAATATTTTATCTACATAACATTATATGTATGACATAAATGATGACATGACACATCACACGCATGACATAGATGATGACATGATACATCACACGCATGACATAACATGACACATCACATATACGACAAAATCTAATCGCATCACACACATGACAAAATCTAATCATGTCATAATTAATGCATCTACATGACATACAATATGTCATGAATACGACATAAATTTAAATATATTATAATTCTATTTTATAAATAAAAATATGTTATAAATTTGATTTTAATAAATTAAAATTTATCTAATCAAATTAGGAAACCAACTTCCAAATTTAATTAACATATCTCATCTAGAATCTTTTTATCAATCAAGAATCTTTAATTATTTTAGAAAAAAATGGATTAATTTTCTACCAATTTAGAAAATAAATAATTAATATTTCTTAATTTATTATAGAATAATTTAAATCTAGATTTTTTTTATAATTTTCTAAATCTTTATAAATTTGATATTTCCTAACAATTTAGGAAACTTTTCAAAAATAAAATATTTTAATAAATCCAAAAATTCTAGAAAAGATAATTTCTATAATTTAATTCAGAATATCTCAAATCTGGATTTTAAAGAATTTCAGAATCTTTCTAAATTTGGTATCACCTAACAAATTAGGAAATTTTCTAAAAATAGAATGTTTTTTAAAATTTTAGAAAATTCTAAAAATGATAATTTATAAATTAATAGAATATTTTTAAAATTTATTTTCCAAAACTATTTCAAAAACTTTCTAAAAGTGAAATTTCCTAACAATTTAAAAGAATTCTAAAAATAGAAAATTCTTAAGATGTTAAAGATATGTTTTCTTTCAATCATCTCGAGTTCACACCTCTAAGATATGTTTGCTTAAGATGTCAAAGTATAAGTTTTCATGACCAAGATGACTTGTATACCTCAAGTTAAAGGAAACTTGCACTTGAGCAACAGTAAGAACTTCACAGACATATCCATATATGTAAAGAATCATATGAAGTCGTACAACAAGTCACTTCAATGAACTAGTTACCATAACTAGCATTCATATTTAACTCTCGACATCCCAATGTCTCCAACTAGTGAGAAATAGCTATTTAACCGAACCAAGGAGTATAACTCATGCTAGTCTTACAGAATTGATGATGTCCGAATGCACCAATTCGACGATTGGAGAAATTCCAATATGTTCATAATTACACACGTAGAGATAATCACAAGTTGTGATCCAATCAGAAATTCTCTCATACTATAAATTGTATTGCAGATATTCAATAAATGAGTTTAAGACTATTTAAACATATAATATGTACTCAAATAGTGAATCTATATTTATCAAATAAATAGTAAAACCATAAGGCGATTGTCTTATGATATCCCTCAAAATCTAACACATTTTTCTTACCAAGTTCACTGTTGTTCTTCTGTGTTAGATTTCAAGTCTAATTCATCCTTGGACTCGTGTTTGGTTCTAGTCTTTGGTTTTACTTCCTTGGTAGTACCTGTACGAAAAGCTATACCTCTCTTGGTTTATTTTGAATTAGTTTGTTCATGCAGTTCTAATTCATAAAATAACTCGTCTAATTTTAACTTTGAAAGATTCTTTAAAACTTTATAGGCATCTACTATAGATGCTCACAGTGCACTTCAAGGAAAGGAATTAAGAGCATACCTTATCACATCATACTTCTAAAGTTGATGCCCGATTAGGTGAAGATCGTTGATAATGTTCTTTATTCTGACGTAGAGCTGACTTACGGTCTCACTATCCTATATTTTAATGTTAAATAAGCTATTTAAAAGTAAGTCTCTCTTGATTATCTTTGAGTTGGTAGTGCCCTCGTGTGGTTTGACCAGCTTGTCCCATAGCTCATTTACGATATCGAACGGTCCAACCTGGTTTATCTCCTCCTTTATCAGTCCATATTTAATAGTGTTCAAGGCATTGTTGTCAATTTGTGCCTTCTTCTTCATTTTTATATTTCAATTTTCTTAGAGGATGATTACGTTGTTATTTTCCTTTGGAGTCATGTATCCTTGTCGAATGCAAAACCACTACTCGATGTCAGTTTTCAAATAAACTTCCATCATCTTCTTTTGGTAGGGAAAATCATCTCTATTGAATAGTGATGGACACACAGTGTTGTAACCCTCGCTTTGTGACATTAAGGAGATTCTTTCACAAATAGAAAAACTAGAAGGAAGTACCAATACTTGGTCTTAGATTAGTAGTGCGGAAGAAGAAAGAAACTTGGAAAGTTGTTGCACCAATTTCAAGTATTATGCAAAAAAAAGTAAGAAAGTTTGTCCAAAGAGGTGATTACACCAATTTAAACTAAATCAAAATGCTAAAAACTAAAAAAGGCAAAAAAAGAAGAAGAAGAAAATAATAGGAGAAACCCTTACTCGATTGGTGGTTGCACTAATTAAGAGTAGACCTTGCTCTGATACTATTTATAGAATTGAGGTACGTGAGAGGGGGAGGGGTGAATCATGTGAGTTTTGAAATCTTTTCTTTTTCAACTTTTTAAAACAAAGTGAGCAACGATTTAAAAGAAAATAGAACATAAAAAACTAAAACGCGATTTTTACAACTAAAACATGGTTGGTTACTTGGTTCGAAGTCTTCAGCGACTTCTACTCCAAGACTCAAGTCCCTTGGACTTATTGATGGACAATCTACCAAATTCTCTACCAGTAAACTCCCGATAGAGTAATTGAGTACAAGAAGAGAAATAGGAAAATGTAACAACCTTACACTTTCCTTAGCAAATAAAATAATAACTTTTAAATTAAATGTTACCCAACATGTGAAGAAGAAGATCTGGATTGTGTTCTGGTGTTAGAGATAGTCTAATTGCAGCAATTAGGTGTGGTAGCGTCGTAGCAGAGTGGTAGCACGAAGTTGGAGCAGCTAGACAGTCGAGACTCGAGAATAAGTGTAGAGAAGTTGTATTCTTGTGTTTAGTCGAACATAGTTTTTATTGAGTGTTGAGGATGCCTCCAATCACAAACTTAATCTTGTAAATTTAATTTCAACCTTTATCAACTCCTAAGCCCTCAATTTTTATCTGCACGAGGGTGCCTTTAAGCACTCTGAGGTGCCTCCAATGTTCCGAGACGCCTCCAACGTGCTCTAGGGTGCCTCCGCACCACGAAACTTTATTTATAAACTTTATCTCCTTAAGGGCGCCTTTGACCTATTCGGGGCACCTCCATTCGAGCTTTGAGGCACCTCCCCGCAGCTTCAAGGTGCCTCAAACACTGTTCATTTGAGGCTAATTTTTGTCATTCAATCCTGCAAGTTTATGGCGGTCTAATAACAAACAAATAACCTATAAAATAAAGTTAGCACATTTATAAGATGATTATTAATTAGTTCATATCTTTCTAAGACCAGGATTTGGTCATAGTTTCAGCTTATATATCCAAAATGACTCTAAGTTGGATCACGCCTATAGTCCCACTGGACTCATCCTCACTAGATCACTCTCTTCTAGTGACTTACCTTCACTTATTATTTGCAGTCACTTGACTTATCTCTTGACCCACTGGGTCTTCCTACAGTTGTCAGGTCCACAAATCTAACTGGACTTTAGCAGCTGTTAGGTCCCACTGACCCAGTTAGACTTCCTGCCAGATATTATGTCACACCTTGACTTATCCAAACTTTGTGCTAGTTATTAGGTCCTCAGACCTAACTAAGCTTTAGTCTGGTGTCAGGTCCTCTAGATTTGTCAATTCCTACATACTCGATAATGAAATTAAACAAACATATCACTTCCCTTTAATTCATTTATTATTCATCAAAATATGATTTTGACCATTGGTACTAACTGCATCAATAGTTTGAAATTTTTTGATATTAAGTAAGTTAATAACCTTTCATACTAGGGTCTAGGTACTTATTTTAATCCATATAATATCTTTTTCAATTTAAATACATGGTTAGGATATTCTAAGTCTTTAAATCCAGGTGGTTTACCTACATATACTTTTTTTTTTTATAAAACCATTTAAGAATGTAGATTTAATGTCCATTTGATATAGCTTGAATCGTTTATGTGTTGCATAAGCTTACAATATTTTAATAGATTCAAGTCTAGCTATTGGTGCATAGGTTTCATCATAATTTAGGTCTTTTACTTGACTAAAACCTCTAGCTACTAAATGAGCGCTTTATTTCTCACAACATTTCTTTTATCATCTAATTCATTTTAGAAAATTCTTTTAGTATCTATAATAGTTTTGTCTTTTGTTAGAGGCTTTAGGTCCCAAACATGGTTTTGTTTAAATTGAATTGGTTCTTCTTGCATTGCTATTATTCAATTAAGATCAAGCAATGCTTCATCTATAATTTTGGGTTCAAGAGTTGATATTAGTGCAACTTGACTTGCATTTCTATAAAATGATCTTGATCTAACTCCTTGATCGAGATCATCCAATATTTGATTAGTTGGGTGACTTGGGTTGATCCTAGATTGTTCTTATAATTTGATTATAGTCTTCTTCTTGTTAATTTTGTTTTTACCTTATTTCATCTAGATTGTTTCTTGTCTGTCTTAAGTCTCCCCTAAGCTATTGGTTAGTTCATTAAAGCTTATTTCTTAATTTAATTTAGATTTTTTAGTGTTATTATCTTCATCAAAAGCCACATTAGTGGTTTTCTCAACTTTAAATATATTTTTATTATATATTCTCCTAGTTGTTGAATATCCAATAAAAATATCTTCGTTTCACTTAGCTGTGAATTTTCCTAGATAATCCTTAATATTTAATATATGTGCTTTACACCAAAAAAACTAGTAAATATTTTAACAGTGGAATTTTATGATAATAAAATTCATATGATGTTTTATTTTGGGTTTTATTAATTATAACTCTATTTTGTATGTAATATGATGTACTCATTGCGTTGGTCCAAAATTAATTAGGTAATTTAACATTATTTAGCATGGTTCTTGCCACTTCCACTAATGTTTTATTTTTCTTTCTATAATTCCATTTTGTTGATGTGTTTTTGGACTTAAAAACTCATGATGGTATCTATTTTTTAGACAATATTTATTAGACCTATATATAATTTTTAAATTATCATCCGTGGTCACTTCTAATTCTTTTAATCTTTATATCCTTTTCATTTTCTACTAATTTGCATAAATTAATAAATTATTCAAATATTTCATCTTTATATTTTAGAAATTTTACCCATGTAAACCTAAAGAAGTCATCAATTATTACTAAACAATATAGATTATCATTTAATGGCTTAGTTCCATGTGTATCAATAAGTCTAATTATAGTAGTGAGTGTAAGTTAGTATATTGTGCTACAACTAAATTTCCTCTTGTCGTGTCAAAAGACACTTAAGTGAGGAACTAAGTAGATTAATGGTATAGATGTGGTTTTGTCTATTTTTTTTAGAGCTATATCAAAGCCTTTAATTAAACATTTGTTAGAGTGAAATTCTATTATCTATCCAGTATCACACAATTAACTAATACTGAATAAATTGAAATCAAATTTATTAATAAGTAATATTTTATGAATAATAAAATTCAACTTAGGTTAATATTACCTAACCTAATTACTTTTAAGTTTTCTATTATTTCTGAAGATTACTGATCTTAAGTAGTTATTGAATTTTAACTTTGTAATTGTGTCGATTCTCTCAATGGTTATCCCATGCGATGCGGATTGGCGGTCGACATCCTCTTGCATGACGTAATCATGCAGTGTGGTGGTTGTCACACGCTATGTCAGTGATTCGTACGAACTGCGCCCTAATTGTACGGTCGTTGCCTTATGCCGCCTTACTACTGCTTGCAGCAATTGCATTAATCTTAGCTTTGGCTGTCTTGGCCGCTGCTATAGTGTCGTGACTATCGCAGTTTTGGGCAAGCGCTTTTTTTACTGTAAGCTGTATACACCCAATTAAACTTTACTATTTTTTTTAAAAATATTTACTATTTTACTAATAAAATTATTTGTTAACGTGATATTATTGTTACAATTTTATATATATATATTTTTGGATGTGCATACAACTTGATGTTCGATTGAAGTAGCAACAAAATTTGATTATCTAGGTTCTTGATTTTCGGTATAGTTTCATCCCAATTAGTCTTTTAATATAATATATATTTTTTTTGAGAATGATTAGCTCAAATTTGGTTTATAAAAAATGTTGGTATATTTTCAAAAAATACAAAAAATATGTTTATAAATCGTAGTTGAATGTTACATAAAAAATAATATGTAAACTGGACTTTAATGTATTTATTATTTATAAATTTAATTTTATAATTATTTATCGTAACAAAGATTATTTTTTATTATTCACTCCTGAACATAGAGGTACAACTATGCAGGCAGGAGATAAGGTAATATAAACAATTAGTTTATGAACTAATAGGTATTGGTGAACAATGTCAAACATGACCTCACACCGCCCAAGATGCCTTACCAAAGACGTAGTACTAGAGCTTAGTAGCCAAATAATTAATGTAAATAATTTAGATCAATTATTTTTCGAGTTAGAATTGCATCCATCTAAAGATCCAAACATTGTAAAGGAACAAGTGCTGGAACACCAAAGGGAAAAGGAGAGAAAAGCACAAATATCTTCTTTTGAATACGACGAGTTCACCATGGAGAACATCGACTAGGAGTGTTTGGTAAGTAGGTTAATAAGTAAATTTTAAAATAAATTCAAATTGAATAGGGGAGATTTGAAGAGACGCACAAAAAAAAAAAAACACTAATGGTTCAATACTACAACTATCAAAAGGAAGGCTATATAAAAGATCAATACCCAAAATTAAAGAAAGAAAAGGACAAAGAGAATTTCAATTAAGAAATAAAAAAAAGAAACAAACTAAGAAAATCTAAACTCTATTTGGGACGAGTTAAATTCATCTAAAGAAATCGAGCCAAACAACATAATCCGACATTCTCGACAATCTATAAAGAAACAAACAAAGCCTTCATAGCGTCACATGATGTGATATCCTCTTAAAGGAAGACAATATAGTAAGCGAGGTAGACTCATCTTTCTATAAGTATGAATTAATTAATTTGATTAACTTGTCTTATCACTAATCAGAATAATAGGAATTAAAATAATATAAAATTTAGAAACTTTTATCACTTTAATCTTTACAGTGAGACGATGAACAGATTGTATATTATGTATCTATATTTATCTCCTTAGATCTATTTTTTTAAAAATTAAATTATTTTTTTAATATAAAAACCATTGTTTTAATTTTTATCGATTTTACTTTCTACAAAACGCAACTGGATGAGAATACCCACGGATCGAACCCAATCGCTCCGCCTCCGCCAATTTAAAGACCCGTCCCATCTTCGCCTTCCGCCATTCTCCCTCTCTTGCCTTCTCCTTCCCCACGCGATCCATATCTCCCTCGCTGGCCCTTCTTCTTCCTCCGCCGGGGAAAGCCGAACCACCTTGACATCGATCGA
>JBBMJZ010000137.1:5293273-5304954 GCA_037833815.1 Zingiber zerumbet
GCTCTTCTCCTCTCTTAGCCGAAATCCATTCTCTAGGTTGCTAGCACAACCTATCTCCATTTTGTGGGTTTGTGAGACAAACAAACGCTTGTTCGTGTGGATACCGTAGAGGCGCGAACATGAGATCGTGCTGTGATCTGAGCTGTCGGGAGTCCGTGAGTACGCACCAAAGGTATAATCTCTCATGCTCTTATGTAAACTTAGTATATTTTTCTTTTCCCTTCGCACGGATCTTCTGGAGGAACTAGTGTTTTTCCGCTGCGTGTTTGTGTGTTTAGTGTATCTAGTTCCTTATAGTCTCATGGTTGTTGACTAGAGATCTATGAAGTTGGCTCCAGTTGGACGTAGGCGAAGGTCCCTAGATTGGTTTTGGGTCTCAAGATTTTGAAGGGATAAAAGTACCACATGATGATGCCCTAATCATTAAGGTTGTTATCATCAACTACAATGTGGCCAGAGTTTTTTTTTGGATACAGGGTGTCACACCCCGCGACCGGCGACGGACACTGGAGTTACTTTCAAATGAAAATTTTGAAAATAACTAGCTTGGTAGTATAGTAATTGCAAAATAGACCAGTCTTTTCATTCCAAAATAAATGATAAACTATTCATACTATTCAAACTAATTAGATTACATCCACTTAAATTTGAAAATCTCATATTGCAGTGGAATTTTAGTCTTTTCCGT
The DNA here is from genome assembly GCA_037833815.1 of Zingiber zerumbet. Classification (NCBI taxonomy): domain Eukaryota; kingdom Viridiplantae; phylum Streptophyta; class Magnoliopsida; order Zingiberales; family Zingiberaceae; genus Zingiber; species Zingiber zerumbet. Next base: position 5,293,962 of record JBBMJZ010000137.1, read on the forward strand.
CAGAAATTAAAGCGAATTCACTATCCCCAGAACTTGACTTGCTATCGATCCTCGATTTTATTTTTAGTTCCAATTTCGTCTCTAACTAAAATGGGTTATAAGGGGTGAGTGGCTTGGAGCCTCCCAGTAAGCAAAGGATAAAATATAAATACAATAGTTCTTGAGAAGCAACAGTTTTTCAATAGTAAAAATAGCAGTTAAGTCAAAACAAAAATATACAGACACTAAAATTAAATCATGTTCCTTATTACTTAAGCTAATATCAGCCCTCTAAAATTATCTCTCTTAGAGGAGAGGTCAGAAATAGGAAGTAGTTCAGAAATCAAAGTGTTTAGAATATGTATCTTTATCATTTAGTTCATAATTAATTCAGTGACCTAAAATATAGTAATGACAGTAATCAATAATCTCTAGTAATTTGTAGTAGTGTAACAAAATAATTTTTAAAAATAAAGCTATCACTTTTAGAACTCATAATTTGCATAATAAGTCCACTTATCGAAATCCTTGGAAGTTGATATGGCGATGGGAAAGGTAGGATTCTTGAAGTACACTTCTCATTCCTTGCCAAAATGATTCTACCGGGGATATGTCTTCTCTTCCGATCAAGCTTTTCCGTAACTTTCCCATGGTTATTTACAGGGGTGAAGTTTTGATCTCTACTAACCTCACTATCTCCACCAATCCCACTATCTTCACTGACACCCTTATCTCTACTAACACCATGATCTCTACGACCCCACTATCTCCACATTCCTATTTGAATCATGGTCTTTACATTCCTCCTTATGGAAAGTTTCATCCTTGAAATTTGAGTCATCCTAGACCTCAAAAAGATAAGGGTAGTGTATACACATTTCCTCTTCTCGTTCCCAAATAGCTTCCTTGTTGGTATGGTTAGACCACTAGACTTTAACATACGAAATAGTCCTTCGTATTAACACTTGGTCCTTTAAATCCATGATTTGAATCGGGACCTCTTTATACTTTAGGTTTTCTCTTAAGTTCCTTTGAGTTACCAATGGTTCTACCCTCAGGATATGACTCGGGCCCGCCATATATCTTCTCAATTGAGAGACATGGAAGACATTGTGGATCCTCGATCAAGCCAGAGATAAGGCCAATTTATATGTCATAGTGTCGACCCTTCTTAAGATTTCAAATGGTCTTACATATCTAGGACTCGGCTTTTCAGATTTGTCAAATCTCGCCACACCTTTCATTGGTGAAACCTTTATCTACTTTCTCACCAATATTGAATTCTAAGGACCTTTTTTTTTTATCAACCCAACTTTTCTAATGGTCTTGGGCCATCTTAGTCACTCTCAAATAATTGCCACTTTTCCCATGGTGGTTTAGATAAGCTCGGACCCTTACTTTCTCTCCTGCTTCTTCCTAGTATAAGGGCGATCAACATTTTCGCCCATACAGTGCCTCATACGGGGCCATCCCAATACTACTATATTAACCATTATTTTAAGCAAAATTCATCAAAGGAAGATGATTAACCCAATTTGAACTAAAGTCTAGCGTATATGTTTGTAGCATATCTTCGAGTGTTTGGATGTTTCTTCTTGTTTGCCCATTCGTTTGTGGATGGTAAGTCGTGCTAAGAGTAACTTTAGAGCCCATTTTCTGTTGTAAGCCTTTCCAAAATCTGGACATGAATCTTGGATCTTAGTTTGACAAGATACTCATTGGCACTCCATGCAATCACACTATGTTATCCATATAAAGATTTACTAGCTTGTCGAGATTATAATTTATACGGACTGGTATGAAGTGAGCGAACTTGGTAAGCCTATCCATAATTACTCATATAGCGTCATGACTCTGGTGTGATCTCGGCAACCCTACCATGTAGTCCATGAAAATATGTTCTCATTTCCATTATGGAATTTCTAATGGTTGTAAGAGTCCTCCAGGTTGCTGGTGTTTGACTTTCACTTGTTGACACACCAAACACTTAACTATGAAGTTTGCTACGTCTCACTTCATTCCATTCCACCAGAAGTTTTTCTTCAAGTCTCTATACATTTTTGTGCTTCTAAGATGAATTAAGAATTTGGATTTGTGTGCCTTGGATAGTACTTCCTTTCGAAGGTTGTTAACATCCAATACACATAGTCGTTCCCTCATCCAAAGTATGCCTTTACCATCTACTTGAAATTCTAAGACTTTTCTATCCTGAGCTTGAGCTTTGAGTTTTATTAAATTAGGGTCCTGGTTCTAGCTTATTTTGATTCTTTCACGTATGCATGGTTTGGCTGACACTGAGGTAAGAATCATCTTTCCCCAATTTTTTCCATTCAAAGTGTCTGCCACTTTGTTGGATTTTCCTAGATGGTAACTAATAGTGAGATCATAATCCTTGAGAAGCTCAATCCACCGTCTCTATCTCATGTTTAATTCTTATTGAGTAATAAGTATTTGAGGCTTTGGTGATCTATAAAGATCTCATATTTGACCCCATATAAGTAGTGCTTCTAAAATTTTAAAGCGAAGACTACTGTTGCCAGCTTAAGATTGTGTGTAGGGTAATTTTGCTCTTATGATTTTAATTGTCTTGATGCATATGCAATCACTCTGCCATCTTACATAAGCACACGCCCTTGACCTCCTTTCGAAGCATCACTATAGATGCCAAAACTTTTGCCTTTGGTGGGTAGAACTAATATTAGTGTCAACGTCAGTTTCTTTTTTAAGATCTCAAAGCTCCTCTCACATTTCTCATTTCAATTGAACTTGAAAATTTTTTGTGTCAGTTTGCTCAGTGGTATGACTATTGAGTAAAATTTTTCAATGAATTTCCTTTAGTAGTCAGCTAATCCTAAGAAGTTTTAAACCTCGGTAATAGTTGTTAGTCATGGTCATTCTAGTATCACCTCCACCTTCTTTGGGCCCACTAATACTCCCTCTGCCGATATGGTATGACCTAGGAAAGTTACACTATTTAGTTATAATTCACATTTCTTGAACTTGGTCTTCTTCACTTGATGAGTAGACGATGATATCATCGATGAATACTACCACAAACTTATCCAGGAATGGTTTGAAGATACAATCATAAGGTCCATGAATGTTGTAGGAGTGTTTGTTAATCCAAATGATATTACCATGAATTTGTAATGCCCGTATCTTGTTTGGAAGGCAGTTTTCAGAATATCCTCTCCTTTGATTTTTAATTGATGGTGTCTCGACCTTAAGTCTAGCTTTGAATACACCTTAGCTCCTTTGAGTTGGTATATAGGTCATTAATTCTTGGCAGAGGGTATTTGTTCTTAATTGTGAGCTTATTCAATTCCCTATAATTGATGCACAATTACATGTTGTCATCCTTTTTTTTTTTTCCAAATAACACTAATGCTTCCCATGGTGATGTGCTTGGCCTTATTTGCTTCTTGTCCAATAGTTCTTGGAGTTGTTCCTTGAGTTGCTTGAGTTCTACTAGATCTATTCAGTATGGAGCCTTTTAAATTGGTGTGGCATTCGATACTAAATTGACCACAAATTTAATTTCTCGATCAGGGGATGACCCTGGTAGTTTATCTAGAAAAATATCTAGGAATTCCCTTACTATTAGTATATCTTCTACTCTTAAATCGGAGTCTTCTTTTACCTCACTTATCATTGCAAGGTATACTTATTCCCCACATGTCATGTTTTTCTAACTTTGAGAGGCAGATAAGAGAGATTTCTGCTCCTTAGCTCTACCATGGAAAATAATCTCCTCTTGATATGGGTTTGTAGTCAAATGGTCTTCACATAGCAATCCACCAACACATGGTTTTTAGTTAGCAAATCCATCCCAAAAATCATATCGAATTCTACCATGTTGAGTTGGATAAGATTAGCTCTAAACCCTTGATTTGTTATTTAGGGTACTACAATTCCTATATAGAGTGTGTGTTTCTAAGGTCTTATTTGCTGATGTCGCTACCTTATAGGATTCTTCTTGGTTTTTTAGTTTAGCCCCTACTTTCTTCACAAATCTCCTAGAGATAAATGAGTGCATGACACTGTAATCAAATAATGCATAAGTAGGTAGATTATTGATTAGAATAGTACCTTTACATGACATCATTAGCTGCATTTGCTTCTTCCTAGGTGGTGACATATACTCCATTTGTGGCTACCATGTTATCTCCTTGAGCTATTGCACCTATACCATTGCTTGGACCTCCACCCTTTCCCTTTGGATAAGGACATTAAGCGATATGATGTCCCACTTGTTTACATCGAAAGCACATTCTTGCCTTCTTCAACACTCCCTAGAATGTTCAACTCTGCAAGTGGAGCATGTCTCAGCCTTCTGGTTGGTTGGAGAAGGTGCAGGTCTTCTGGATTGGGGGTTTGACAAATTTAACCTTTTGAACATTTGTCCATTATTGGAGGAGCTTTGACTCATGTGGGGTCTTTTCAATCTGTTCTCCTCTTCTCATCATTTGATATCAGTCTTGGCTCGAATTGCTGCTCTAATTAACTCTTCAAAATCCCTTGGTTCGAAGACTACAAGAGCCAATTGAATTATGTTGTTCAAGCCATTCTTAAAATGATAGAGTTTTAACATCTCGTCTACCATAATTGTTGGAGAATACATTCTCAGTGCATGGAACTTGGACAAATACTCCACTACTGATATATCTAGAGTTTAAGTGAGATTTTCAAATTCAGTCAGCTTTTGAAGTTGCATGACAGTTGGAAAATATTGCCTCAAGAAGGCTTCTCGAAACCTTTGCCATATGATTGGCCCCTTTTCAGACATGAAAGGTGCAACGCTCTCCCACCACTTTGTAGCTTTGTCTACTAGGAATGGGGTTACACCTCTAGTTTAACTTCTTGGAGAACTTTTAGCAATTGGAGATGATTCTCTATCTCCTTCAACTAGTTTTACCCAACCTCCGAGTTCGAGTTTCCATCGAAGCTCAAAACTCTTGCCCTCTGAAGGAACTCATAATGATATTTAGTCTGATTGGATTGAGGGATTGGTGGTGGTTGTTAATTAGTAGCTGGGTTTACAAACGCTTAAAGTGTGGTCGCCACTATTATTGCTATAGCCAATAGGTTTTCGCGACTTAGGCCTTGTGCTCTTGGTGGTGGTTATTCACTACCACTTGCTTTATTTTCATTTGCCCTTGAGTAAGCATGGTGTGGGTTATGGTTAGCTCGTGGTGACATTTCTTACAAGATTACGATATCCTAAGAATAGTTGTGGGGATGCACAATGTAATATTAGGGAAGAGTGGTTTTTTTTGTATGGATATAATATAATGAATAGAATAAACAACTAACTAAGATAAAAAATAAATAAAAATAAAATCTGAAGTACTCTATTCTAATTCTCCAATGCCTATTGCCTAGTTCATTATCTCTCCATCTCCCAAGTCCTCTTCTTTCACAAGGTCCTCTTCTTCTTCCATAGGGTCCTCTTCGTCATTATCGTCTTCTCCTTGTTGTTGCTCGATAACTTCAATTAAGGCCATGTTTTGATCATCCAAGGCTTTAATAGTGCCTTGAAGTTTTAACACTCTGTTCTCCATTTGATTATAGTAATTATCATACTCCTATTGGATATGATTCATCTGTTGCTGTAGGTTTTGTTTTTTCTCTAATAGCGAACTTTTGAGAATCGTAAGTCCTCTAATTATTTCTTGGGCCTCTCACAACTCCTCTAGTGCATCTTTGAGTTATTTTTTTGTGGCACGGTGATAGAAGGCTAATCGTGTTACAACAGCTCGGAGGTAGTCTCTTAATTCTAGTAATTCTGCTTTCTCTCATCGTTCGTACGCTAAGAAACTTTTCAGTCCCTCAACCTCTCTCTCTCTAACTACCTAGTCACATTAGCTGCATTGGCCATTATCTGCCCCAAAACATCCAAGGTAATATCTCCATCTAGATTGGTCAATGGCTCAAATTAATGAATCCTATACATCTATATATAAACTTGAAATTTTATCAAGAATTTTCATAACGTCAACCTACCCATAGGTAACGATAACTTTATCAGAAAATTCATAAAGTCACGTGCATTTAGAATACATTGATAACTTTATAAAATTAACATAAAAGTAAGAGAAATTGCTGACATTTGAAAATTTTATCAAGTTGAAATGCAAAATAAAAAATAAAAATAAAATAAAAATACAAATAAATAAATAAATAAAAGAAAAAAAATTCAAAGCTGTCAAATCGTTATTAGAAAAGTTAACTTATTAATTATCATTTAAAATAATCGAAATAATGAACGAGATAAATTCCTTATTAATTATCATTTAACAAGGTCTATCAAATAAATTAGAATGAGATAATTATTAGGATATTTAACCACAACTGATTAGTACATAATGCGAGTCCTTAATTATCAAGGAATTACAGTCATTGCTCCATTCCAACTTTGGTATTCAAAGCTAGCTGTTGGTTTAGCAATTACTATATAACTTAGCTCTGATATCACTAAAATGTCATGCCCTACGATTGGTGAAGGATATCAGCATTGCTTTCAAATGAAAAATTTAAAAACAACCATCCTCGGTAGTACAATAATTGTAAAATAGACCAGTCTTTTCATTCTAAAGTAAACTGTAAATTATCCATATTATTCAAACTAATTAAATTACATCCACTTAAATTTGAAAACCCTATATTGCAGCAGAATTCTAGCCTTCACATTAGAAATTGGAGCGAATTTACCATCCCCAGAGCTAGACTTGCTCCCTATCTTTGATTTCATTTTCAGTTCCAATTTTGTCTCTAACTGAAATGGGCTATAAGGGGTGAGTGACTTGGAGTCACTCGGTAAGCGGGGGATAAAATGCAAATACAGCGGTTCTTAAGAAGCAACATTTTTTCAGTAGTAAAAATAACAGTTAACTCAAAATGAAAATATACATAGGCATTGAAATTAAAGTATGTTCCTCATGCCTTAAGTTGATATTAGCTCTCTAGATTTATCCCTACTAGAGGAGAGGTCAGAAATCAGCAGTAATTCAGAAATTAGAAGTGTTCAGAATATATATCATTACCATTTAGTTCATAATTAATTTAGTGCCCCAAAATACAGTAATTATAGTAATCAATAATCTCTAGTAATTGATAATAATAGTAGTGTAAAAAAATAATTTTTAGAAAATAAAACTATCACTTTTAGAACTCATAATTTGGGTAATAAGTCCACTTACAGAAATCCTTGGAAGTTGAAACGACAAGGGAAAATGTGGGATTCTTGAAGTACACTTCTCCTTCCTTGCTAAAACGATTCTGCCGGGAATGTGTCTTCTCTTCCAATCAAGCTTTTTTGTAACTTTTCCATGGCTGTTTATAGGGGTGAAGTTTTAATCTCCACCAACCCTACTATCTCCACCAAACCCACTATCTCCACTAACTCCACTATCTCCACTAACACTCTTATCTCTACTAACACCATGATCTCCACTACCCCACTTATTCAAATTGTGGTCTTTACATAGGGACTTCTATCATCCTCTTTAAGAAGACATTTGACCAACTGGAAATCGACCAAGAAGAGTTACAACCTTTGGCAATGACTTTGTTCAAATTTACTAGGTTATGAAGTAGGGTCACTCGACCAGATCAGACTAGCAATTTATCTAGGAATAGAACCCTTAATAAGAACCCAAAAGACTACTTTCATAGAGGTGGATGCTCCCTCTACATACAACATTTTAGGGAGGTTCACTCTACATGAATTCTAAGCAGTTGTCTCCACTTTCTACCAAAAATATTAAATTCCCTAAAGAAGATCAAGTGAGTGAAGTGAAAGGAGACCAACTGGTTGCTCAGAAGTATTATGTGGACATCATTGAGACAGAGTAGTGTAAAGACCACAAAAACTCAACCTATGGAGGTGCATGTTATGCAAGAATCATCCATAGCTTAGTCGATCAAGGATCAGAAAGACTTACAAATCCACCCCGAATGGCCTAAATGATCTACCAAAATTGTAGTTGATCTCCCTCCGAAGCTTAAAGAGAGATTGATCATGTGTTTATCACACAATCAAGACATCTTTACTTGATCACCATAGGAAATCATCAGTGTGTCTCTCACTATGATGGAGCACCAACTCCACATCCTCCCAGATGCTTGGCCAATCAAGCAAAGGAAAAGAGACTTTATAGACAATCAAAACAAAATCATCCGAGTGGAGGTAGACATGCTGTTGAGAATACAACACTTTTGTGAAGTTCAATTCCCAGCTTGGCCAGCCAATGTGATTTTAGTGCCTAAGTCTAGGAATAAATGGTGAGTCTATGTTAACTTTTGGAACCTCAACAAGGTTTGCCTAAAAGACTACTATCCTCTTTCCTGCATTAACCAACTGGTTGATTCTACTTTTGGGAGTGAGTTGATCTACATGATGGATTCCTATTAGGGCTATCATCAAGTTCATTTCACTCTGAAAGATCAAGAAAAGGTTATATTCATCACCTCCGATAAAACTTTCTGTTATAATATTATGTTATTCAAACTAAAGAATATAGAAGTAACCTACCAATAGCTCATGAAAGAATGTCGTCTAGGGAAATGTCAACATAATCTCTGGAGGCCCAACTGAACAAGATTCCTATCGAGCATGGAAATCTCATGGTTGCCGACTAGAGATCTATGAAGTTGACTCTAATATAATGTAGGTGGAGGGCCCCTAAGTTGACTCTAGGTCTCAAGATCTTCAGGAGATAGAAGTGTAGGTTCAGCGGGGCCGGCAAGAGGGGGGTGAATTGCCTGCAAATAAAAAAATTACCCTCCTTAAAGCTTTCAACTTAAAAGAAAATCAACACTTATAAAATTAAATAGAGCAAAAATGAAAACAGAGAAAAACGGACTCAGTGTTTTACTTGGTTACAACCAAGACGGTTGTTAATCCAAGGCAGTTGGAAAGTGCACTAGAAACGTCTCCTTCTCTGAAGGCGGAGAAGTATTTTCACTAAGAGCTCTTACAAGTTGCTTGAAAATGAAATACAGAGTTGATTTCCGAATAGCTATTCGAGGCCCCTTTATATAGGGGTTCCAAGACTTATCAGATCACCTGATCTTCGGGATCAGGATTTGACTCGAGAGGGATCGGTCGACCGATCCCCAGGTTCGGTCGACCAAACCTGCTGAACCTGCCCAACCTTCTGTCCAGATGTAGCCTCTTTGGATCAAGCCTGCGTTCAGTCGACCGATCCCTGTGTTCGATCAACTGATCAGCCAACGGTCTCCACCTAATCTGGTCCGATCAAATCGCTCGACCAGGTCTCTAGTTTATCTTCAGTTCGGTCGACCGATCGTAAGGTTCGGTCGACCGATCGTAAGGTTCGGTCGACCGATCAGAAGGTTCGGTCGACCGATCAAATCACCAACGGCTGGTTGCTGATGTGTCACCAACAGCTGGTCTCTGATGATAGGGGTTCGGTCGACCGATAAAGATGTTCGGTCGACCGAACACTTATCAAGTCAACTTCCTGGTTGACTTGCTCTAGTTCCGCTCACTTGGGTGATAGCGGCCAACCATGATAGGGCTCACCCAAACCCAATTCCCAGCCTTCTCCTCGAGCAGGCTTCCATCCCAGCTTTACGTCCCTCGAACGTCACACACGTTCTTCTCACCCACTGGTGTACTCTTCCATAGCTTTCTCGTCCTTCTGACACACCAAGCCCGTCAGCTACTTTCCCGTGTCGTCTTTCTCGCTAGCTGCGTCTTCCGCTCGACTTACTGTGCTCCTAAGCTCCTGCACACTTAGACACAAGGATCAAAAATAAACAAAACCTAACCTAATTTGGTTGATCACATCAAAACAACCACGGGGTCCAACAAGAAGTACCTATGATGATGCCCTAATCATTAAGGTTGTTATCTCTAACTATAATGTCCTTAGAGTTTTTGTGGACATAGGGAGTTTGGTCAACATCCTCTTTAACAAGGCATTCAACTAGCTGTAAATTGACCAAGAAGAGCTCTAGCCTATTGCGATGTCTCTATTCATATTTATTGGGTATAAAGTAAGGCCACTCGACTAGAGTCGACTTGTAATTTCTCTAGGAGCGAAACCCCTGATGAGAATATGGAGGACTACTTTTATAGTGGTGGATGCTCCCTTTATATATAATATCATTTTATGGAGGCTCACTTTGCATGAATTCCCTGTGGTTGTCTCCACTTTCTCAAAAAAAAAAGAAATCAAATTTTTGACAGAAGATCAAATAGGCAAGGTTAAAGGAGATAAACTAGTAGCTTTGAAAGTGTTTTGTGGACATCATCAAGATGGAATTGTGCAAACCCCGCAAAACTTAACCCATGGAGGTGCATGCTATACATGAGGCACCCATAGCTCAGTCGATCGAGGATCAGGAAGAAGTACAAATTCACCCCAATCATCCCAAATAATCTACCAAAATTATAGTTGATCTCCCTCTAGAGCTGAATTAGAGTTTGATTACGTGATTATCACATAATCGAGATATCTCCACTTGGTCACCGTAGGTAATCATCGGTGTGTTTTCCGCTATGATGGAGCACTAACTCCACATTTTCCCAGATGCCCAACTAGTCAAGTAAAAATGAACTTTGGAGCCAATCAGAATAAAATCATTCCGAGCAGAAGTAGAGAAGAAATTGAGAGCAAAGCACATTTGGGAAGTTCAATTCCTAGCTTAGCTCACCAATGTTGTTGTAGTGCCCAAGTCTAGGAACCAATGGCAAGTTTATGTTGACTTCTAGGACCTCAATAAGGCTTGCCCGAAAGACTACTATCCTCTTTCCCGTATCGACCATCTAGTTGATTCTACTTTTGAGAGTGAGTTGATTTACATGATAGATGCCTATAAAAGCTATCATCGAGTTCCTCTCACTTTGAAAGATCAAGAAAAGATTAGCTTAATCACCTTCGATAGAGCTTTCTATAATATTGTTATACCATTTGGACTAAATAATGCATAAGCAACCTATCAAAGACTCATGGAAGAATGTCGCTAGGGAAATGTTAACATAATC
>JBBMJZ010000137.1:5305054-5316985 GCA_037833815.1 Zingiber zerumbet
TTTTTTTTGTTGGATGAGTTTTTGAATTTGTTGAACTCTCCCCCCCCCCCCCCCCCAATCGAAAATCCTGACTATGCCACTGCCCACTAGAGTTCAACTTGACCTAGACATAAGCGTGCTACAAAGGAGACACACCTATTGATCAAAATCACACTCAACCAGGACAACATTGATCCCAATATGGAATAGGACAGTGGCATTGGAGATATAAATGTAGGACACAACACCTCGGGCAGACGGGCAAATGAGGTGCTTGAAGGCATAAATCACTTGGCAATTTTTGAGTCAGCTATCCCCATTCCTATTGGGATGGACTCACCATTGGCCAAGGACGGAGACAGCCAGGGACCAACTTTAGCCTTTCTATAGCAAAGTGGGCAACCATCAACATTGCAACAGCCCCCAAAAGAGTTGGCCGTGAGGATGAAGATGTGGCAGCCCCTGTGCCTTTCAATTGAAATGACCCTGCTACTTCAAGGACTAGATCCTCTTCCTTAGCTAACAAGGGAGCTCAAGCCTCATCAAGTGCCCAACCCTCATCCTCATCAACAAGCAATGGTACAACAAGCAAAGGTACTATAGGTGGTACTACAGTCACTCAAAGCAGTAAAAAATTATGAACACGAGCAGCCCGAACAGTTCCCAAATAGAGGTTGTGGCATGGAACATAAGGGGCTTTCACAAGCTCCTAAAACATGAGGCATCCAACACCTCCTCAAACAAAAAGGAATACAAGTAATGACGCTCCTTAAGACAGCTTACGGAAGGCTCCCTTGATACTATCATACAACGGCATTTTAAGTATGGGGACAACTAATAATTTTGATTTATCCAACTGTAGGCATATCTTGCTCCTTTGGGATATGCAGCGAGTTTCTTTGGATGTTCTATTAACGACGGACCAATATGTCCATTGTCATATTTATTGTCGTATCACGGGTCAAAGGTTCCTCATTACATTCATATATGGTTTTCATACTATAGTAACTGTAGGCCTTTATGGAATTCACTCACTCTACTTGGGCAAAGCATATATGAACCATGGCTTCTAACAGGAGATTTCAATACTCTATTGACAGTTCAAGACAAAGGGTGAACAACCGGTCACCAACTATGAATTGCATGACCTAGAGAGGTTTGTGCACATTTATGGTTTGGTGGATCTTTGATCAATTGAGTGCTCATTGACATGGATGAATGACACGGTCTCATGCAATCTTGATCGAACTCTTAGTCAATTTATATTGGCTTTTGGCGGACTATGAAAGTTGCGGAGTTCATGACCCCCGGATGTCTAGTAGATCATTCTTGTGGCATTGTTTCCACACTTTTAAGGGATAAGGGACTGAACCGACCCTTCAAATTCTTTAATATGTGGACCTTGCATGAGGAGTTTCAAGACTTGGTGGCGAACTCTTGGGGAGAACTAATTTTCAGGAATGCACAATTTATCTTAAAGACAAAGCTCACAAGATTGAAGGGCGAGCTGTGGCATCTTGACAAGTCATATTTCCAACACATTTTGGAGCAAGCAATAAGGGCAAAAGATAAATTGGATGAGGCCCAACGAGGGCTACTATCCAGAGGTGAACCTCCAAATGATTATGGGGCGTTGAGGAAGTGAGACGCGATGCTTGTGGAGATGGAAAAGATATTTTATCAACAAAGAGCCAAGAGCCACTATCTCAAGAATAGTGATAGTTGTACCAAGTTCTTCCATGATTTAGTGAAGCATAACAACAAGAAGAACGCCATCATAACTCTTACTAAATAGTCTGGGGAACAAACATGATGAAATCGCTAATGAGTTTGTGGGATATTTCCAAAGTTTGTTGGGCACTAAGGAGTCATGTGTGCCACTGGACATCACCCTTATGCTAGGACGTCAACTAATAGAAGATCAAAAGAACTTAATCACGCCAGTTACTATAGAAGAAATCCGAGCTGCACTGGTTGATATTGGAAGAGATAAAGCACCCATGGTTATAATATTAAGTTCTTTACCTTAGCATGGGATACGAAAGGCTCAGATTTTGTGGCTATAGTAGAGAATTGTTCTAGCATGGTCGACTCCTCAAACAATGAAATCATATACATTGATTACATTGATATACCCAAATCTGATCACTCCCCACAGGTTTGGGATTTTTGACCAATAGCTTGTATGATGTTCTACAAGGTTATCTCCAAGGTACTACCTGACCGACTAGCTAGGGTGAGGGATAGCTTGTTGGATCCAGCACAAGTGGCCTTCATTCGAGATCTCACTATTGGTGAGAACATAAACCTTGCACAGGAGTTATTACAGAAGTGCACTCGCATATGGCCAAGGTGTATGATCAATGTAGATTTAAGGAAGACTTTTGATACCGTCGATTGAGCTTTTCTTATGTCGACTCTTGTGGGTTACAATTTTCCTAACAATTCTATGATTGGACCATGAATGCGTCACCACGGTTTCATACTCCATCGGCCTTAATGGTGTATTGTGTGGTTTCTTCGATGGTAATCAAGGCTTGAGACAAGGGGACCCTCTTTCCCCCTTAATGTTCAGTTTGTGTCTTGAGGTCTTATCTCTATCATTAAAGGAGGCATCTCGGCAGCCCGATTTTCATTTTCATCCTATTTGTGCAGATTCAAATCGCACACTTAGCGTATGCTGATGACCTTTTAATGTTTGTAAGGGCTGATATCTCTCCTATCACTATATTGGCAGATATTTTAACGGATTTCGATGACAAAGCGGGACTGAGGGCTAAGCCTTTGAAGTCTAATATGTACATGGCAGGAGTGGATGATTGAACTCTTCAACATTTGCTCCAAACCACCAAATTTCAGTTTGGTACCTTCCTTTTTAGATATCTTGGCATCCCTCTAGCCATGGAAAAGCTTCGTATAGCCAACTATGGCTCTCTCCTTGAGGCGATAGCAAATAAGCTAGTGTCATGGCCAAAGCACGCCTAGTCATTTGCCGGCTGGTTGGAATTCGTATGATCTGTGTTCCAAGGCATTGCATGTTATTAGTTATCTATTCTTCCAATACTTAGTGGGGTGATTGACAAGCTTTATTGTCTCTGTCAGCCTTTCATTTGGTCCACCAAACATCCACCGATCACTTGGGCAATCATATGTCTACTAAAGGATGAAAGAGGTTATGGCTTTCATGAATTACAAGCTTGAAACAATGCTCTATGATGTCAAACGCTATGGAACATTCAAAACAAGATGGATTCACTTTGGGTACGATAGGTTCATCATCATTATCTCAAAGGTGTCGATTTTTGGCAATGGCACAACAAGGGGTCTGATTCTCCATTAATCAAACGTTGATTACAAATTTGGGATGATCTTTTGCAAAGAACAAGTCAAGGTGCAGCAAACATGAAACCGATCGAGTGGTTTGTTGTGGAAAAGTGTGGCACTGCCAATGCATATGAACTCTTCAGACTGCAGTCGATCAAGGTGTATTGGGTGTTGGTAGTGTGGAAACCTGGACTGTTGTCCAAGCATCACTTCACGTTCTGGTTGATGGCTCATGGATGCTTGAGGACGGCGGACAAAATGTCGTACAAGCCTTACAAGCTGTGTTCACTGTAAAAACAAGAAGCTGAGTCCAATGCCCACATTTGTTTCTGCTGTCCCACCACTAGAGCGTTATGGGACAAGGTGTGATCTTGGCCTGATTTTTAACATTAGATCTTTTCTATCCAATGCCTATTTCAAGTATTCCAAAGGTTATATCGAGATAATGAAGGCTCAGTACTTAGCGGTCACTCGTATGGTGTTTCTTTTGTGGCAAGTTCTTAATAGATGTCATTTTAAGGGAGATGTACCTTGTGTTGAGAGGTTGTTTCGCAAGGTTTAGATTCATGTCTATCGTTTTGTAGACATCTTGAGCTTGTATAGGTTTGGTGACATTTATATATTTACCGTTCTTAAAAAAAGACCTCAACTATCATCCTAGAAGATAAGTGTGCAATCCCACTCCTTAGCCTAATTACAAAAGCTCAATTTCCTCTCCTTTCTAAACTCGGATCTTACCGTTCCTGAACCCGATCCACTACTTCTCTTGAAATTTTTCCCCAAATCTGGATTCAATAGAATTCAGATCCAAAGCCATGTATTTAGCTTGAATTCTTTGATGCATGTTAAGTGTTTGATAAATTTCCCCAAACTCTATGTTGACTTGATTTGATCCGGATTGGTTTTTTATTAGTTGTTGATTGTTTGAATGAGTAGTTGTTGATTGATTGATTGTCGTCCACTCAATGTTCCAATGGTTAGGATTTCATTTATTAGGTGTTTTCTTTAATTCATTGCAATCTTAGTTTAGGTTACTTTAGGATGTTTTTCAATTGTTAGTCTTGGAATTGAATCAAAACGCAAACACTATTTCCAAATAAATTGACTTGAGATTTATCATGTATCAACTATATTCCTGGTGAAAGACAACCTGAGTTATTCTATACTACATTAATGTAAAGGGGTTCAGTATTAATGTGAATTTTAATCACATAGTACGACTTACGTGGTTTATCAACGTGTTGGTCTGATAATCGTGCTTGATCTAGAATTCTTAAAGTTGTCAGTATAACGAATTTTTCTCACTTGTCTGTCGTACTTAATTTTGAAAAGGGATGATAAACATGTTATTGTTCCTTAGCTTTTTGTCAAAAGACAAGTCTTTCCCTCCAAATTGTTATTCGGATGAGAAGACTATTAGTGGATTGCCATCGGAAGCAATTAACGATTGTGAGCCTTGGACTAACATTCGTACCAAGTAAAAATAAACTTGTGTTTGTGTTGTGCTTTATTTTCTATTTTCATTGCTATCTGTTAAAATGAGGTTTCAAAAAACATGAAAAAGTGATACCCCCTCTAGCGTTTCCTTTGATTCTATAGTTGGTATCAGAGTGGGAGCGCTCTAAATTAGTGCAACCACTATTTGAACAATTTTTTTTTCATTTTTATTCTTTCTCATTTTTTTAGTACATTATTTTCTCCAACATTACTAATCCAAGACCAATTCTTGAAATATTTCATCTTGTCTCTTTGTGTGTAGTTTTTTTATGATCCATTAGTACAGCATGACCCAACTGCTTCTCTTCTTCGGTAAAGATTTTAGCTACTGGAATGGCCAAATAGAGTACCACCTGAAGACCAAATTGGAGATATGGATCTTGATTCAAATCGGATTCACACTCTCCACCAATGAAGAAGGTGTGCCACTTGGATCCTATAAATGGGACAACGAAACAAAGAGAAAGATCGAAGTCAACTCAAAAGCTACTCAAACTATTCAACGTGGTTTAACCAAGGAAAAAGTCAACTGAGTCAGACTGTTCATCAGCTCTAATGACTTATGGGACAAGCTAGTCGAACCACATGAACGGACCTCCAACACCAAAGTAAGTGCGATTAAATTTAAATAAATTATATAATATTAAAATGTAAGCAATGTTGGCAAGTCAACTACATGCCCAGATCCAGGGCAAATGGATTTCACGCGATCAGACAAGTCGTCGAAAATTGCAACATAATTAAATACACTCTAAAATAGTTTCTTAGTAACTCTTTGAGGGCATCCATAGTAGATGCTCATAAAGTTTTGAAGGATTTCAAAAGTAAAACTAGATAAATTTTTTTCTAAATTTAAGTTTCATGAACAGACTAATGCATGCTCAGGTGAGAAAGGTGTTGCTTTGATTGTAGAAAAATAACTAAATCTAAATCTGAAGACAAATCAGATTCAGAAGATGATGAACAACCTCCAAATTGGTCAACCTGGTCTGAAAACTTTTCAAGAAGAATAAGGTATTCACAAAACGGAAGATTAAAAGGTGATTCGAGCCAAAGAGAAAAAGTTTGAGTTCAACCAAACCATAAAATCCAAGTCTAAGGTGATCTGCTACGAGTGCAACTAGAAGGGGTACTACAAGGCCGAATGTCTAAACATCAAAAAGGAAAAAAAAACAATAGAAGAAGAAAGCACTAAAAGTAACTTGGGACAAATCTTCGTAGGAATCAGAAGCGGAAGAAAAAGCTCAAGTAAGCTTCCTGGCACTACCCACAAAAGATCAAGTGGCTGAGATAGAATCCAAAGATGAGTCTGAGTCAAGTCACGGATTTGTATTTGGTTCATAAGGTTCAAACCCCAATGTAAATTCTACCTTAGTTGATAAGTTATACTATATGATTTCTTGCTTAACTCGAAAGTTAGTCTAATGTCCAGGTTAAGTCACTCATTAAGGAAGTCGAAGTCCTTAAGAAAAAGATTAACCTAAGTTCCCCAACTGACTACATTCAAAAAGGAAGCTCAACTCAAGTCTAAAAGCTTGCGGAAGAGAATTCCCTCTTGAAAGGTCAAGTTGAGGAACTAAAAGGCACATTGAAATGGTTCATACCGGGGTCCAAGTACCTTAACATGATACTTGGAACTCAACGAGGTATATACAATAAATTTAGACTTGGATTCAAAGCCAAGACTTGATACAAGTCATACATGTCATTAGTCAATCAAAATACTAGAAAACAAGTCAAAGCATGAGTCCCTAAATCAAGCTTGAATAATTAAGTTGGACCAGACCAATATTAGATCCCTAAGAATTAGACTCATTTTTTGGATAGATCTTATCTAGTTTATGATTCAAAGGGAGTCAATTGAAAAATTATTTTTCCTGTTAGATGAAAATTGCATGAATGTGTGATTTACTTGATTGCCTAATTTTTATTTGATGTTTGCTTTACTTTACAAATTAACTTAGATAAGAATATAAGATTGGTTGACACTTGTCCAACTAGTACCAGGGTGGCGCGAGATAATAGTACATGAGTGAAGCTTAGTGTAGATAGTCATGTGGGGTAAGGAATACCCTATTTGGTCTGCTTAGGTAAGTGGAACTGACTAAAGCTACCTCATCATATCCTAGATTAGGGTTTTTTTATAGATTAGCTAAGTGTTTAATCTCTTTATTAGTGTAGAAGGTACCAGATGATCAAACCTATATTTTGATTATTGGCAAAGGTTTAAAGTTAAGATTATTTGTAATCTAATGAGCTTGATCAACTGTGCTTCTGGCTCAACCTAGAAAGTCTTACTAAGACTAGGCAAGTGAAAGTCCATACTTTATTCTGAATTCTATCACAATCTATGTCAGATTGATGCTCATCATTTTAAAACTAGGGTTGCATCTAGGGATATGATTTTTTTATCTTGACATATTCCTTCGTTTTATGTGCTTGCGCCTTTCGGCTAACCGGATTCTTTCCTACCCCTCTTATCCCGAGACTTTACCTAATCATTTTTCTCACTTAACTCTAGATATCATGTATGCTTATTTTTTCCAAGGTCCTAAACCAACAGATGTCTGTTGTACCTTTTAGCCCTAAAGATAACGCATTTTATAAAATGGTTGTCTCCTGCATTCACCCACTTTCGCCCAGAGATCAGGCAGTCCTACATCCAATCCATCTATTCCTATGTATGCACTTAAGCATAAACTAGAATTAGATTTTGGTTATTGGATTTTTAAATCCATCATCTACTACTCAGGTTATAGCACCTCTTATAAGGTTCATATGGTTCACTGCCACATCCTTACCGCATTCATAGCATCATTAGGAGTAGGAGTAGGACAAGGAGAGTTGATAGAGTTATCTGACTTTGACTTAGTGGGTATCCGTCAATTGTCCTTGGCTGGGATCAACGCTAATCCTCAGGGTCTGATATACAAGCGCATTCATCCATGCTACATCCAACCTATCGAGGAGGAGGATATTGACAGCCGTTGAGGAGCCTTATGTTCCACTGTTGGCCCTAGAGTTTCCCCAAACTCCATATTTTGATGCAGCTCAGGGGACATCATCTGCAGCTCCTCCGCACTCTAGTGGCCCATTCAATCAATTTTGAGATGACATGTTTGGTCGTTTCGACTCTCTTCAGACTATGTTTCAGGATCAGTATACATCTTTCCAGGGGCAGCTTGCATATTTTCGTCAAGATAGGACTAAGAGAGTAGATATGTTGGAGGCGTAGCAGAATAGGTTATTTGATTATTTTTGGGCTACACACGATCCTCCGCCTAATCATCATCTGATGATTGACTTGCCATATTTACTATTGGACTAGTTATGACTATTGGTTGTATTTGGTGCTTTGTCGACTGTCTGACTTTGTTTGCATTATGATTGGTCTTATGACTTTTATGGATGAATCACGGGAAGCTGCTTGTTTTAGGCCCTTTTTTTTTTTGTTATTTATTTTATTATTTTTTGAGTCTAAGGTTTAGGGGTATTTTTGTCTTTCAAAAGGTTAGAGTTTGAGCATATTTAAACACATATTTAGTTATTTTTTGGATAGTTTTGTATTGATGTTATTTTTAGCCGCTGTCTTCTTCATGAAATGTTGAATTTTTCTTTTGCCTAATATTTGTGTGTGAATCAATGGGGATTAAAAGGTTGCTTTAGATATTCATATCAAAATCAACAGATTCAATAGTTATTCATGTATGTCACTTTTGATATTCATGGACGAATTAATGGATTTAATATTTATCCGCTACATCATAAGAATTTGTGATAGATGATAGTGCAAAGAAATTTAAAAAGCCATGAAAAGGAGGAGCAATTACCTTCAACTGCGATTGACCACTTTGTTCCTATGACTGATTCTTACAGCCGACTTATCGATTAGAGAGACGGAATATCACTTCCGAGGATGAATTGACTTTAACAAAATCGGCGGTCGTGGCTTTGGCCAAAGTATGGATTGGATCCTTCTTTTGGCACTTAAAAGCTGGAAGGGTTAACAACAACTTAGACGGTGACTGAGCACTTTCACCTTAGATAGACTTTGTTCTTGTTGCCGATAGATTACAGATAGTGACCGACCACCTTAACCCTTAGATAAACTTCGTTCCTGCTACCCATAAATTACTCTGCAGCGATCAATCAAATAAAGAGAGAGGCAAAGAGGGAAGGAGTTTATTATTTTGCTTACCAACACATTAATTTGACCCAAATTTTGTTAATTGAGTCGAATAAATTTGAACTAGCTAACTAATAACTCCAATTAGAAATCACTATTTACCCACCTAAATCACTTAAACCACCTAAATAATATTTTACCCTTTTATCCCACCTTTTTCCTTGTGTTTTAATTCTCTTTGAATTGTCAAAGAGCCTCCTCTCCTTCTATCAACTCCCTTGTATTTCTATAATGTGCGTTTATTTCAAAGTTTTTGTTATCAATTTCATTTTTATCATTATTTTTAAAATTTTCTTCGTGTTTGTGGATAATTATTTTTATCTTGTACAGAATATGAAGGTAGATTTGACCGTTAGTTATTTACTCTTGCAAACTATATAGTTAGTTGAGTCAAGACACCTAATAAGTTAAGATCCATAATCGAACTCGTGAGTCCAATATTCATAAACCACAGAGGAAGAAATCCTACAGCTTACGAAGACTAATTGAAAGAAAAATAAAAAGCATGTCTGAATTAAAGATGACTGATAAAATAGAACATCAAATATTGATATGCCTGAAAATGGCATTGATATGCCTGGAAATGGCATTATAGGTTTTAACTGTTTAGAAATTCCACCAAAACAATGATAGTGATTTCGGATTCAACCTTCATAAATTAGAAAAGAAAAACTGATGAAATATCAAGAATTAAAAAGAGATAATGAAAGAAAGCCGGAGGAAGTTGAGAAATAATCTAAGTTAATTTCGGAGGAAATCATGAAAGAAAATCAGACACTGTTGAACACGATTCAAAGTTCAAATGATACATTCAGACGAACACATGTTATAAGAGTAATCTATTAGAAAATTCAATGAATACAATTCTTGATATCGAAGAGGAAGATGAAGAACATGTTATTTCAGAAGAAGTATAGAAAGAAGTGACCAAAAAAGTAAAAAGCGGAAGAGGAATGAGTATAAAGTAGCAATTAAGTGATAATTTTATATTACTTTGTCAAAATCTATATTTTGAGCATCTTACATGGTCTGGTACTAACCAACTAGAAAACAAGATATAGTACCATATCATATAAGATGCTTAAAACATAGATTTTGACAAAATAATCTAAAATTGACATTCAATTACTGCTTCATACTCATTCCTCTTCCGCTTTTTTCACTCTGGGTCACTTCTTTCTACACTTTCTTCCAAAACAACAAGTTCTTCATTTTCCTCTTCTACATCAAGAATTATATTCATTAAATTTTTCAATAGACTACCCTTATAATATGTGTTATGTCTAAATGTATCATTTGAACTTTGAATTGTATTCAGCAGTCTCTGATTTTCTTTCAGTACTTTCTCCGAAATTAACTTATATTCTTTCTCGACTTCCTCCAGCTTCCTTTCATTATCTATCTTTAATTCTTGATATTTTATCAGTTTCTTTTCCAACTTATGAAGGTTGTGTAAACATTGTCCTTCTCTTCATTATATTGCACTGTTGCAGCCTTTGCACTCTCTTACCAGCTTGTAAATTTTGTACCAGCATGTAACAAATATGACTTGTAACTGTTAGCTCAATTTTTTTTTTTCAGTCATGGTTCCTACAAAAGAATATGTAAATATAAAACAAATTAACCATTATGATAAGTAATTCTAAGATGAAAAGAGATTGTCTTATAAGTATAATTAATTATGTTTGTCATGTTTAGAATTTGGTTGAATATAAAAAAAAGACTAACTATTATAATGCACTTGATTATATAATTCTTTGTAGGACCTACAGATCTTCAAGGACTGAGGATACTACGTTGTCTATTTATTTTGTTGGTAGCAAGTTTGATGGTTGACGATTAAGAAACTCTATTATTGGTTGTCTCTACCAGAAATTTATGCTAATTACCTAATAAGAATATAAGCATTATATATATAAAAGCAAACTTTGATTATTGACATTAATTATAATATAGTTCTTTTAAGAAATGTCATGCATATATTACAATCTTCTGAATAGTTCATTTAGGAGACATTTTGGAAGCTAGAGGTTGACTAACTAAACTAGTTATACGCCCTTACAGTTTCAACTACTGATTATCAAGGAAATCTTTTATAAAAAAATATCAACACAATGCAGTGTGAAGCTACAGTTAGAAAATAACAATAAAACATATTATATTATATGCTTTAATTATTTAGGATCAACAATGTGGATATTTTGTTGTCATCAAACTATTAAGGTCATGTAATTAGTAATTTTGATCATTTAAATATGATTTGACTTCAAAGTGTATGCATTATAAGAAGAAATTTATAAACAAGGCAAAAAGAACATTTCAATGATTGTTGCTTGAACATCTGATTTGGACGAAATGTAAAAATTATCTACTAAAGTCAAAGAAAAATCAAGAAATAGATTTTGACAAACCAATATTACAAGTTCAGATTCAAGGGATGCATCAATGATAGTTTGAAATAGTGTAACTTGCATTAACTATTATTGCATGATCAACCTGGAAGGAATATTAATGAAAATTGTGTTTCCATTGAGGTGGCTATCAGTCATTGTTTGAGATAGTATGACCTATCATAACTACCTACCGGCCAACATAGATTGGGTCAATTTTGAAAGTTGACTCTTCCACAGAAGAGTCGATTGTAAGGAGTATATAGTCGATTGGACAAAATCAAAAGGTAATATGGATGATTTCAAAAATTTTAATATACTAGAAGTTGCATGATATAAAAAGATCAAGGTGATGGAGCATGAGTCAACTGATGGTGAAAATTATATAAGTGCTTGTTGCATTCCCATTAGGCACACAAAAAACAAAATTTTTCTAGCCATCTTCCTTGTGCTCTGTAATTTTCTCAGTGTAGTATGTTCATAAAAAGGGATTTACTAATTAGTCAATTACAAAATTGTACAGTAAAGGAAGGTGAGTCTATTAGTTAATTGCAT
>JBBMJZ010000137.1:5437418-5448751 GCA_037833815.1 Zingiber zerumbet
TAAAATAATTCATTTATTTAATTAATTAATTAATTGACATTATGTATTCATTGTATGCCGACCAATTTTGAGAGTGATCAATTTGGTCTCAAGAAATTTTTTTATTAATTGACAAGATAAATCAAGAATCACTCATAGTGGGCAGTCCATCAACTTAGAATTTTTAGGTCAATTGCTCATTAAGAAAAAATAATTTTTTAATTCACCCAAATTGAGACTCGATTTTTAGAGGTACGAGAAACTAAAAAAAATCTTCATGCCGCTATACCATTGTCCAAGGCTTTGATTCTTCTACTCATTTGCCCCTGAGACTATGGTGTAATGGAAGGGTGTCAAGTTGTCACTCAAGTACTAGTGGTTCGATTCCTAGTTACTGTACATTTACAGGAATTTTTTCTCTAAATGAGATGTGTAACCACGGGATGTTGGACTTCTAAACCGTCCACCGTGAGCGCTTTCCAATTTACCCTAGCGGCCGATTGGAAACTTCCATGGGGTCAAATTAATCACCTCAAGTTCATTATTACCTACTTCAACATTGGTCCCTAGGGCTATGGTGCAGCGGAAGGGTGCTAAATTGTCATCGAGACATACGCAGTTCGATCTTCAGTTGTGATACATGTGCAAAGATTTTTTTCTTCAAATGGGACATATAACTACGAAATGTTTAACTTGTAGATTGTACATTGTGAGCGCCTATAAATTTATCTTAATAGTGAATAGAAAATTTTTATAAAATCCAATTGGTCTAAAGTTGTGTGTTATCTCATGATTTGATGTGAGAAAGATATCTAATGTATTATCAGACATTGTGAATATCCTTTGTTTTAAATTCTGCAATCCAAAGATTCTGTAGCTCTATCTATGGTCTAGAGAAAGAATAGATTTCACTTTCTTTTCATTGTTTAGCCATTGTAAAATAATAGGTGAATGGATCAAAAAAATCAATATCCGTTTGAAATTGGGTGAAACGAATTTTTCTTTTCTTTCTCATCAACCCGGGGCCTCATTTGAATCTAGTGGCGCCACGAGGTCGATTGCAGTGAGGTTAAGTTTTCTTATTTATAGGTCAGGATGGATCATTTATAAATACAGTTAAATTATGATTTTTCTCTGTGTTCAGTATCCCTATCAGATTAGAGTTTGTATCGGGATGAATGGTCGGAGATCACTAGTAGTAGACAAATGGTTAGACTGCCAAATGTCAGAGCGCGAGGGAGTGCTTCCGGTCATCCGTTCTGATTCAACTATAATTTAAAGGACCGTGAATTTAAAGAAAAAACATAACTAATTATAATATTATGATTACGACCAAATCATAATTATAAATCATCCATTCCTAATTTTTTTTTTTTTTTTTTTTGTATGGATAATAAGATTTAGCCTCATTGCAGTGGCCGCGAGCAACCCCTCCAGGTGAGCTACATCGCTCACTGCCTTGCACAGGTTCTTAAGTCGTTCCAAGCCGCCATGAACTCGTAATAATTCATCTAATTTTTTTCTGCTTAATTTTTTCATTCTTTCTTTTGTTTTTTTCCCCTTATTTTCTTATCTTTTTCCTTTTTTTTTCTTCGTTATGATATTTTTCACTTTAAATTTTTTCCTTATGCAACACATACCTGAGAGCAAACAAAGCATTAGTAATTATATAGAAGATATAAAAAGGAAGGCAATTTAAAAGGGGAGGAAGTAGGACCGACCTTAACTTGTAAGGGGCCTTGACGATAAAGAAAAACAAATATTAACATATGTTGAATAGAATTTAATAGAAAATTTTAAAAATTAATATATTTCATTTAAAATATGATAAAATTCATACAAAATATTGTTATGAACCGCAAATATACGGTTGCATCATCAGTAATACAAAAGATATTAAATTTACATGGACTGTTGATTAAGCACTAGTTAACTTTGCATGGCAAGCTATTTAGACAATCGAAGGTTAGTTGGAAAAAAGAGAGAGAGTAAGAGAAAGACAAGGAGAAGGAAAGAGAGGAAGAAAGAGAGAATATAGAGAGAGAAGGAATAAGGGATGATCTTGGAAGAGGATGAATGATAGATGCTAGAATTTCATTTCATCATAATATTAGTTAATGTCCCTATGCATTGTTTATCTACCTAACTCCATACTTATACTGATGTAGGGCTTCTAACTAGAATACGGTACAACCCAGTGAAAATCGCACTAGAAAGTCTACCCAAGTTCTAACGTTATAAGTAAAGAAACAACTCTAGAAAGTATGGTTAAAGGGTTACCCTTTGTCACAAGGCCCCCCGATCATACAATTGCTAGAGTTATCTAATATATTTCCTAATGGTAGCACTGGAGTATACACTCCAATTAGAATGTCTTAACAAAGATTAGTCTCTATGTTAAGATCTTTTGACTTTAGAAAGTGAGTAAGTATCGATGCCCTCTATCGCTAAGGGTATATAGGTTCGATTGAATGAGTATACTCTGTCACTAAGGATCTCCTGATTATCTAGCCTAGTAGCAACCTTAACATAGAGACAAATTCCTCACATCTTATATGAATTGACCTCACACATATTTCGTCAAACACATACAAGACATAACATACATAAAACATGATATAAACACTTCATAGCACAAGAAAATATATAATTCATACACCCACAATCACATCATAACTACTTCCTACATTCTAGATCTGGAGATCTACTTCATTACAAGAGATTACAATCTAAAGACGAAGAATGAAGCAAACTACAACTCAATACTTGGAAATAGAAGAAGAGATACTTATCTATGATGCGTAGCGTCCTTAGAAGCAATCCCTTGCTCCGAAGATGGATGGATCTTGAAGGAATGGAGGTGGATGAAGCTCTATGGTTTCTCCCTAAGGGAAAGAGTCTTTCCCTAATGCTTTGTTTACTTGGGAGAGTGGAAAGTAAAATTAAGGAAAAGTTTTCACGGTGGAAAAGTTCTCGTCGTTTACTTCATTAAAATTTTTCAAAGGAAACGTAACGCAATCCATCAGCGGATAATTTTGGAGCCAAAATTGATCACCTCAAAATCGAACGGGAAGCAGCGGATGGAAAAAAAATGACGCATGTACCCCTTTTGCAATCACAAAATTACATCATATACAAAAAAAACGACGCATATGGCATTTTTAACTCACAAAATTACACTATGTATCAAAAAAAAATGACGCATGCACCCTTTTTTATTTACAAAATTATGTCATAAGTATTTACCTTCCTCTATTAAGGTAAACAAGTGTCCAAAGGAAAAGATTTCTTTACTCTTTCTTTTCTTTTCCTCTAAAGATAACTTTCTATCATTGATTCCTTTCCTTTCCTTATCCACACTCTAGAGTAAACATAGCATAAGGAATGGGGGTAAACCCTAAGCCAAAAGATGAGTGAAAAGGGGAGAAAACTCTTTTTATAGCTCTAGACACGACCCTTGTTTGGGTCATGTACACAGCTGTGTGAATCCACACGGCCAAGGTCTGCTTGACCTCTAGTCCGGTGGCATGTCCGTGTGGATCCACACAGCCTAACTTTTCTTCTTCTCTGGAAATGTGGCACGACCATGTGGATTCCACACGGTCGTGTGGATTCCACGTTGCCATGACTTAACCCTTGCATGAAAGGGTTTAGGCCATCAAGATGTGGTTTTCTCTGATTGATGTCTTCAGAAAAATTATAGATCTTGAAGTTATCTATATTTTAATATAAAGAATATTCCATAACTCCAACTAAGCAAAGAGTTATAGTCGTTTTACTTTCAGTTTGTAGTGTAAAAAAAAATTCCACACAGCCATGCCATTTTTTAGACATGACTGTGTGAAATCCACACAGCTCTAGACTCCACTTTAGCTCCGCTTTCTAACAAATTTCTTCCGTAGGAATATGCACATGTCAAGGAACATGGCTAGAGTGTATTTCTTGATTGAATCTCCAATTTAAAGGTCTTTTGAAAGTCTTTTCTTTCATGTATGTTTCGTGTGAGCATGCTCTTTTCTTTGATTTCATGTTTCAAGGCTTTTTACTCTATTTTTCCTCTAAAAACACATCCTATCAATCAAAACAAGCAAATAACAGATCTCTGAATAAAAGGAGTAGAAATATGATATTATAATAAAATAGGGTACAGTAAATATAGATTATGCCCATGAAATACATGTAAATGTGTGTTAAAACATGCATAAAAGTGTATATAATCTACGCACATCAAATATATTTCTCAAGATTCTCTAAAAAGTGCAACACCATATAAAATATATTTCCCAAGCTTCTCCAAAAAGTGTAATGCCCATAAATATATAAAAAACAAGTATCAAATAATCATTGAAAAATTATAGATATTCTAGCATTTTGAGAAGTAAAATCATCAATAAGGTCTTCAAAATTAAGTTTTATAACACCTCATTTTCAATACATAAAATTGTCAAGTCATTTAATCTTTGTTAAGGCATAGTCGAATGCAAGTAAGATTTTATCAATTTTAGTTTAGAAAAACTTCTTTCTACTAATGCTAATTGGTATAATTAACACACTCTATAAGCAATTGAGATATTAGGAAAACAAGCTAAAACTTTTACAAACTCAAGAACTTCAAAAGATGACTTTATTTCTGATGGTAAACATATTTGCAGCACTTATAATTTAGAAAATAAGTTATCAGCATCAATATCATATTTGTTACTATATTTTAGAGCAACTTAAAAATTATCACAGCACTCATGCAATCTATTATCATCCATTAAAAAAAACTTTTTAGGATTGAACATAAAACCAAAAATGTTTTCAAAAACTTCTAATTGTTAAAATCTACTTTTTAAAAATGAAATAGCAATATCAATGACAAAAAAAAATAATTAATTCTAAAAGATCCTCAGCAGATTGTGAAATCTCTTCATAACAATTTTCATCAAATTATTTCTTTTTACGAGTTGTACGTTTTTGAGGAAAAATATCATTAATTTTCATTTTAGATGCAATGTCTTTCGCTAATGTCATAGTAGGTTGGAAACCTTCCTCCCTATATCTTTCAAAATAAGAAATCAATCCTCTCAAAATCTTTATTGCATCGTCAATTTGTATATCTTAGATTGTAACTTTTTGCTAATCAATTCAATTTTTTTCAAAATGTTATGTCATATAATCATGCCTAACAACAATTCAAAACTTTCAAGTTCATGTGTTGCTAAAGATTCAGTCTCACTCTTAGTCTTAGCATCTTCACTAACTTTTGATAATTCATATAAAGCTTCTCTTATCTCATTTGGTTGAGTTATTATGGATGCAATATTATTAACACGGCTTTCCCATCTTATTTTTAACAATGACTTTAGAATTAATTGATGAACAAGATCTTGTAAAATCTTCCACCTTTTTGTAGAACTAACAAATAAACTATACATGCCATGTACAACTCCAAAATAAGACACAACCTTAACACATGAATTTGTCATATTACAAATTATTAAATTAAGAGAATGACAAGCGCATGACATATAAAATGCTTTTGGATATATTTCAAGACATATCTTTCGTACACCTTGATTTTTACCTTTCATATTGGAACCATTATCATAACTTGCCCCCTCACATTATCAGTATCAAGTCTAAGGGTTTCTAAAACAATTGTAATTCATTAAAAAGTCTTGACCTAGATGTATCATCCACTTTCAAAAACTCTATAAAATACTCATTTACCTTTATAGGACAAACTAACACATCCAAAATTGAATTATCAAAGTCATTTGTCATGATGACTATCATCTGAAGTACAATCAAGTATCACTAAAAAATATTTTGCCTCTTTTATTTTTTTCAATTATAGCACTTCTTACTTTAGAGCCTAATATAAAAATCAACTCATTTTGAATCCTATAACTAAGATAATGATAATGAATCTCATTAGTTTGAATGTGTTTAAAATGCTCTTACATTACAAAATTAAATTTTACAATTAATTCAAGTAGCTCCAAAAAGTTACCATTACTGCCTTGGTAAATTTTTTCATTATCCCCACAAAAATCCAAATTACGCTTAGCAAGACATTTCACAATAGCAATAATCCTTACTAAATTAAGTTTCCAATGTCCTTTCTTTTTCTTGATTTTCACTTGAATCTCTTTGTCAATTGCTTCATTCTTTTTCAATCTAATTTTCAAATCAATCCATGTTCTCATGTTGGTAATATGCTCAATGTCATTCTCATATTGTCTAAGTCTATCACTTAAACGTTTGAAATCATTAAGACCTTCATTTGCTTGCAAACTTTTATTGTTCATTGATAATGTCTCAAAAGCTCATCTACAGGGAACTTAAGATTACCTTCTCTTATAAGACCTTTTTCAACCAAAAGATCTCTTGTTTTATCATCAATGTTATCCCAAGATCTTGAATCATATATATCCAAAACATGACCAATTTGCTCTAACTCATTTTTATTCTCAATTATATTACCAACTTCTGCATTCAAATTATTATCATAATTTTCTCTCAATTCTTCCTGCTCATTCATTGTATAATTACTATCATTATTTTCTCTTAATTTTTCCTATTTATTGATTGTATGATCATTTAGTTCTTCATAATTACTCAGTTATTGCTCATTTATTGTATGATCATTTAGTTCTTCTTGACTTTCTTCTTGTAATTCATCAACTGAATCTTCAATTGAAGAGCTAGCTTTAAAAAACTTATGAAGAACACCTTTTGAGTTTTAATAATTTGTTAGAAGATCATTGAGGGTTTCTCAAAAGAGACCCTAAGGATAGAGTGATCCTTTGATAGAGGATCGAAAAGGAGCCACTTCGAAGACAAAGAGCTATGACGTTGATGTCCGGTATATCAAATTAGTTTTCTTATTCTAGGGCTAGGAAGTAACTTGATGTGTTTATTTGACAAAGTAATATATTAATCCTCTTTTTATTAATGACGAGTATGATCCTTGATTGGTTCTAGTTTTTTTCTTTCTATGCATTTATGTTGTTGGGTTCGAGTTGGATAGTAACCTCATTGGAATACACCAAGGGGTAAAATCTAACTCGTATCCATTGCATGCAAACATACAATTGGATCCATAACATCCGACCTTTAGAATTGACTTGAGAGTTTGTCTACAAATAATAGGTAGGCATCCTATGTGATAGGTGGAATTAAACTTAGATCTTTTGAGTGACAAAAGAAGAATAAATATGGGTGACCTGAGAAAGTAGATCATGGTCTCTCGAGGCTTTCACAATTTGTCATATAACTTAAAGAGTCTATATAGATTCACTTTATGAGTTGTAATTAGGATATACAAATCGGTGTTTCTGTGCTTTTCTTAATCCCATGGGGCCATCTGATTACCTTGGAACAAATCCCTTTAACTTAATCATACATTGAAATAAAAGAGATGCATTCACCAATAATCATCATAGTAAAATCAAAGCCCTATAATAGCCTTTCAAATTAGCTTTCTCCCCATTTTCATTTGATCTCTCTTGTTTCTCTTTCCACAACATACCTGTTCTCGATCATCTAAATAATCTACTTCATGAATATTTTAGTACTCAATAATATGATCTCAGTGGATAATAATTTTTATTATTTAACGACACCATGCACTTGCAGTACAATGACGTCAAAAGGTCAAATAATTAAATAATATTATTATAATTAATAACATGTAAAATTAGTTTAAAACAAGTTTTATCCTTGTCTAAGAAAAAACATACAATCAAGGTGAACTCCGCCTAAGTTGGAGGTCCATTTATATTGCCACAAATTTGTTAATTTCTAATATAGAATATAGATTAACATGAGAAGACACAACACAATGATTAGAACTAGAACAACTTGAGTTAACATAATAAATATGTTGTCTGGGAACTCAAAAGGAATTCTTTCCTACTTGATTAACAAAGTATGACTTGGGAACCCAAGCCATTCTATGGTTGTTGAGATCCAAGCATCATGTCTTCAAACTTGGATCCTGAGGTGAACTTGTTTGACTTTAACTCATCAACTCGGTTTTTCAAGCTAGAGTTCTCTTCTTCAAGATTTGACACTTGAGTTGAGGTTCTATCTTCAATATCCTTAGTTAACAAATCAAAGTTATTCTTCTCCTTAAGGTCTTTGACCTCCTTAAGAACAACTTGATTGTTGACTTGTACTTAGATAAAGTTTTAGTTAATTAAATAATAGTAAGATACAATTTTCGATAAGAGGGTTCATTATTGTTAGTGCAATCAACTTCTAGGATTTTGATATTTGACAATATACCTATGTTTGGTCAGATTTAACCAAGTGATATCCAAATAGAAATTGATGTTTGGAAGTGAGAAGTCTAGTCAAGTCAAGGTTGACCAGATGACTAGCAAGAGTGAGAAGTCACCGAATGACTGGCAAGTCCAAGCATGTTACAGTGATCAAATGCCTTACAAGGATGAAAAATCTACCGAGTGATTGGCAATTCCAAGCAGGTCATGATAACTAGATGTCTAGTAAGGATGAGTAATCTACTGAGTGACTAACAAGTCCAAGCAAGTTAAGGTGATCGGATGCTTAGCAAAGAAAAATCTTAAGAGAGTGAGACTTAGATGATAAAGTTTTGGAAGAAGTCTAAGCAAGAAGTCTAGTAGGTCAGGTAGACTTACAAGGTTTGACTTGATCATAAGGGACTGATCCGTAGGTGATAAAGTCTTGGAAGAGTGAGCTTCAAGTAAAAGGTAAGCCTAATTAGTAGGTCAGATAAACTTATAGGATTAAGTTAGGTTGTTTGCTTGTGTTTTGTATGACTATTTTATAGGAACCTAAAGCTAGAAGCAAAATAGAGAGTAGATAAATGCAATCAAACGTAGTTAAGCTAAGTTCAAAGTGAACCAAACTTGACCTGAGTAGAATCAAGCTCGAATTGATCTGATTGATCGAACAGCCAATCTGATTGATCGACAATTGGATGGGGATATGAACCGTTATTGATGACATGGCCTAATTCGATAGACCAATCCAGTGGATCAATAGACTGATAAAATTGATAAGAAAAGATCATGAGGCTCAGTCAGATCGCGAAGAGCTCAGTCTTTTGGATCATGTTGTATTAGGATCGGTATACTGATAGGCCTTATTGGTAGACTGAAAAAGACTTATAAAAAGAATCCTCGAAACTAGAGTTACAACAATTCTTCTCTACTACTTATACTATATGTTCGAAAGAAAAGTTATGACACACTCCTTGAGCAATCGAGGAAGCTCCAAGAGAGATGTGTTGCGCTCAGGACTTTCAGATTAGCTCGACGAGAGTTTGTTTGTTTTTATTAGAAGATTTGCTTCATTTATTATATTCTTGTGCTTGTACGTAAATTTGTAAGTGGTTTCTTTGCTTCTAAAAAAAATCTGAAAAGGAGAAGATCTAATGGACGGGTGCCTCCCGTACTTAGACCTTAGAACCTGGAGAGTTGGGAACCAAGTAAATCCTTGTGTCTTTATTTTCTATTTGTTTATTTTATATTTCTGCTCCATACTAATTTGATTAGAAAGAATGAATACGACAAAATGAAAAGTAGACGAGGATCAATATTCACCTCCCCCTATTAACTCACATCGGTCCTACGGTTACCTCATTAGTGGACTCATCTAAGTCACTGATTTGACTTTGATTTGATGTTGGCTCAAACTCTTATTCAAACTTGAGTCGGGATTCCTCCTTTTTTGCCACTAATACCATCAAAATACTTGATCTAAGCCTAACTTTGATTCTAAGGAGACTCATCTGAAGTCACCTTTTAATGTCTTGTTCTACTTCTTTTTGAGCTTGTCTAGTTCCTTTAATTCTTTTAGAAGAGAACAATTTGGATTAAAATGTCCCTTCTTGTTGCATTCGAAACATTGGGAATTGACTTGATCTTTCCTTGTATTTCTTTCTTCACATACCTCTTGGAGAACTTTTCCCTTCGGATCATTCTTTTGACTATGTTAGCAACTTCCAAAGATAGGTCATCTTTGTCAGTTGAGTGATTAGACTCTGACTGTGATTCAATCTTCTCTTTGGGTTTGGATCTTGACTTGAACTTTGACTTAGCTTTGGTTCCATCAGTTTTACCT
Source organism: Zingiber zerumbet (assembly GCA_037833815.1). Taxonomy (NCBI): domain Eukaryota; kingdom Viridiplantae; phylum Streptophyta; class Magnoliopsida; order Zingiberales; family Zingiberaceae; genus Zingiber; species Zingiber zerumbet. Next base: position 5,447,496 of record JBBMJZ010000137.1, read on the forward strand.
ACAATCAAAGCTATACTTTTCTCTTTATAATCAAGATTAGTTTGTTCATGTAATTTGAAATCACAAAAGAACTTGTCTATCTTAATTAAAAAAAGATCCTTAGACACTTTATAAGCATCTACTCGGAAAAGTTTTAAGAGCATACCTGATCAAGTCGTGATTATCGACTTTTTCTCCAATTGTATAGATTTCGTTCAATATCTCCTTGAACCTTCCATGTGTTAGTTTATCGACTCACCTTCCTTAATATGGATAGTCTAGAGTTGACTCAGTAGCACATCCTTTTTAGTAGTTCTTGAATGGGTTGAACCTTCATGAAGTTAAATGAGTTTTTCTCAAAACTCTTTAGCATTGTTAAATTGTCTAACCTTACTCAATTGTGATTGCGTTAGACAACATTATAGTATACTTTACATTGGCTTGAGCTTTCTTTTTTATATCACTTGTTTAGTGACTGAAAATGATTAGTTCAATCATTTGAGTCTCTTAGTAGGTCAAAACATATTTTGATAATCAACCAATAGTTCATCTCATTCATGAGATAATGTCATTCTAATAGTCAAAATTATGGTCATCCTTTCCTTCCAATAGTCAAAATTATCCTCATTAAAAAGAGGAGGACTGATTATACTGTAGCCTTTCTATAAACCATTAAGATAGAAAATCTCTAATATTTTGACAACTCTTGGGTAAAAAGCACAAAGGACAAAAACAAAAATGCTTAATTTTGATTAGGTCTAAGTAAGGGATGCGGTTTGGTTTGGGTTAGGCTTAGTTGAGATTAGAGCTAGGATTTGGTTTAGGCTAGGCTTGAGTTAGAATTATAGCTAGTAAATAAACAAATACAACTTATACATTGTAGAATGTATTTGCATAGATACAGATATGATAATGCACAATGAATGCCATTTGTCTCCGTATTAATAATATGAAATATTATTATAATATATTATAGCAAAGCTGTAATGTTATTTAAAATATGTTAACACAATATATCGATCCATAGTACTGTTAGGATGTATACTAAAAGTCTAGCTTTTAGTATGAACGTTTATTAGAAATAAAGAATCACATTGGTTAAATATCTACATCTATGATGAATGTAGTTATCCATCTTAGTTTATATTGTAGATAACATAGTGTGTGGTGTCACACACAGAAGATCATGTTATCAAGTGTCTTATAAATTATAAATAGTAGCTCACGACCAAAATGGAAAGGGACAAACCATTAGTACGGTCGTAGTGTAATTAGGT
>JBBMJZ010000137.1:5457080-5468413 GCA_037833815.1 Zingiber zerumbet
CAGAAGACCCGGGTGGAAAAAGTCAACACTGTTGACTTTTTCCAACCGGGGCACCCGAACTATTGTCGCCCGGGCTTCGGGTGCCCGAAACCTTGTTTTTATCCACAATGATGTGGATTTTGACCGTTGCATCAGGGATAACTTTTTATCTCACTCCAGGCACCTGGAACCCTTCTAGGCGCCCCGACCAAGACTATAAATACAGCTTTGGTCCAGAAGCTTAACATTGAACAAGCAATTGGCAATACAACACTTGTGGGCTCTTCTTTGTAGTTTAGTTTCTCATTTCTGTGCTTTCACTGCTGTAAGAGGTTTCTCCAACTGAAGGAGATATTTAGTGCGATCCATTCCTTGGATTAACAACCTCCATGGTTGTAACCAAGTCAAACCCATGAACCTCGTCTTCTTAGTTTCCTTCTTTATTTAATTTGCGCAAGTGTTCTTTGAAAGTCCGAGAAGAATTTTGTTTTTAATTTGTGCAGGGTTATTCATCCACCTCTTCTAGCCGTCCCAACCGGTCTCCAACAACCCAACAGATCAAAAAGGATGAAAAGCATTGAAGACAACAAGAGCTTGGAAGAAGACGCAAGCAAATTGTTATATTTAAGAGATGTCCTAAGGCAATCGACTTAGAAGTTGTATCGTTTATTTGATAAATAAATTTACTATTTGAGTGTATATTCTCTATGTATATGATTTGATCTTAAACTCAATTAATGAAGTCTTCAATATGATGCATAGCATGAAGGAAATTATGATTGGATCACAATTAGTGAGTATCTTATCATGTGTAATTATGTATATAATGAAATCTTTCCTAGTCAATGAATTAATAGACTGAACATCATTGACCTTGTAAGACTAGCATATGTTATGCTCCTTGATTTATCCAAGTAGTCAATCCTCACTAGCTGGAAATATTGAGATGTTGAGAATTAGCATATGGATGCTAGTTACATGTAACTAGTTCATTGGATGCATGACCTACTATGAGATTTCATGTGGTTCTATACATGCAATGGATATCTCATTGCATTTGGAGTGTAAATTTCCTTAGACTTGAGGTATTCAAGTCATCTTGGTCATAAAGACTTATACTTGACATTTTAGCAAGCATCTCCTAGGAGATGTAAGTCTGAGATGATTAATTATAAGTTAATATGTCTGAAGGTATTTGAATAACCCATAGAGAATTCACCACTTGTTTGATAAAGGAGACATATAACCTAAGGTCTCTTGTCAAGATTATTACTCGTAAGTATTTGGCCAAAGCATGACATGTCAAGAGGATGGTTTTCTTGGACACATGTTTGAATAATTTGAATCCACAAGATAAGAAACTATTATTGGGCTAGGTGTGACATAATTAGCCTAGTGGAGACTGACACATAGACCATGTCTTGAACCAAGTGGATATAAGATAAGTGAAAGGAACATGTGCACTGATAACTATAACTGCTGAAGGGTTTAGAATTATTCTAGGATCAATTGTGATGTTTCAGTTAATTAGGAGTCATGATGTATTACTAGGCACCACTCATGATTGATTCATAAATTAATGATTAATTATGAATGACCAACATAATTGGGAGTCTATTGGGTTACACGTACTACAAGTATATCTAAAAGACGTAAAGCAAGTTTGAGAATTGAATTTTCAAATTGAGAGAGATTAAGTTTGATAGGACCAGATGATAGGGCAAATATGAAAAGTATTTATTGGGCAGGAAGCGATGGTGTGCCACACATCTTGTAGGCAAGGTTGGATCCATTTTGATTTAGTTATAAATCAAAGTTGGTTTGTTTTAGTAATGAACCAAACGTGGTTTGGTTTTAAACCAAAAGTGGTTCAATTTTACTAAGTTAGTTTGGTTTAAAACGAAATTTAATGCTAGCGGATTGGATTGGCTTATTGGATATGGATTTGATTTTGCTTATTAAACTTTGATGGAGGTGTATAAAACCCCTCCATAGGAGAAAAATAAGACAACCTAATTAGTGAATTGAGTTTTCTTTTTCTTTCTCTCCCTCTCCCTCTCTTGTGTCGCCAAGCAAAAGAGTGTCGCCACCCTTTTTGTCACCGCCACCACCCACCGTTGGTAGCCCTTGTTGTCACCGGTCTCCCTTGGTCACCGTCCCTAGCCGACGGATGTCTGACACTATTGTCTGTCGCTAACTAAGAAGCGAACAACAACTCGAAAGGTTGCTGTCCAGATTGGTGCTGCCCACCATTGGCTGCTTTCGAAGCCATCGGCTCCTCGAGCCGCTAGTTGTCGGCTTGACAACCGCCGGTAGAAACCTTTGTGCTACCAAACAATGGCCTAAAAGGTTGTTATCCTCTCCGTTTGGTCTCGCCGGGTTGCCCTTGCTATTAGGCACCAAACCTAGCCGGGGCTCTCTCTCGGATTGTATTGTCTTCCTCCTTTGGCTAATACCAAAACAAAGATGAAACTTGTGGCTTTGAGAAGTCATATCAAAGGTATCCTGCGTGGATACAAATAGACACAATCCTTGTGAGGATTGTTAGTTGATGTTGTTCTCGCTAAACGTCATCCAACAGGTAAATTTCTAAACAAAGCTATTTTACGATTATGTCTTCACAAGTATGTTCCTATGATTATATGTGTGATGCATGATGTAATAATAATTTAGAAAATTATTATGCTTTCGTTGCATCTTTTGTGAAAATAAAATTTCAAAACGTGCATAGTGACACTAACACGAACCAAAAAGATAGCATGGGAAGGGATCTAACGGTCTTGATACATTGGAAGTACGAGAAAGGGTAGGTGGAGTGAGAAGGATGACATGAGTGAGCATCTAAGAGATGAGAAATCGGGGTGAAGCTCGTGCAAGGTAAGTTGGTGAGACGAGTGTTGAGTGACTTGTAATCGGACAAGGGTAGACTCAACCTTAGATAGACTTAGGTGTAGTCGACTGAGTTAGAAGGTTTAAGTGATCGAAAAAAGGTTTACGATCGATTGGATCTTTCGATTGACTGGACCAATAGTTCGGTCAACCAAAACACACTATTATCCTTATTTGTAATGCAGGTTATCACTGGAGTTGGATCAATTGATTGGATATTGGGATCGATCGACTGAAAGTTACGTGGAAGTTGATCCAACAGCGAGGATCCGATGTAAGTGGGATCGGGCGATTAGAGTTTAAGATCGAGCGATCGAAGGACACATGTCAATAGATCTAGAGAAGTTATCTGAAGCTAACCAAGTTTTGATAGACCAATAAGTTAATAGGTAGACCAGAAGAATGTCACGTCAGCGAAGGGATGAGCGAAGACTGTCTCGTAGATCAGATTGATTTGCCACTCAAAGGTTTTTTATCGACAAAACTTGCCTTCTTGATTAACCGGACGTGCCATGTCAACATTTGAGCAGAGACTATAAAAAGAGGCAAGGAGCTAAGTTGCAGATACAACACATGTCTACGATTCGAACTCACAGTCGAAGTCTTTTGTTTTCTCTCTTATATTCATTTGTTGTTAGAGGCTTCTCTGCTTCCATTACATTATTGAAGAGGAGAAGGATAGTTGATGGCCATTCCTATACATAGGCCTTGGAGTAGCAACATCGGAGTTTATGAACCAAATAAATCTTCTTGTCCAACTTATTTATATTTATGTTTATTAATATCTATATCATTGCTAAGCAATTATCAAGAGAAAAGATCATTTTTAATTGTAGGTACGTTATTCATCATTTCCTCTCGTGATCCGAACTGCTTTGACAACACCAACAAGTGATATATGCTAAAAATATCCAGATTGATTCTAGACTAGCTAAGGAGTACAAGTCTGTTGAGATCATGTTTTAAATTCTTTCAAACGCTCTTGCAAATGTAAACCTTAATCATACTGTGTTAGCATATCATAGATATAAGTAGCAAAAAATAAAATAAATTGCTAAAATATAGGACTTTTATGTTGTTTGACAACCCTAGGATCCTACTCCATGGCCAATGATTCATTAAGTGAGTCACTCCTCAAATTCACTCTTCTTTTCAAAGGTGGAGAAACATATATCATATAGATGTATTTTTCTCTTATAGATGAGGAATGAAATATAATAGAAACAATATAAATGAAAATAACCTAATCAAAGATCCTTAGTAGGTTTGGACTGTAACCCAACACAATGTTAGCAAATGAGTGCACAATTAAAGTAATGAACGTGAGAAATAATTGTAGATCTCAAAGTGCGTGCCTATGATCAATATTTATAGAATGAAACTAATCAACCTTAACACTCAACTGATCTATTGATCTACTAATCTCTAAACTCTATTTACAGCAACCATTGGTCATCCAATTGACCAACCCCATTGTTAGTCGTCTCAATTGTAATCCAGTTGACTCCTCTTGATCAATGTTCAACTCAATCTACTGATATACAACTAGTTTCTCAGGATTATGACTGTTCTCACTAGTGGCAGTAAAATGTGGAATTCGTCATCCTAGCGGTCCCATACGGTCGGCCATATGATCAACCATGAGGAGGTAAAATAGAAAGTTGTAGTTGACTAGTGTAAGGAGGGTTTTCTTCCTCGGTTTTACTAAAATTCGAACTCTTATTCTATAATAACAATTCTATCCCACACCAGAGCCAACCCTCGGCCCGGGCTTTATATAATATATATATATATATATATATAACTTATTTTTTATAAATATTTTTCTTCATCCCTCGCCGAAGATTTCGCTGAACGTCAGGCCGCTAGCGATTCTCCTTGCCAAAGCGCCTATTCTCCTCACCCCGCCCTCATGATTCCCCTCACCGCGCCCTCATGATTCTCGCTGCGATGACTACAGGTCTCTCTAGCTCTCTCAAAGGCGTGTCTTGTTACTTCACGCTTCTGTAAACCTTAAAAGGTCATCATCTTTGCTTTCTATTTTGATCTCTTCTATTTCAAACTGTACAACTTTGAATTAAAGATAGGGCTTGTGTAGTTGTACTCCCATAGGGCCAATTTTAGCCATTAAACATAATAGTGAGAACAATGGTATAGGATGTCAATAAAAAAAACAAACAATACATTAATTTGGTGAACAAAGTGCATAATTTTGCATTAAAGCAGGATGTCTATTGTAGGTGTGTGGATCATTAGCAACCAAATGAACGTGTATAGGTCTATGACAACTCAATTTGGTGAGGTTAGGGATTGATGATTAGGGCAAATGGCTCAAATAAGAAGTTATTCCTAAAAAAACTTATAGACAATAGGGATAGCATCGAATTGAATCACATGTTGCAATGAGAGTCTTATAACTCTCAATTATAATATGTATCAAATGAATCAAGTATATACTCTCAATTACAAGATGATTTTTGGTGGAATGTTTCATTAGGAGTTATAATCCTTAGGAATGAATTGATGATTTTTGGTAAGGGTATATACTCTCAATCATTAGGAGTTATAATCCTTGTTATAGACATTTGAACATAGAGACAATTGCATATATGTTTCATAATTTCACATAATAGCTCTCTAATTTCTGCTTTATTGTATTCAATTATTCAAGCTTAATATAAAGAAATTAGTATTGCTTGAAAATCTTATTCTATTTATAATTTTTGAAATGATGGATATTGTTTTAATAAATAGCTTAGTTAACTTCATTGAGTGGTTAGAATACTTCGTTGATAATTATTGGTTAAAATCCAATAGTAAATAATATAATATAGCTTTAGTTGACTTTAGTGTTATATTTTTTTTTTTGAAACCTTATTTACTATTGTTTTTAATTGTACAAATAATGGCTTAACTCCTAAACAATTGAATTGTGTTTTTTTTTATAAACTTTTAGGATATTTGTGTAAGGTCTTATATAAGTGGATTTCAAATTAAAATAAAATTCTCCATATCAGGTTTTATTGTTCTTTGTTTATTGCTTTTTGTTTATAATTATCTATTATCATGAAACAACTCTTTGGATATCAAAAAAGACAAAAGAGGAAAAAAAAAAAAAAAGAGATAGCCCAAAGCTTAATAGGTTCATTGAATAAATATTTTGGTAAAGAATCACATAATACAACCGAAACTTAGTTCATATTTTAATTGATGAATCAAATGCTAATGAAGATTTTGTTGAAAACAAGAATGATGAAAATGCTCAAAGTTTGTTGTATTATTCTCACTATTGTTTAATGATTCTTTTGTGAATATGTTACTGTTTTTTTTTTACATTTTTTCTTTTGTCTTAGTGTCCCTTCTACACTTGCTACTTTCGTAGCAATATATACACTTTTTGGACCTACATTTCTTGGAACTTATGACAAAGATAGAGGGACATACATCTTATTTTACCCAGTATGTCTAATGTCCTTAGTTTCATTTTTTATGCTTTTGCTTGAAGTGTTTGCTTATCTGAATAGATTTGTTGTTAGGGATTGTCCTTTGCTTTTCCTATCCCTAGCCAATATGCATATTGTTGCCAGAATGCAGAAGGCATTAATCGATTAATTATTTTTTTATGTTTGTCAGGTCACTCAAAAGTCAATACTTTGTATTGATTCCCTCAAGTTCTTTTTTTATTGTTTCATGAGTCTCAACCGAGTTGTCTCTTGAATTTCTTGATGGAACAACTCTAGTAACATGTCGGGTTTGCATATATAATGGTTCTTCAAATAGTAAGGTTAGTGTAGGATCAGTTTTAGACCAAGTTATAGTCCCTACATTGCCTGTTGGCAGTCTATACATGGAAGTAGTGCACACTAAGGTTAATATGCGGTCTTAGTTCGACCCTCTCCTACTTGATATTGCTTCTAAGTGATGCTTCCAGAACATCAATAACATGTTATTACTTAAGTTTCTTATTTTGGCTTTATTTGTGTGATTCTAAAACATTCCACCACCACCACCACTAGTGACATTCATTTCTTCGTTGAATATATGGATTGAAAATATCAAGAAATTCTAAATATTGATCCAATTTTGTAAATTCCCCATAAATGAGCTTCCTTTTTTTGTTTCTTGTCTACAGCTTGGAGAGGAATTATGGTTCACTGTTGGAGGTCAACATATTCCTTTTGGTGCATGACCACAGGTAAGTTTATTTTTCCTTTCTCTGATAGTTATGGTATGCTTCCTTAAATTATCTTCCATCATCTCTAGTAGAAATATTGCTGTTATATATCTAACAGTCACTTCTTTCTGACATGCCCCCTACACATCTCTATTTCCCTCAATAAATTACAAAGTTTTATTACAATTTCACCTAAATGTGTTTCCATGACTTACAAATTCTTATGATTTTTATAGGATATCTAGACTGAGCTTGAACCTCCTTGTGGAATCTATCAAAAGCAGGTGAATGATTCTATATTTCAGGTATCTTTTTCTTGTGTTTTACTATTCTAACTCCTTAGTACTACTTTATAGGGACTAGTGTTTGGAAAAGATTTTAATTCTTAACCACTCTGCTAAATAAATTGCTCAAGTTGCTCAAACTCAAAGTGAATAAATTTATGGCAGACCTTCTTGATGTTCTCTTCGTTCTTCTAGATTTGTTGATGTTGAAAATAAGGATTATGGAGGTAAGCTGACTAAGTTACACTTTTTTATTATTTTCCAATTTAGTGCCAGGATTTTGTGTTACATTACCCTGCTTATCTCTTTACATTCTTTGTATTACATTACTCTTTTTATCTCTTTGCATTCTCGAGTTAAATTTTTCTTCATTATCAGTATTCTTTTGTTAAAAATTCAAGTAACTGCTCTTTATAAACACCACTTACATTCTAAATGAAATTTATTACAAATAGAATTATTATTCTTAGATAATCTAATAATTTAGGAATGGAAAAAACTTTATATTCATAGTTTTAAAATTAATGCTTCATTCTTATTTCTACATGAGAATGGTAGGAATTTATGCATAAACAAAAAAGAAGTAATCATCCTAGACAAAAAAAGAAATCTTATTTCCTTATCTTATTTCTAGAAACAAAATTTTATAGATTAAAATAATTATTACTTAGATTGGTAGAAAAATAAAATTGAGACATAATTAATAGTTTTGCCCAGGGTCTTTAAACAACCAGGACTGGCTCTGTCCCACATTAGTCAACTCAATCATGTAGGGGCATAATTTCTACATTCAAAACAATTAGGGTTGTTAACGAGCTAAGTCGAACCAAGCTTGAGGGTGTTCAAGTTTGTTTTATAAGGTAACCGAGTCGAGCGGAGTCGAGCTTAAAATGAACTAAGCTTTTGAAATGATCGTTCAACTTTGACTTAGTTTATTTTTTATGAGTTTAAACTTGTCTGAAATTTGGCTTAGCTTAATTCGTTTAGATATTATTGAGCGCTCAATTCAAGTGCTTGACTTGAGCTTGACATGAGCTTTAGCTTGAGCTTGGTCCTTTTGAAAGAACAGGACAAGGGTAAACAACCAACACAAAAATAAAAATTTAGAATAAACTAAAACCAAAGATGTGAGTAAACTAAAATTTAGGATAATCTTAATTGTTTTACAAGTGTACACAATAACCCAGGATGCTAAAGCAGAAGATCAACAGATTACACGACAAAGATGTGAGTAAACTAAAACCAAGTGTCACAGGCGAGCAGCAAAGTGGCCGTCTGTTGCGCAAAAGGTGAAACACAAGGGTTTACAGAGGAGTATTATATAACTATTACCTTCTCTGCTTGGAATCCATGACGATGATTCTTTGAGGACAGGATTAGTTGCAGATCAACTAATTAAGGCAAATAATTCTATTTTTTGGGTCAAAATTGTTGTTTCTTGATTCTAGATTGAACATTGAAAATGGAAGAAATGAGATGTTAGATTTTGGTTAATTTGGAGGATGGATGGAGTTACTTTAATGTATGTGTCGATGGCCCGGTTGAGACCGTCGTCCATGGCGCGAGCGTGGACACGAAGCGAGCTCGCGAGCTCCTCGAAGGCGGCAACGGTGAGCCCTGAGTCGAGTGCGGCAGCGCCAGTCCTGGCTGCAGGGGGCTGCCGTCATCGGAACCAAAGGTTTTAATTTTTATCCTAAATTATATATTTTAGATAAAACAGCTGTTGTAAATATTCTCAGTATCTCTAAATGTATGTTGGACTCTATCATTCTTTAATTATACCATGAACATTCTGTTGGAACTCTAAAAACCAAATCGTGATTTGGTAAAAACGTTTTCCCAAGTCCAAGATTAGATTTTGGGAACAAACAAAAGTTTTTGTATCAATTAAGAAAAATGGATTGAATTAAGTCATTTAGTGGTTAATTAAATTGTGTTGGAAATTACTAAATTAAATTATCTAGAAAAATTGCATCGACTTCTATTCCAATAATGAGCTTCCAGCAGTTCGGTCTTCCAATCACCATGGGCCGGTGACAGGTTGTTCAACTTAGGCCCAACACGGACGCCTGAACGACGTCAACTAAGTCCAAACTAAGCCCATCTAGATTTGCCCATTTAAATACTTTGTGATATACTACGATTCTAGATAATTATATATAGTATAATTTTATTTGACATTCTTGAATTATTATATGTGAACCACTTAGATTTAATATATCTCAATTCTAATCCTCCGTAATGGATTCGAGAGAACTTGAACGAATTATGAGAGCCTTATGTGACAGCATTATGTGTTGTAATCTTGTTTTTTTTTAAAAAAAAAAAGATATTTTTGAACATGTAAAATGTAATAATATGGTGATTGTTAAGATGGTGTAAAATGTAAAAATATGGTGATGTTTTAATAATATATTTAGGTATCTTTTGTAGTTTGAAACTTTGAATCATGAGATATTTCCATGCATTTATCATCTTGTCGATGTTTTCTCAGACATACTTGATACATGGACATGCAGAAAAAAAAAACAGAGAAATATCTTACAAGCATCAGTGATAATGGATTACTTTGGTTGCGGTTCAAGCAATGATGTCCACTCCAAGAAACACAACGGATACTTCAATGATGAATGTGTCGTTGAGAAGAAATCCTCAGAATGGATGTATATCATTCCAGCATAAAAACTCGGGCCATTCTTCCCAATTGGCATTCCCTGGGGAAAAAACTTTTCCCTATAAATTAAATTAAAAAACATAATAAGATGATTGCTTCATAAAGGTGTAGTGTAGCCAGAGAGCACAATCAAACTAACGCCAAACCTGTAAGCTTCCAGGGCTTGCAATTGTGTTGATTGAACAAGCAAAAGCTATTCTTCACATAGACACTTGTCTTGGAAGGAAGACTAGCAACGTTGTCCATGTCTAAGGAAACAGCAAGGGAGTGATTATATGTGGCTAAGTTTGGAGAGAGCCAGATCGACGTATCAAAAATAAAATGAAACGAATAATTACAACTTAAATCTTCTGTGCTCAAAGCTTACTTAGCAATTATCAAATTAAGAAGTAAGAAATACCACTTGTAGCCACCCGCCGCAAAAACTTTCGAAAGTAAATATTCTTGATTTTCCAATTTAGAAACATCCTTGATTACCCAAGTAAATTTTTCAGGAATTGCTTATTTCACTAAGGAGAAGTATTCGCTGATTGCTTCTTTCTATAATTTGCATGCAAAGGCCTCGAATACTTCGAACTCCAAAGATGAAACAATCATTGACAAGCAATCCATACTTCAACTCCAAAGATGAAACAATCATTGACAAGCAATCCAGATTTTGAACTGTTGAGCTTGTTCAATGCAACCTTACAACAAAATCCATCATTGGATGTGCTATGGAAATAGTCTTGGCCTACATATGACAGACAAAATAATGGACAAGATAGGCACTACTACCACTATCACAAAACCAAGCACATAGATTTTAATTGCTTTTCAGTTGAAACAACACTTTCCATTTCAAAAATATTTATGGCTATGACATAAAAATAAACAATGGAGATGACATAAAAATAAACTAAAAATATATTTATCCATCGATCCAACATGAAATATATCAATATTTGTTGCAAAATAGCTAGCAACTTTCTGTATCATGATCAGTTAGTGTGGAACTTTAAATGTATTACCACCTTCCTTTTGTATGTGGTCTGCATACAGTTGATCATATATGAAGATCTTGTAGATTGCTTTGATCTCTGAATTGTTTGAAAAAGCATCATCATGTAACAGGTAAAGACCTACATGTTTCTCACCATTTTCTTCTAAAACTGATACCAGTCGCAACTTCCTACAATTGATACTTCTTCTCTTAGCTATCTTTCATAAAGCATTCCCTTATGCTTAGTCTTTGAAAGATATTAAATCTTATAAAATGAACGGAGAAATTTCACTTGTATTGAATAAAGCCTGAAGTAATGTTTGTCAAGTAAAACACTACTCAAAACTATTG
>JBBMJZ010000137.1:5507758-5520184 GCA_037833815.1 Zingiber zerumbet
AAGTTTTTTGCAAATCTGATGTTAGATCTGTTGGTGCAGAAGCACCAGATGATCAAACTCAAGTTTTGTTAAGGGTACAGGGTTCAAAGTTAAGGGTTATTATGGTTCTAATAAATCTGACTAGGTGCGTAGGAAAGTCCTAAGCGATCTTAAGCAAGGTAAAAGTCCTAGTGAATAATAGCCCTAATTGTGGCTAGGCAAGGAAGTCCTGGTCCGAGGGACTGGGTAGCAATCTTAGTAGGTCGAGGACATCAGCTGAAAAGGTGAAAGTCCTGGAGGTCGTGGACACCAGGTGGAAGAATAGACGGGTCGGGGATCAGACATCCAGTGGAAAGTTCTGAAGTCTCGGATGCTAAGCAAAAGTCCAAACGGTCTAGAAGACCAGTTTGACATTAGGTAAACTCTCCTGAGAGTAGTAGGTGAGGATATGTTCTTCGTTGAGGGAATAGTAGGCGTAGTTCTACTTAGGGTTTCATGGAAATTCGAAAGTCAAAACCGGACAGTTTCAAACTGTCCCAAGACTGTAAAACTAATTAATAAATACTATTTTATATTGTACTAACTCTGTTTTGTATGTTACTCTTTATTATTCGGCTAACATAATCTTGCAGGAGTAAAAAACTCAAAGAACAGCTTAGGTGAACCGTGAACAGTGCTTGCGGCCCCCCTTGTGTTGTTGGAGACACCTCGGATGCCTTGACCAAAGACCTCGTGTGGAAAGGCATGGAGGCGCCTCCCATGTAGCTGGAGGCGCCTTGGAGCTTGGCGCGGAGGTGCCTCGGAGCTCCTAGAAGGCGCCATCTAGCGGATAGAAACCGTAGATTGCGGAGGTTATTGAGTCTAAAGCTTAAGGGACGAGTTTTACATTTGGAGGCGCCTTAGATGTAGTTGGGGTGCCCTCAACGCTCAATAAAAGCACTATTCGGCCAGAATGCTACAACACTTCCAATGAACAAAGCTACAACTTCTGGTTTCAATTCGACGCTCAGACGCTCGCCGCGCTACTTCGACTTTCGACTACAATGCTGCGATGTTGCTCCGACAACTGCGCTCTACACTGAATTTTAATACTCTCGGTATAATTTATTTTACGTAAACTTGTAATCATCCTTTTGTACGTTTTTTTTAATTACTGAATTGCTAGTGAATTGTCCAACGAAAGCGATTGTCGATCGCGAGTCTTGGAATAGGAGTCGTCACATGTTCCAAACAAAGTAAAACCAACTTGTGTCAATTATCTTTTTATTTCCGTTGCTTTTATTACTCCGAGTTTCTTTTACGAAAAACGTGGAAAAGCCACGAGCGTTATTCACCCTCCCCCTCCCCCTCCAGCACTTTCGATCGTACAAGATCTTGCTCACACTTATTACTTCTAGCCTTTCTTAAAATGACCATCAACCTTTCATTGAATGAGAGTAAGCTTGTGTTCGCAACTAGAGATTGGAGATCCTCTCTTATGTAAGTTGATTGTAGTTAATTATGTCAGTGATGCTTCACAAATTTGGTTCAATATATTTAGAATTCCTTGCAAAATGGTAAGTAAACTAGAGCAACTGATAAGTAGATTCTTTTTGGGTGGGTCTAGACAAGAAAGGTATTTTAAAGTCACTTGAGCTATTATGATCCCCTATGAAGGAAAGGGGCTTGGGTCTTCTGGATTTGGTCACTCTTAATTCAGCATGCCTTTCAAAGCATATTTGGTCTATTACTCTCAAGGAAATGTTATATATGAGGTGGACTAACTGAAAAAAATCTGGTAAAGGATTCCATTTGGTGCATATGAATTCCTACCTCTTATTCTTTTTGGTGGAGCATTTTTAATTTTAACAGTTTGATTTTGGGCTAAGTTAAATATTTTATTGGAATAAGAATCGTGCATTGGTTGGATCCTTGGCTTTAAGATGAAATTATTTTTCTGGAACACAGCATATGAAACAATTCCTGACTAAGCTATTGAAAAGAATGGTTGGAATAAAAAATTTATATTTAGTCATTCCCTTTTGGGTGCTTGAGATAAAATTGTTCATATGCCTTTTTTTCTGGTTGGGTGAAAAGGATGTGGTTATTTGGAATTCCTCACAAAAATGATTCTTTCTGTGAATGCTTATGAAGCTTTGTAGGATGGGAATAGATCTATTGTTAAATGGTGGAGCCTAATATGGTTTAAAGTTCATCTACCAAGGTTTTCTTTCATTTCAGGGATTTAATTTCATGGAAAATTGCCAACTCTGGATATAATATGGTTGGGGAATATTGATTCATAATTATTGTTGGCTATGTTGAAACACTAGGGATCAGTTGACCATTTATTTTTGGATGTTATTTCTCTCATGAGGTGTGGCATGATGTTAATGATTCAAGTGCTTGCTTTTGTTCTCCCTTCTGTAGTTGGAGTTTAGAAGAGAGAGATCTGAAAGATTGGTGGATACAAGATTATTCTTAGTGTGCGGAAATTTTTTGGATGTGCAGCTATGGTTGGTGTTGTATGACATGTGGGCCGTGTTGATGTGTGCTGCAATGGCAATGGCTATGCCCAGTGAAGTAGCTAGTTGTGTTCAGTTTTGAATTATGATGAAACTTTTGCCAAATTGATCTATTATTTTGTTCTCAGATCTGATTGTCAGTATACCGATTCAGTTTTGGCAGATCATCAGTATGCCACAGAGCTTGGTTGACACAACCTGAGAAGTATTTTGAACTAACTATTCTGGTAGACTGATATGCAGCTTATTCTGTAATTTGTTCATATCAGTAAACCAGATATCTTCAGTTTATCTACTGGGATTTGATGGTTGCTCTGCTCATTTATGTAGTAACTGAATTGAGGTTGCTGTTTCTGCTAAAATTTTGAAGCTTAATTGGAGGCTTAGTAAAAGCTGTGTTTTCTAAATCTATATAGTTTTTTCTGCTTTCAGCTATTTTCAAGGAGGCTTTGTTTTTACTACTTTCCTTTATAGTGTGCTATTAGAGGGCTTTTCTAAGATCATTATGAATGTAGACGAGTCAATAAGAGACAAAGTGTCAAGATAATCTGCACTGAGTGTATCCATTAGCCATTAAGTGAGATTTGAGTTAGTTCATACTTCATAACACCATCACATTGGCTTTCATAATCTGGGGTTTTTCAAGTCTTACAAATACAATGTTTTCGTGTTAGTAGGTTTTTTCCAAACTTTTCAAATACAACATCTCCATATTAAGTTCCAAATGGCATGAGAGATCCAACTTCAGCATACAGACTCTTTCAGCTTGATTATTCATGGCTCAGATGAGCACTACACATGGATCTAATAGGCTTGTAGGGCCCAAATCTTGGTTATCTCAAGAAACCAATGTAGCAAATATATAATGAAATAATAAGGCTAGCACATAAACTGAGTCACTTCTTCAAGCATGCATCAGTGCAGAAAATGACAGCATTAACACTCATTTTTACATGTTAAAAACCCCTTGCAAAGCAGAGGGTAAAACCCCACCTGAAGAGGAAATCCACTAATAACCAATAATGAGAACACAATGTTTATCACGGTCTACTTGGAACTAGAGTAAATCTAAACATACCATAGTGTATGGTTGAGAGAACATGAGGGATACCTCAACCCAAGTCTTGCCTCAATCCACCTTCCTCACCCTTTAAATGGCTAGAAAAGTCTTCCAAGTTAGATGGTCACACTCCTGGTCTCCACTTTTCATCTCTTAGGTTCTCCTCCAAGAACACTAGAAAACTTGAAGTGGGTGGCCCTTGTTAAATGAAAGAGATCATCTAATAATTTCTGCCAATTTGCACTAATTTCATCCATAATTATGTTTGTTTTTATTATATGCATCTGATATTTTCCTGATTCGCAATGATATATTTCTGTTACATATTTCTACATATGTATTTCCTCTTATGCTATGTTGCAATATCCATGATCACAAAAAAATATTTAATGAAGAATTATTTTTCAATCATCTTATTTGATAGTTGTAAACTGTGTAATCTATCCAAAATATGCAGCTGCCTCTTTGATGTCTTACTGCACCGAACAGGGTCTAGCCCAACGTTCTCACCTGGGGTGTAAAATTGCCCCACTTCCTGAACCATGGGGAATCTGGAGAATATGTAATTACTATAGTCACTTGGGGATTAAAACATCATGCTTCAGCTCTCCGATTTCTATTCTATAAATTTGAATCTTATTTTTTTTAGCAACTTGACCATTTTCCTGTAGTTGATAACGGACTTAAGGCATGATGCTAAACCAAAATTCACTCATCAGTTTCCAATCATATTGATTTTTTTATAAATATTATGTATTTCTATATTATCCAATAAGCGTGAGAATTATGCATCATTGAAAATTTTATGCTGCTGCATATTTCGTATATTATTGTGTTAACTATTGTATTCTTAAAGTTATTAGTTCTCTCAGGTTTTGTTTTCTGCAAACTAATATTTTTTTTTGTTGCAGAATGACTATGTTCAGTCAGATCAACAAGCTTTCTACTACATTGAAAAGGCAGTTGACCAGGTATTTTTGCTGCAACATTTAGTAGTCTTTGCTGATGTCCAAGCATTCTAACTATGGTTAGTTTTTGCTCCAGCTGCATCCAGGTGCTCTTTATCTGTTAGGCGCAGTATATGTAACCGGAGAGTGTGTAAAAAAAGATGTTACTTCAGCTATGTGGTGCTTTCACAGAGCGTCAGAGAAGGCATTGTGTTCTTTGTTATCATTCATCTCCATTGTTAACTTCCATCCAATGATATAAGCTTTCAAGTTTTGAACATTGATACTAATTTGATTGAAATATTCAAAATCGGAAACTTTTAACTTTTTTATTTAATCCGTGACAGGGTCATACTGGAGCAGCAATTGCTTATGGATCCCTTTTGCTTCAAGGTAATTCAGCTGTATGCTTTTTTGTGCATAGCTATAGTATCTTCTCCACTTGTAAATATAGCAATGATTTTAACCAAAACAAAGACACCAATTGCAGGTTATGAAGTGCCAGAGGCTATAACCAAGTTTGATTCAAAAAGAAATTCTTCTACTGGTGGTCTCAGGAATAAAGGAAAGAAAAACATTGTTGATCCACTTGCATTGGCAAAGGAACAGTTTGAAGTTGCTGCTGGTGCGGGTTGTGACCTTGGTCTTCGCTGGTTGAAAAGGCTTGCTGAAGATGAGAAACTAATGCAAAAGACAACCTAGCGAGAGGCCTTCGGGATTACAACATTTGTTCAAAAAGATTTTTAATATAAATAAATGTTATCTTGGATCATATATAACCACATATGCAGGTAATAAATATTGTACATTGCATCTGCATATTCTTTGAAAGATTGATTGATGCCTAATACCGGCTTGGCTGACAGTTGAGAATCATTGCAAACAAGGCTTGGCCAAAATTTATATCGTTACAGCATGCTTACCAGTTTTTTTTATTTAAGATATATAATTTAGGATAAAAAAATTATTTTATTAAATTTAGATATCTATTTTCTAATACATTATATACTAGTTTTCTTATTTCTTCCCGCTTTTATAACATTTAGGAAATGAAATTTATTCTATAAATTTAGAGAAGTACTGTTCATAAATATTTAATTGAAGAAATAGATAGAGTAGCTGATGTAAAATTTTTTTTAATTATTCTATTTAAAATTTAAGAGAAAATTTTGAAATAAGATATCTCAGGTAAATGCTCCTATGCCAACAGAACAATTAATTTGATTCATTTACCATGATTTAATCCAGGGGTATATAATTGAATTATTGTACACTTCTGTTCTAAAGTGTCTCCTTTTAGTTGAGACTAATGAAACAAACTCTGCTAATACCAATCATCCAGTGCAAGTGATATGGTCCAAGGAGATCCAACCATTACCCCTCTCAGCACCTAATTAAGTCAGATACAAGTTAATTTCATGATTTACTTTCTTTCATATAACTTAGAATGGATTGTAAAGGACATTTAAGGTGAACATAATTACCTTTTGTTACAAAGGAAATCTAACCATTGACCCTCATACACTAGCACAATTGATATTTGTATGTGGTGTTGTTGCAATAGGTTGGATTGATTCTAAGCGCGTGCGAAATGTATCACAGATCACCTGTCCTCATGCAAAGGGTCACTGTGTTGGACGATCCTGGTGATTTATCTCTCTTCTATATCACATAGGGTAGTCCTGGAGGAGCCCTCGGGGGTAAGGTTTATCACCTATTGTTGTAAAAGGAGATCAAACCATTGGCCTCGGGCTACAGTGCAATAATTAGGCCCTTCAAGTGGTAAATCAGATATTTAAGGGTTGAATCTTAATTGTGGTACACGGTAGAGATTTTCCTCTAAAGAAATGATAATTCTAAGAAATTGACCATTTGGATGGACCTCTATGAGTACTTTTAAATTTATCCTGATAATTAATAGAAAAATTTTATAGTATAAGATTGAAATTTTAAAATAAATAGATTCTTAGAACTAGATATAAATTATAAAAAAAAAATAAAACCATTGGTGAGGGTATTATGTCAGAATCTACTTGTACTTCTCATATTTATCTGATGGAGATCAGTAGGGACGAACAGTCCACCTTTAGAATTAATTAGACCCAATGCTCACATACGTAGAATTAAAAAAAATTGATAAAGTCATTTATCAAACTTGGTGACGAACAATTCGAGTTGTGCAAGAGGTGTCTGCCGGTTTGTGGTATGTCTTACAAGTGGCAAAAGGTGTTCGTCTCCCGATTCTCCCTCAATTTGTTATAGGATTAATAAAAAAAAAGTAAATTATACTGATTAAAGAGGTAAATAAATAGAAGAATAAATTATATGAGGTGCAGAAATTTACACGGGGCCAGTCTTGAGGTTTGTATAGGTCGAAAGAAAGAACTAGAGAAGTGGAGGGGGAATAGTGAACATCACTTTTTTACTTTTTTTTTTTTTTAATACGAGTTAAAACAATAGAATAATAAGCAATGGAACAATACTAATATTTTGTTTTACTTGGTTTACGGCTCATGTTGCTAGTCCAAAGTCCACACTCATTGTTTGTTTTCGTTGGACAATTCACTTAGAGCTCAATAAGTACAAGAAATTGAATTAAAAAAAATGAAACTTTAATAAAAAAAGGACAATTATATCTACAACTCGGAAAGAGTATAGACTTAGAGAATGTTATCGGAGTAGCATTTACGCATTGCAGCAGAGTTTCAAAGCAGCGCAAGAGTCCTTTGATAGTATAAGAATGGTGTTGAAAGCGGTTGGTTGAGATGCTTTTATAGGTCATTCCAAGTGCCTAGATCCTTTCCAGATGCCTCCATTGAGGCCTATCAAATCCACATTCGTCACCAACTTATCCACTTTCAGGCATATGGACCACTCCCAGGCGTATGAACAGCTAACATAGTAACACCTCGTCGAAGCTTTATCCTGGTCGAGTTTATCCTGTCCCAGGCACCTAAATCCCTTCCAGACGCTTGAATGCTGACGTGTGCCAACCAGTTAGAGTCTGACACCTTATCCTGCTGCGAGCCGAGGTGAACAGGGCATCTGGATCCTTGCTAAACACTTGGATCATATTAGGACGCTCGAATCCATTCCAGGCGCTTGGATCAATATTTTTCAGGCTTTTTGATTTATGCATCACAGAGTTAGCACATAAAACACAAAAATAATATGAAATAAAATATTTTGATAGACTTTGGACTATCCAGTATTGAATTTCAGATTTCGCTGAAACCCTGGTCGGATCGACACCTACTTTTCCCTCAATGGGGAACGTGCTTTTACCTACTCCTTTCAGGAGAGTTTACCTGCTGCCAAACATTCGGTTCTTCTGATCTGTTTGGGCTTTTGCTTAGCATTCGATCTTGACTTTCGGGACTTCCTACTAGAGGTCCGGTCCTCGACCCACCTAAACCTCTGTCTGGTGTTCGCTACCCCTAGAGCTTCTTACCTAGTGTCTTTGACCTTTAGGACTTCTGCCCAACACCCTCGATCTACCAAGATTTTTTTCTAGTCCACTTGATAAGGACTTTCTTACCCAGTCTACTTGACCAGAACTTGTCCAATCTACTTGAGCTGAACTTCTTTGTCTAACCTCAATTAGGACTTTCTTATGCACTTAGTTAACCTTATTAGATTATAATAACCCTTAACTTTGAACCTTTGGTAATATCAAAATACAAGTTTGATTAGCTAGTGCTTTTAACACTGCTAATCTCCCTATTTTTGATTTATAGAAATATAGTTCAAAGTTAAGTAAAATATAACATTTTTAAGATAAAATTTAACAAAAAAATTTTCACAATAAGAAGTTTGAGTTTTTCAAGTGTTAAATGTTCTTGAATTTCTAAAGTTAGGAGTTTAAAAAATACTCTCCCTTTATTTAACACTTTCCTCCTTAAAATTTTGAAAATATATTTTAAAAATTTACATACTTTATTTTTAAAAATAGATGAACTTAACCCCTATTAAAAAAATGTTAGGAAGAGAAAATAAAAACACTAGTTTTGAAAATTATGCAAGTTAATAGAAATTGCTCAGGTTTTTAAAAAGTTTAGCATGGAAAACACTTTTGCAAAATAGATAATTATTTGAAAAACTTTGCTTAAGGTAACTTTGAAAAATAATAAGCACTTTTCAAGATTTTTCAATTGAATATTCCAATTCAAGTAATAAGGTTGAGTAATAATTCAAAAATGATTTAAGCAAGAAAAAAGGCAAGCAAGATTTACTTATAATCTAGACATAAAAAAAATTAATGATTTGCTTATAATTCAAACATGATTGAAAAGAAAAATTAATAATTTTAGAAAAAATAATATTTAAAATATACATCTATTTTCTTTAAAAGAAATATCTAATATTTAGCTATTAACTGATTATTAGAAGATAGTAGTTTTCACATCGTTAGTCAAGTTAAGTAAAATGTCTAGCTAGCTATTTACTAAGAAGGATTATTTAACTTGATCAATTTGAGTTAGTATTTTTAACCTATATTTATAATGATATATTAATATAAGCATATGAAATTCATGCTTGGTTCTATACATATCACATCATTCTAAATATTTTCAATACAAAAATAAGGTATTCTTAATGTGCTTGTAAGATGTTGGCTATATAAACTTATTGGTTTATACTTTTAAGAGGAAAACCTAGGTTAAGTTCAATTTTAAAAAACACTACAAGAAAATGATAATTTTTTACTTGGTATAATAGTAAAAATGTCAATAAAAACTCAGAATATATTTTTTTTAAAAAATGAATTTTGAAAACAACTTGGATTTTTGAAAAAACAATTTAAAGGTCCTATTCTACTGAAAAATATGAGTCAACCATCAGGAGCAATATATAAATCAAAGTCAAATTCAAGTCAAAGATAGTTAAAAGAGTCAAAGTCAAGTCATGTAGCCAAAATAGTATCAAGATATAAAATCTGACGATCTACTGGAAAGATGGTGGAGGGGGGCATGAGCTCCAAGATCTGAGCATATCCATCAGCTGGAGGTGTCGAGTTTGATTCACCTCCCTAAGACTATGTATCTCCTATCTAAGACCAGTCACAGACTCCTCAAGTCTAGTGGAGGACTCCTCAAGTTAAATGACTCTGTCTTCTAGGGTAGGAGGGATTAGAGGTGGAGGAAGCTGAAGAAGATTAGCGAGAATATCAAGCAGGTCCTCCTCCTTTGCTAAGGCTGGATCTAGGTTAGGTTGTGGCTGATCCTATGGGTCAGGCTTAGGCTGATCCTGTCACGACTCCAGAGGAGTCCCTACCGACGAAAATTCGGTAGCATCTCCCCTGTACCAGTGACAATATGAATCTTGAATACATAGCCCTCAAGGCCTCTTAAACCTCAGCCAATACATCTGGAACAAATACAATAAAGAAAATATACATTCCATACAGTTTGTAGTAGTACATCCTCCGGTTGACTATACATAAATCATAACCACGTAGTTTAATAAAGACAACCTCTGGCTGACAACATAAAATGAAAAGAACGCAACGATATTTAAAGCATCATAGATATATATAAAACCTACCCCACTACAACGAGGAAAATCAATCCACCAAGAAAGACCTTCGCAACAGAAAATGAGGGTAGTATACCCAAAATTCAATATAAAAATCCACGAGTGTAAGAACTACACTTCACCAGTTTGTAGGTCACATAGCAAGGAAACAAAAGACCAAAAATAGAAACCGTCCAGACATGGAGAGGGGACTAACAGCTAGAACCTGAAATAAGAATAAATCAACGGAGTGAGTTTAATGAACTTAGCGAGTATCGAGCAGACATGCATAATACAATATAACTATCAGTAATAGTCATGCAATACAGTCTCTTGAATAATAATAGGTAATGCAAAACTGAACAACGGGAGAAACTGTACTCACCAGGACCTTCTATTGCGACATAAGGGTGTGAACCATACAAACAGATACAGGATCGTCAGACCAAATACATAATGTCTCCTGTATGCATGTCAATCATATGCAGCCATCACAATGCAACATCCAAAGTGCATCAATACACACGAAGAAATGCGCTCTGCCGTCACTACTCCTGAGTGACCGAGTGGACAGGATGCTGTCGGAGTACACCTATTCTCATACCCCAACTAAATGGGGGAGCCTAAACTCTCATCTCCCTGTATCATAGTCAAGAGGAGGGATCCCTGTCCGCTACCACGCTATGTCATCCCTATCCATGAGCGGCTGAGCGGAGCCTTGATAGAGCAACTGCACACACCCTGCCTGAAGTACCA
The DNA here is from genome assembly GCA_037833815.1 of Zingiber zerumbet. Lineage (NCBI taxonomy): Eukaryota > Viridiplantae > Streptophyta > Magnoliopsida > Zingiberales > Zingiberaceae > Zingiber > Zingiber zerumbet. Next base: position 5,518,519 of record JBBMJZ010000137.1, read on the forward strand.
CTAACCCATGAGTGGTTGTGTGTTGAAGATGTGCTAACTACAAATGAGCCGATAATCACCCAACATGCAATCATGCAAGATGGTGCATGATGCTATAACATGTAACACCTGGCAATATGCACTTCCATATGATATGTACCAAAAAGAACAATGAGACCGTAACAATGATCTAGGTATCCTAAGTCTAGGTACACATGTCAGGAATATCTAGTGGCTAGTTCTGTACCCAGTAATGCCTTGTATGTCACTACTTCTATGAACATAAGTACACATGGCAAGAGTCAAGATGATATAGGCTTAAATGCGTAACAGATAAAAATAAAGGCATACCACAGGTATCAAGTAGTGACATACCAAGGCAAATATAAACATAACAATCACTACTAGCTATAGCATACTACGCATATCATAATGACCGTATCAAAAGAAGATAAGTCAAAGGTAGCTATCTCAAATATAGCGCGTGCTAAAGTAATCCCACTTCAAGCGGCTTGTTGTAAATTAGGGTCCTGTAACAACATGTATAATTTATCTACTCCCATGTATATCAAATAGCTAAACCAAATTCCTATTTACCAGGAGCCCTAATTTATTTATTAACCTTGGTTAATTAACAAATTGGATCTAACCCAAGCCTTAATTCAAATCCAACAGATAACCTCAATCGTTTCGAAACGACATGATTAACTATCCTTAACCATACCAACATCAACTCTGATTAAGCTAAAACGAGAATCAGATTTCCAACAACTTACCTTACTACAAGGCTTCTCCTATTGATACACGACTAGGGAGAGTGATGGTCGGAGTTGATATCCAGAGGTTTCTTGTGCTGGAATTCGGTGATCGGAGCTACAATGCCTCTACTTAATATCGACAGCTCCCTTCTCGCCCGAAACATGGCAAGCGGCTGTCGCGGCCGGTGAAGAAAGGATTGAGGTGATAGCCTGATTTCAGGGCTTGGGAGAAAGAAATCCAACGCTGGGAAGCCGGGCTTCACTTCGGAAGATCTAGAGTTCAGATTTGTGCCTCTTGACCGAAGATGTCTTGCTTGTAGGAGCGATTTGGAGAGGAGAGCAACTGTTGGGGGTTTAGGTGAGGGGTAGAGGAGATGGAAAACTCGGCTGGCGACAGGTGTTCGGTGTCCGCAGCCGGAAGAGGGTCGGTAACGACCAACAATCGACGACGTCGTGGGCGAAGACGGGCGGAGTGTGAGGCGCTGACAAAGAGGAGATCGGAAGGGGAAAATGGGGAGAGCTCAAGCCTCCGGTGGCCGGTGATCGACTAGTGTCGATTTGCACGTCGGGTGGTGGTGCGAGGGGGTGAAGAGAAGGTCGACGGAGATCGGGGAAGAGGAAAGAATCGGGAGAGATATTAGGTATTTATAATTTGAACTTAGGTTTAAGAAAATCAAAACCTGAGTTTATTCCTCAATCAACTTCTATTTTTGGATATTCCAAATAGGTTTTTCCCAAGCCTATAAATCCATCCCCTCAAAATACGTCATACGAGCTCTGAAAAATTCCTAAAAATTTTTTAAAAATTTTGTTAAGGTTATTCATCCATTAAACCTTATTCTTGTTAGGATATATACTAAAAGCCTAGCTTTTGGTATGAACATTTAATAGAAATAAAGAATCACATTGGTCAAATATCTACATTTATG
>JBBMJZ010000137.1:5547296-5560905 GCA_037833815.1 Zingiber zerumbet
TGAAGTTCTGCATGCAATACTTATCAAAATCTGCAAGCAATACTTATGAAAATCTGCTTATTAAAAATCTGCATACTATACTTATAAAAATCTGCATGCTATACTTATCAAAATCTGCTTATTAAAGTCTGCATACTATACTTATCAAATCTGCACTTAATGGGTCTACACTTCTATGTTGTTTCCAACAAGGCAGAGCATGAGGAAAAGATAATTACTTCTGCTATCAAAAGTTAAACCATGACATACTAAAGCATGCATTCAGTAGATCTACAGATTCTGATCCGTTTCCAGCAAAGCAAGGCATAAGGTAAGAATGCTCTCACTATAAAAGAAATTGATACATAAAGATGATGGAATGCTTGAATCTGCTGGAATTTAAAACTTACACACAGCGTGCTACTGGAATAGGAATCCAGAACAGAAGTTAAACACCAAAATTCATCTGTACATTACTAAAAGCATGCTACTAGAACTTCCAAAAACAAGAACCCTAAACATCATAATTCCCTACAAATTCTGCTCATGGAAATGTCGGCAACACAAATGCTTCACCAATTCAAATCTAGCCATAAATTTCATTACAATAAGAAAATAGAGCTTCACTGATCTAACTTAAATCACCAGAAATCACAGGAACCCAAAGGAAACCAGCCGAACAACAGGAAGGCACAGAAACACCAAATTAGAGCTCGTTCGCAAATCAAAACTTGCGGAACTACTCCTACTGCAGGTGAGTAGAAACTCACCTCGCTGTTCTTGGACTTACAACCGGAGAAAGAAAGAAGAAAAGCTCTAAGGTTTCGGTCAACTCAAGTCTTCCGGCTCCTCTTCGTGCGCCTATGTGTGCTCCTCGTTGAGAGACTCGTGAGGATGTGAGGAGGCCTTCGGATGAACCTTGGCCGGCCACCGGAAAACCATGCCCTAATCCTTCTTGCATTTTCGCCCGAGAGCCGCCGTTGCTCGTGAATGAGGGAGAAAGAATTCGAGAGAGGAATTAGGTTAGGTCACGGTAAAACCTAAGTTCTCTTCTTATAACTTTAATATTATGTTAACTAACTATTGCTTATATATAATTCGCTTCCTTTCTTATTAATAACATCCGCGTGAACACTTGGTCAGCCGCTCCGCTTAAAGCATTTGCTGCGGTCGGAGGTTGCTGGGTCAAGCCTTGGCATCGGCAAATTTCTGCAACATTTTTAAACCTAAGGTATTCCTGCTTCAAATAAAGCATATATATATCTCGTTCCACATTTGTTTACAAAACAACCGCGGAACACTTGGTTATCTTGCTTCGCTTAAGGCTTATGACTTGTCCGAGGTCTACGGGTCTCTTTATTTTTTGAAACTTCTTCCTCTTGGTAAAAATACCAAACGACCTCCAAAAATTGCATAAAAATACTCTAAAAATCTCTAGAATATTTCTATAACATTTTCAATTATTTTAAAATTACTTTTAGGACTCGAAATGAGAAAATTTGGGATGTTACAATATATATATATATATATATATATATCTGCTATTCTTAAATTAGATTTATTTTAGTAAAAATAGCGAGAAATTAGAACAAGAAACATTCGAAAAGCATAGACAGCCTGTGACGAATCTAAAATCCAAGAACCATTAGAAAAGCAGACATGCATAATTGTCGAGCCAACCAACGACGACGAGTCTAAAGTGTAAGTGTCAAGTCAATGTAATTGGAGGTCTCTCCTGGCTTCACGTTCGAATATCCTCCGCCTTCCCCTCCTATCCATTGCCTCCCAATTGACTCCACTTCGAGTTTAACAACCGGTGCGGGAAAGTGCCAGCACTTCTCTCCACACTGCAGCGTAGAACGGCAAATATCTGCACCGTTATAGTAGCTTATGCACCGTTGTAGCAGCTACAACGTTGTAGCAGCTACTCACAATAGCTGCTACACGTTGTAACAGCTTCTGTATAGTAGCTGCTATAACGTGTAGCAGTGTTATTGTATAGCAACAATATAGTAGCAGCTACTGCACCGTTATAGTAGCTTTTACACCGTTGTAGCAGCTACTGCACCGTTATACCAGCTTCTGCACTGTTGTAGCAGCTACTGTACCTTTGTACAGCTTCTGCACAGTTGCAACAGCTTTTGCACTGTTATAGCAGCTTCTGCACCGTTGTAGCAGCTTCTGCAGCTTCTGCACTGTCGTAGCAGCGACTGTAGCGTTGTAGCAGCTACTGTACCGTTGTTGCATCTACTGTACCATTGTAGTAGAGGTGACTGTTGTAGCAGCTACTGCACTGTTGTAGCAGCTTCTATTTCGTTGTAGCAACTTCTGCGCTGTTGTAGCAGCTTCTGTAGTGTTGTAGCAGCTATTACACCGTTGTAGCAGCTATTGCATAGTAACTGCTATAAGTTGTAGCAGCTACTATACTGTTGTAGCAGCTATTGCACTGTCGTAGCAGCATCTGCACTGTTATAGCAGCTTCTGCACAATTGTAGCAACTACTGCACTGTTGTAGCAGCTAATACATAGTAACTGCAACAAGTTGTAGCAGCTACTATTATAGCAGCAACTGCATAATAGCTGCTACAACGTTATATTATCACTACCATAATAATTTTTTGCATGTAATAATAGGAGAGAGAAGATAAAATATCATTTTAGTTTTTAAATAAAAGAGAGGAAAGTTGTTGCATGCAGATGAAAAGAGAGATTAAACAATTTTATAGTTGTTGTATGCAGATGAGAGAGAAAAGTTGTTGCATGTAGATGAGTGAGAGATTAAAAAAATTAGATTTTGGCCAAGTCAGATAATCCACGTCGGATTTCGCTCCTTATCGTGCATAAAGTGTCGCTTAGCATATCAAATATATATATATATATATATATATATATATATATATCCATATTTTGTGGGCCGGCCTATCTATAGTGTTTCCTTGTAGGACTACTGAACTGGGCCGGGCCGCTGACCTCGCCGTCGTTTGGTTTGTTTTAATGCTTCACGGCGATAGATTTGCTCGCTCACTCGCTCGCTCATGGCGGCGGCATCCGCTTCGACGCCTGCCTTGGCTGTTAGGGTTTCACCGGCTTCCCTCTGCTACAAAGAAACTAGCAGGGCGCAACACCTCGTAAGCGTCTCCTTCTCGTTCGTCTCCTCGGCGTCTCGTCTCCCCCGCTCGGCCCTCCGCCTCGTCGTCCCCTTCGCTCGGCCAAGGCGAAGGAGTAGCTCTGCGCCCATCAGAAGAGAAGAAAGGCCTCCCAGGCAAAAGGTACTCACTACCACCTTTACTCAATTTCCGGAATCCCCAGCTCTTATCATATTTTTATTAAGATTTTTCAAGTCATTTGGTCTTCTTATGCTTGGGCACAACAGGTTCCGTTCCCCTGGATAAAAGAATTTTTTTCCCCTCGAAAATTCTCAGCTTTAAGTAATGAAATAGTGTATGACATATTTCTCTCCGAATAATAGTTCTAATGGAACTTATTTCATACATGAATATGTGTCCTGCTTTATATTGTGCCTATGTTGGATTGCTAATGAATTGTGTATCATAGGCTATTTGAGTTAGTTATATTATATGCTTGAAGTTATGCCTTTCCCTGTGTTAATAATGCGTCTGATTTATTAGATAGGTGTGTGACCATTACCAACAACTTATTGATATCCAGATAGGCACGAGAAGAACTCGTTTAGTAATGAATCTGGTGAGTCTTCATTTTTTAGGTATCCCTACTTCCCTCTTTTAGACTAAATTAGTGTTGCTCGTGGTATCACGGTTTCTTGTGGCAAGAAGACATTTTTTTCATCTCCTCAAGTCTTCGCTTAAAGATGAGAGATGACGAGTTCTTTTGTAGGTTTATCTTTATAGTTCTCACAGCTTTTAATCATAAATCAGTAAATCATTCAGGCATCAGCTGATAAAGATATATATACATAGTTCTCCGAACATATCTTCATTGTCTCAAAGACTAGATGCCACACTTTGACTCCTAAGTCTGTGAATTTCTTGTTGTTTTTTAATTCTACATTGGGGTTTATAATGAAAAGGGAGATGTTTAAACTGTATAAAATGAACATTACCTAAGATATGAGAAGAAATATCATTCATTTAGAAAGGAGAAGCAAACTTATTGATATTCTATACATAGTTGATTTCATTCCCTACCAATGGCTATTCAATTCCTTGCCTAATCTGTTCCTTGAACCAAACACGCCATTAATTTGATGTGTGTTCTTCTGTGGGAAAAAGTTTGGTGGAGTATTTCTATTTCATTATATCAATACATGATTTAACATGTAGGAAGTGACATTAATTAACAAAGACTTGAATTACAATTTCAATTTCTTATTTTGTAGATTGTCCACTTTTGTGTGCCAGATCAAATATGGAGTCTGACCAAAATTATAGTTGAAAAAGAATGTAGGTTGAGTTTGCTTTAGAAAAGATTCGAGTTTTCCTGTAAAAAATATAAAATTTTAAAAATAAAACAAGAAAATGTGTTACCATAGGTTTGTCAGTTCCTTAAGAAATAAAATTTAGTTTTTGTAAAGAGGATGATTGACCATTTTCAGAAACAAGAAAAAATTCTTCATTTTTTTTATTGTACACTTTATGGTATTCTTTTGCTAAAAATTCCATCCCTAATTTGAGACATACAAATTGAGTTTCCAAAATGCTGAAGAATAAAAAAAATATGCAGGAAAATAGAAAATATTTTATGAAACCCACAGCACTTTCTCAGCAGCTTCACATTTGGTTCTTCATTTTGTTTTTGTCAAATCATCATGTTAACAGATTCAAATTTGCAAACTAAATGAGCTCTGTAGTGAAATGGCCATTGTTATGGGAAGCAGTCTCTTGCTGCTTTGTTAACAGAACATGGCAATGTCAGAAGCAAATCAAGTATGCTCCTGCAAAATTGAACTTTTTCATCAATTTTAACATCTTAGAAGATCATCAATCAAAGTTTTCCTTGGTTCCCTGTATAAATTCAGTTAGATTATACTATTCTTTGTTTGATGCGTTTTTTCTCTTTGCAGATTTTTTTTCTAGTGTTTTAACATCTTATGTTTCATTTATAAAAAAAGAAAAAAAAAGAGGATGGATTGGATAAGAAATGAAAATATTATAGAGAAAGTCAGAGTTGCATGAGAGCAAATTCCGAGAGAGACATTTAAAATGGTATGAACATGTATTAGATGACCAATAAATGTCCTAGTTAGGCGATGTGAAATTATAACAAATATGCACATTAAAAGAGGAAGAGAAAGAGGAAGAAGAAGAGGAAGATCAAAAAAGACTTTGTTAGCAATAATAAAACAAGATAAAAATTATTTAAATATAGATGATGATATAATAGGGGATATATCCTAATGGCGTAGAAGGATCCATGTAGCCGACCTACCTATTGGGATAAAACTGGGTTGTTGTTGTTGTTTAATATCTTATGTTTCATTCTGATGATCCTATTAGTTTTCCGATTTGTATGGATGATGCTGGAAAGCATTGTTGTTCCTAGTGTTTTCAGCTATGATTTTATGTATGCATGAGCAAGTGTTGTATCTTTCCAGCATATTATGATGAAAGTATGTTATTCACAGACAAGATTGCCAAATAGTGAGGAAGATGGAGATAATATTGATGAAGATGCTTTGGAGGCCCTTTTTGCCCAACTTGAGGAAGATCTAAAAAATGATAACCTCTTGAGTGATGATGATGATGATGATGATGATGATGATATTACTGAAGAAGATATGGCAATGTTAGAACAAGAGTTGGAGGAAGCCTTTGGTGATGTAGAGGAAGATGAAATTTCTGGAATTTCACCAGGTTCTGAAAGCTTGGATAGTGAGGAGGAGGATGGTGAAGAAAGACAGCCAAAACTTAAGAATTGGCAGATTCGGAGATTGGCTCGTGCTTTAAAGATTGGTAGAAGAAAAACTAGTGTAAGTACCTCATTGAGACTATGACCATATGTACTGTACAAAAATGGTGTGATGATAACCCATTAGTGATGTTCTGAGTTGTAGATGGTCATTCCTATTTTTATGCGGTGTTCTCTTTGCAGATTAAGAATCTTGCTGCAGAGCTTGGTCTAGAAAGAGCGTTTGTTCTTGAATTGCTTCGTGAACCACCTCCAAATATTTTACTCCTGTCTGCTTCTTTACCTGATGAGACCATACAAACATTTGACTCTTCAAGCAGGTCACCTTATGACATCCATCAAACACTTGAACGTGAAAGTGAGCCGATGGAATCTCCTATTACAACATCAGTTGATGTTAAAAGCAAGCCTGCAAAGGATCTCCCTGTCCATGTCATGCAGAAAAGGTGGTTAATGCAAAAGAGGTTGAAGAAAGTTCATATTGAAACCCTTGAAAGAGTTTACTCACGAACAAAACGCCCTACTGTAAGTTTTTCCTTCACAAAAGGACATTCAACACTTGCAACCTTAAGTATTTTGTGTTAAAAGTTCTGATGGTTTGGAATGTGAGATAACTTATTGTCTCAGATGAAAATAATTAGCAAAGAACCAACTATTTCGAGTCTCCAGCTTGGGCACAGCTTGACCAATAAGACATGTCTTTCTATTTCAGATATAATGCTGCTATATTGTTTCACTACTAAGCATGAGTTATATACAGGAATGCACAGTGCAATAATGATGCCATTAATCAATCGTCAATATGTTGTCAATTGTTTCTATGCTATGATGCAGAATGCGATGATTAGCAGCATTGTACATGTAACAAACCTTCCATGGAAGAGAGTATCAAAGTGGTTTGAAGACAAGAGACTTGAGGATGGAGTACCTATTCAGCGTGTTCCTTACCGCCGCTCTTCATCTGAGTCGATCTCTACTAATTGATCTGAAGATTTGTTTATGGTAAAAAGAAAATACTTTTTCTGGGTTGCCCTGCCATGCTTATCCTCGTGGTTTGAAAGCATGATTCCCTGAATCTTCCCAAAGGCTATGAACTGGCTCAAGTTGATTAACCTTCACATGCTTTCATTAGATTTCCTTGTAATATCTTTTGCATATCAACAAAGCTTGCTTCAAATTTCCCTTAGTACATGTTTGGTTTCATCTAATCTGAATGAGGATATTAATTGGTCTCGAGGGTTTATCAAACGCATGGACGGCGTTGTAAAGATATTCAAGTGGCTGATCTGCTCCACTTTTTATATAATCAATGAGTTGTTCAGACACAGCATGTGAGCAATGCCTTGCATGGTTCTTTCTGTTTGCTTATGCCCAGCTCATGTTTGGTTTCTGAATTATGACTGTTTATTTAAACCATTATTGTGATGCAACTAAAATCTGCTGCTGAGATGGAGGAATGAGTTGGTCGACAGCTTCTTAAGGTTGGATAATGTGGCAGTCAACATAGGGAAAGGTAGTTGGATGCTTAACATTAGTCATCCCATAAAATCCTTCCGATGGTTAAATTAGATTTATGGTAAAAAAAAATGGAAGAAAAGGAGAAAGATGGAAGAGTAGGTCAACCGTTTCTAATAGTCATTATAGTATATGATGTGGACTAATATTCCGCCGAAAGGTGAAAATTAATTATGGGCCTGTTAGTATACTGAAATCGTAAGCTATTGGCATGCAGGTCTGCGAGAGAAACTAAGAGAGATCGACAGAGGATTTGATCCGTTGAACCTTTTAGAGGTGTCGACTTTTAGCGAGAAGCTGGCTCGAAATGCGACTTCCGGTTCAGCTATCTCAACAAGGTTATCCGCTTGTTAAGTCACACTCTAGTATTCCAAACCAACGAGAATGGCCACAATATCAATAATCAATTTAGACTCCCTCCCGTTTACCAAAACATGGACGATCTTTTTCTGACTTTAACGTGACAATTGACATTAATGACTTTTTTCTTTGTTTCTTCCTTTTTTTCCTTGCGTTTTTCCCACTCCTTTTTCGCTCCATTCTCACTCATGCAGTTTTCTTCAACTACTCTAATAATTTAATGGCAATAATGATGATAACAGATGAGGCTTCTTTAATTCAAAAAAATAATGTAATACATTAAATTTATAATTGTATTAACGAAGAAGAACAAAGAATTTTATAAATTAGGAAGGTGAATTCGTGCTAACTCTTATCAATTTAAGACTGAGGAGGGAATACTAAAGGTTGATTAATAATTATAAAAGTTGTTTATTTAACAAGCCTAAAAAATATTTTATTTATCGCTTTGGTTTGACTTGCAATCCATAAGTATCGTGAGAATTTTCCAAGGAAAAAAAGTAATATTTTAGGCAAGGCAAAAATACAATAATTGAAACAAAATATAGGTAAAAGGTAAGTAAAGTTTAAGTAAAGATTTTGTAGGATTAAAATGGGCGTTAGAGAGGGTAAACAACTTTAAGAATTTAAAAAATTAAATATATTATAATTAAAGTAGTTGAATCAATCAGTAAGCGTAGTAAGAATAAATTAAATTGATTCAATTCAGTAAGATAAAGGTAATAAAAGTATATAATAGATTTAGTTAACAATTTAAGTATATAAGTTTATCAATTAAATCAAAAGTATAGATATGTAATAGATATAAAATGTAATTCTTATTTTTAATTTTTCCTAGGTGGAAAAATCTAATAGAAAAAAAATAAGCACAGTAAAATAAATAAAGCAGTCCTAAAATAAATGAAAATGTTACTCTACATGTTACCAATCAAAAATAAAATGCAAGTCACAACGTGTCGTAACATAGAAGGGAAAGGAGCACTTAGAGCACAAGCATAAGAGATTAAAAGATGAATGAATGAGTATTTTTAAGTTCTACCTCAAAACTCCTTATATAAGACTCCTCCAGTCATTTGGAACATTCTTGGTTTCCTGTAGAGGTGCTGACGTGGCTATAACTTCTATTTATAAGATAATGTTAACGAAGTTTTCCAGTCGCCCTGACCCTATACGGTCATCTGGAGCCTCTGAAAATCCCTTTGTCGAGAGTTTCCATAAGCCAATCACCCTCGAAATTCATCCTGTTACTTGGAATCATCAAACATACTTCCATACAGTTATTACACGTAATGAGTATGATATAAAATGTAAAGTTGCTTGCACTTACATTGAGTATAGATGTTTAATTTTCAGCTGACTCATCTAGAGTAAATTGTCAAGTCACGGCTTCCAGTTGCTTCCACTTGAACTTGTTGTCAAGTCTCCATCTGGACTTGAGTCACCTAGCACCTAGTTGGAAATTTGTCTGGCAAGCCTTACTTACTTTGACTGGATTCACCTAGCCTCCAACTAGTAATTTTGTTCACATCTATAAACTTGACACAATTGATTAGATCGCAACTAACTTAACTTTAACCTTAGTCATATATCAAAACTTTAAGGGTGCGTTTGATTTAAGTTATCATGTATAACCTTGGTTGTGTAATTATTAGGTAATCACATAACCAAGGTTATGAGAAATAAAACATAACTAAATGTTGTTTCGTTCAACCTAGGTAATGAAATAAAAACTTATTTATTTGAATATTTTAATGAATAACCCAGTTTAATATTTTACTATATTAACTTCAGTTACAAAACTAATCATACATGTTACTATTATGATGATGATGATCATGATGATGATGATGATTATTATTATTATTTAAATTCTAGATTTTTTATATTTTTTTCACTGGGTTTTATATGTTTTTACCTTTTTTCCTTTTTTTTTCTATTTTATATTATATATATATTTTTAATTATTTTACGTTTTTTTACTTTTAATTTTTTTTATTCTTTTAATTTTTTTATCTTTTACATTTTTATTTTTTTACATTTTTTATTTTTTCACCCTTTTTATGTTTTTTTAATTTTTTTTTCCATTTTTTCTATTTTTATGTTTTTTAAATTTTTTTAAAGTTTTTTATTATTTTCATTTTTTTTATGTTTTTTGTATTTTTAAATTTTTTTTCTTTTATATTTTTTACATTTTTTATATTTTTTACGTTTTTTATTTTTAAAGTTTTTTTTCTTTTTTACTTTTTTTTATTATTTTTACATTTTTTTTATTTTTTTATGTTTTTTTTACATTTTATTATTATTTTATTATTAGTTTTTTACATTTTTTACATTTTTATTTTTTCATTTTATTTTACATTTTTTATTATTTTTTTACGTGTTTTCTATTTTTTTACTTTGTTACGTTTTTTTATTTGTTTAGTTTTTTATTTTTAATGTTTTTTATTTTCTTTTTTATATTTTATATTTTTTCTTTTGTCATATTTTTCTCTTATTTGAGAATATTTTGGGTAAAAAAAATTCGTTAATCCCGTAATCAATAAAAATATCAATTTTTTTAGCTTTTCCGATTCCGGGTTGCATGCCCCTTATGCTAACGTGTCAAGCATAGAACATTACTCGGAAATCATCAATTACCTAAATCAAATAGGATTTTTATTGATAACTTTAGATGGATAACTAAAGTTATCAAGGATAACCCCCAACTAAATGTACCCTAAGTTAATTGTTGTGTACCTAACACCAATAGATTTTAAATAAAAATTTGTAGAAAGATTTTATTAAAATTTTTAACAAACTTTAAACAAGGATTATATACAAAGTTTGAAAGTTCGAATAAACAAAAAGGTTCCTTGGATAAATTACCATTATAATTAATATTAATGATTTATAAAATAAAATGCTTGGTTGACACATCTACACCTACCTAATGTGTCATTGTATAACAGACGAAACTAAACTATATATATAATTGTAGATGCATCTTAAAAAAATTGTATTTTGGAACCTTCAAAAATCCATAAATCAAATAAGAAATTATTTCATAAAATAAAAAAATCCTCAATAGTTTCTTAAAATGCCCTCAATATTTTATATTTATTATTAAAAGTATCTTTAGTATTTTCTTCTAACTATCTAAAATAATGCATCTGCCAAATATACAAGTGATATGATTGAAAATTTTAAAAGGGTAGAATAAGCATTTATATTTTAAAAAAGAGTAATTTAAAATTAACAAGACTAAAATATTATTAAATCTTAAAAGATAAAGGCAATTACCGAATTATTAAGAGACGTATTTAACGTTTAAATTTGTGAAGAAGGTATTTATTTCACATTTTATCCTTTCCATGTCAATTACGATGCGGTATTTAAAGAACATCACCGATAGTGGTTGATTTCAAAGATCATGTCATTATGGCATTGATTTTTAGTGTTAATTTTTAAAATTCCACAGTAATATTATTTTTTAAAATACAATACTATAAAATTCAATTGGTGATTGGTGATGTTCTTTAAATCCAAGACCATAGTCATGGACTGGAGAGATAAAAATGCAGAAAAATAATTTTTTAATTTTATCAATTACAATTATTTTGACTATTCTCCTCCAAAAATAATTAAATGCAGAAAAAATAAATCATCACGTGGCACACTCTCTCGCTCCAATCTCATCCCCTAAACCTTCTTCTATATAAATTATTCACGATAACAGATCAACAAATATCAAACCGCCGATAGATCTCGCAGAAACAGCCAGTTTGTGTATATTTAGGAGAGAAGGAAAGAGTTAATCGGACGGAGAAGATGGCGGATCAGTTGCAACGATCGGCGACGACGTTTAGGAGGTCCGGCTCGTCGGGGCTGGTGTGGGATGAGAGGTTAATCTTCTCCGACCACCCGGACCCCGACAAGGAGGAGGCCGAGGTCGCCGGAGAGCTCCGCCACTCGAGAAGCGTCGGCTCCACCGGAATGTTGGCCTCCGGCCGAAGCGCCGGCGGCGGCTCCCGCCAGGCTCTGCCCTTTCGCGCCGGCGTCGTGCAGCCAGCTACGGATCCGCCGTCGCCGGAGCTCCCTCGCTGCTGCGGATTCTTCACCAAGCGAAGATCCGCAAAGATCTCCAGGAGGCGCTGACGCAGAGAGTCTCCACGTGTCTGGCAAATTGAGATCGAAATTCAAACACTGAATATTATTATTACAAATCTCCATCTTTTTTCTCCTCTTCTTATTTTTTTTTTCCAATTTGGATTCAATTATGTTGAATCTTAGCTTGTTTTTGTTTGGATCAATATCTCTTGTGTTGGTAAACACTGAATTCAACAGCTCTTTCTTTTGTCGTTTGTGCTGATGCGTAGGCATGTGCGCTGCTCTATGGTCATTGAATTCGTTTGACTAAATCGCTGCCGGCCATGAACTACTGTATTATTATTGTTTTATTGATTGTTCATAATCAGTCTGCAGTTGCGTCCAATGATCTTGACCAACACTGCAAGTTTTAAGATCAAAACTTGAAAGCAAACCTACCTTCAGAGTCGATCTTTGGTTCTTTCTCCCACTGCCAAGTTTCATTCCTCCATTACTGAAGGCATGCATGTTTTGTCAATAACTGCATAGAGTCAGAATAAGGAAGAATTTGATTGTCTTTCCAATGCTAACGCATACCATTCACAAGGGAGGACAGAAATAAACAGAGGTAACTAATTATGAGTTGATGATTAAAGAAGAAGGATTAGATGATGCACTATAAAAAAAACATACAGGAATTATTCGTTGGTATTATGTCAGAATTTGCAAATGCCGACTGAATACCGATAGATAAATAAGTGTTTTGTTAGAGCGGCTTTTCCGACGGCGATGAAATTTTATTTCCATGAGAAATAACAACGAAAATACTGTTTGAACAATCGGTAATTTACCAATGGAAATATAATTATTTTCGTCGGTAATTGCAGTAAAAATTGGTTTGCGTTTACCGACGGAGATCCATTTTTTATCAGTATTTTTTGACGGAAACTTATTTTTCGTCGGTATGTATCGACGGCAACCCATATTTCGTCGGTATTTACCGACAGAAAATGGGTTTCCTCCTAACTTTATGCATCAAAACTCTATAGTCATATTCGATGTGAACTTTTATAGTTTTATCTGATCTTAGACACCAGGATCACGGTGTAGTCAAATTTCTGAAAATATTTCTTTTAACTACCAGAATCCAGGGCATAATCAAGTCCAAGAAACTAATCCAAGCGTGTAAAATGAGCAACCAAAGATTATCTTAAAAGGACTTGCGTTTTCTCTTAACCGTATGAATTCTAGGAACAAAAAAATAACTCGAATCGAGAAAATATAAGACATGATCTAATTTCTTTGAAAACACGACATAATATATAAGCATAAACAAAAATGATGAGGAACCTGATTGAAGAGTTATTTTCCTTGTCTTTTAGCATTGTCTGGAAGATCCTAAGGAAGAAGAAGAAGAAAAACCGAAAGTAAACGAAGAAGATCTTCTAAGGGGTTTAGGGGTGACGAGGCTAATAAATTTTTTATCAATGGAGAACAAGAAACTAGGTTAAGATATATGCCTAAACCCTTGGGGATCGGACCTCCCTTTATATAGGAAACTAATTCGTTATTAGCCCATAGATGATTGTTGGGATGTATACTATAAGCTTAGCTTTTGTATGAACATCTGTTCTGCAATATTTAAAATGAGAATCACTTTGGCCAAATATTTATATTTTATATTTATATATATGTTAATGCAGTTGTCTATTTAATTTATATTGTAGATAACGTGGTGTGTGGTGTCACACAGAAGATCACGTTATCGGTTCCTTATAAATTATAAATAGTAGCTCACAACCAA
>JBBMJZ010000137.1:5567441-5588780 GCA_037833815.1 Zingiber zerumbet
CTAGTCTAAGACATATTCGGATTTGGGGTAGTCCAGCACATGTGCTGAAAGCAGATGCTGATAAGTTAGAATCTCGTACAGAAGTTCGCGTGTTTGTGGGTTATCCTAAAGGAATGAAAGGTGGCTTATTTTATAGTCCTAAGGATCAGAAGGTAATTGTTAGCACTAATTCCAGATTCTTAGAAGATGACTATATTATGGATCACAAGCCCATGAGTAAAATTATTCTAGAAGAAATTAGAGAGGACATGTCTAACTTAGTACCAATAGTGCAAGATGAAATACCACAAGAAACTACAACACGTGTCACAAATGATGCACAACCATAGATAGTGTCTCGTCATAGTGGGAGGGTTGTTAGACACCAAAAAGATTTATATTTTTGGGAGAGTCTTCGGACTTAATTTTTGGTAAACATGAACCTGATCCCCAAACATATGATGAAGCACTCCAAGATAAAGATGCAGCATCTTGACAAAAAGCAATGAACTTTGAAATAGAATCATATGGAGTGTATGATGAATTGGCTTGAACTGGAAAGAAGATTGGGAACAAATAAAGTGATTGATGCAGGCATACAAGTACAACTTAATAAATAAAGTGAACATTAGAAATAAGTGTTACATAGGATAATTGCAGTTGTTCAATGATTGACAAAAAATAACTTAGCATTTTGAGGAAGTTGTGAAAAATATAATGTTGAAAACAATGGTTTGTTTCTACAAATAATTGAAATGATTGCAGAGTTTGATCCAATAATGAAAGAGCACCTCTGGAAGATTAAAGACTATGAGACTTATACTACATATCTTCATTATAGAATTCAAAATGAGTTAATATATATGTTGGTAAGTGAGGTAAGAAAAATAATACTTGCAAAGGTTAGACAAGCAAAATATTTTTCAACCATATTAGATTGTATTCTTGATATCAGTCACAAGGAGAAAATGTCCATTATTGTATGATGTTTAGATGATTCAGAAAGTTCCACAAAAGTAGAAGAATATTGAGTGCAATTTTTAGAGGTTGATGATATTTCAGGACTTGAGATTTTTATGCATCTTAAAAAATACTTTAATCAATCTTGAGCTTGATATTAATGATATTAGAGGTCAAGGATATGATAATGGATCTAATATGATAGGGAGATATAAAGGTGTCCAAAAAAGGTTACTTGAAATGAATCCACGGCTTTTAATACTCTTTGTGGTTGTCTATGTCTTAATTTAGTTTTGTGTGATATGGTGAATTATGTCCTAAGGCTATGCCATTTTATGGAGTGATATAATGGATATATACATTGTTATTCTCTTCTACCAAGCAATGGAAGATTTTCAAAGATCATGTGAAGAGTTTGATAGTTAAACCATTGTCACAAATATGTTGGGAAAAGTCATGATGAGAGTGTCAAACCTAAAAAGGAGCAAACCACACAAATAAGAGATGATTTATATGACTTGGTAAATGAGATTGAAGATCCCAAAACTAAGAGTGAAGCCAAGTCCTTAGTGTTATATAAACTCAAGAATTTTGAATTCTTATTTGGTGAGGTAATCTGGTACAAGTTGTTGCATGTCATGCTATCAAGACTATGAGCAAATTTCTTCAATCTGAAGATATAAATATTGATATTGCTATCAAACTTTTATAATGAATTATTTTATTTCTAGAAGAAGTTAGAGAAAATGGTTATGATAAAGCCACGGTTGAAGATAAAGAAATAGCATGTGAGATGGGCATTGAAGTTATATTCCGAAAGAAATGCGTTGTTCGAAGAAAGAAACAATTTGGTGAAAGTAATAGTTAAGAAGTGACATGGTGAATTACAAAATCTTTTCAAATCAACTACTTTCTCTTTATAATCGATCAAACTCATTCTTTAATAAAAACTCAATTTGAACACTTTTAAAAATATGAAGAAACATTTCATTTTCTTTGTTCAATTGAGAGAGGTTACAACGTGTAGATAATAAAGCCCTGTTGAGGTCTTACAAAAATCTTGAGAATTCTTAAACTCATAGGGGTTGCTATGATATTAATGGGGATGATTTATTTTTCGAGTTGATATTCTTGAGTGCTCATTACCAAGAGAAGCAATAACAATAATAACTCAACTTTATTCCACTAGGTGGAGTTAGCTATATGGATTCTTTTTATGCCATTGAGCTCCATCTCCTACTATATCATTATCTATACGTAAATAAATTTTATCTTATTTTATTATTACTAGCTAAGTTTTTTTTGGTCTTCCTCTTCCTCATTTGATATGTGTGTTTGTCCTAGTTTTACATTATCTAACTAAAGCATATATTGGTCATCTAAGTACATGCTCGTACCCTCTTAAACGTGTTTCTCAGAGTTTTCTCTCAATAGATGAAACTTTGACTTTCTGTCTGATGCTCTCATTTCTTATTCTGTCCATACTAATATATCCACACATCCATCTTAACATCCTTATCTCTATAACTCTAATATTATGCTCATGTACTCGAATCATAGCCTAACATTCAACTCCATATAATATAGCAGGTCTAGCTGTGATTTTATAGAACTTACTTTAAGTTTTAGAGGTACTTTATAGTCACATAACACTCGACGCTCTCATCCATTTCAACTATCTTACTTATATTTTATATAAGACATCTCTCTCAATCCTTTCATCATTTTGTAAAAATAATCCTAAATATTTAAAGCTCTTAGTTTCGAGCAACGCATCATCTCCTATCTTAATAATTATCTCATTACATCTAATATTACTAAATTTAAATTTTATATATTATGTCTTTATTCTACTAAGACTAAAATATTTCTCTTCTAATGTTTCCTGTAAAGATTCTAGTTTAATATTTACTCCTTCACATGTTCCATCTACCAAGATAATATCATCTGCAAACAACATGCACCATGGTACTGTGTTTTGAATATGTGTAGTGAATTCATCCATAATTAGTGTAAAAAGATAGAAACTTAGAGCTGATCCTTGATGTAACACTATCTTTATTGGAAATGTTTTAATTACTCAGCTTGAAGTCTTTACTTTGGTTGTTACATCCTCATACATATCCTTAACTAATTCAATATATGTTATGCTAACACCTCTCTTTTCTAGAATTCTTCATATAATTTATCTTGGGACTCTATCATAAGCTTTTCTAAACCAATAAACACCATATGTAGATCTTATTTTTGCTTCCGATTTTTTTCAATTAGTTATCTAAGAATATATATAGCCTCTATTGTCGACCTTTCAGGCATGAACCCAAATTAATTTTTGGTCACCATGGTCTCCTTCCTTATCTTTTTTCTATTAATTTTTCCCAAAGTTTCATGATATGACTCATTATTTTAATTCCCTATAGTTTGTATAATTTTGTATATCTCCCTTATTCTTATATAAGGGAACTAGAGTACTTACCCTCCATTAATTAGATATTTTTTTTGTTTTCAATATTATGTTAAATAATTTTATAAGTCATTCAATACTTTGTTTTCCTAGGCACTTCCATACCTCTATCGGAATATCATTTGGTCAAACGGATTTTTCATTGTGCATCTCATTTATCTGAAGTTTGAATTCTACGATAAAAATTTAAATTTTTATACTCATTTAACCTACTTAAATTACCTAAGTTAAGTTGGTCACCTAAACTTTATTAAAAAGTTGATGAAAATATATATTCCAACCCTCTTTTATTTCTTTGCTCTATTCACTACTTTCTTAGCCTCTTTCTTGGCTATTTGCTCATTCTTGCAAATATATAATTCTCCTTACTTAGTGGTGCATGTCCCTTTGACTCATCGAATACACTCTTAGCTACTATTTTTAATTTTGATACCATCTTATCCCATGTCATATTAAAATTACCGTATATTTCACCTAATTCTTGTACTCCTACCTTCTACTTAAATATATTTTTCTTCTCATCCTTTAACTTTCACTACTTAATTTTAGGAGTTGTATATATTTTCTTTCTATTGATATCATCTTTGAGATGTATATCTGATACTTCTAACCCATGTTGGGTAGTTAAGTTTTCTCCAGGGATGACCTTGAAATCTTTACAAATATTTCTATCCTTCTTTCTAACCATCAAAAAGTCAATTTATAATTTATTATTCCCACTTTTGAACATGACTAAATGTTCTTCTCTTTTCTTAAAAAATGTATTAGCTAATATAAGGTAATATGCTATCACAAAATCTAATATAGTTTTTCCTTCCTCATTTCTTGTTCCAAACCCATAATCCCCATGTACCCTCTCATATTTCTCATTTTTCACTTCGACATGTCCATTTCGATCACCTCCTATTAAAATTATTTTATTTGGTGGAATATTTTGTAATACTTCATCTAAGTCATCCCAAAACCTTAATTTGGTAACTTCATCTAATCTTACTTGTGATGCACATACGCTAATTATGTTCATAGTTTCTTTAGCTTCTATTATTTTAAGGATTATAATTCGATCCCCTTTTCTAACTACTACAACTTTATTCTTTAACGAACTATTTACAATAATACTCATTCTATTTCTTGTTTTCCTTTGTTCTATATATCATGATTTAAAACTTGAGTTCTCTATCATCTTTGTCTTCTCACCTATCTATTTTGTCTCTTGTACAAATAAAATACTAATTCTTCTCCTAATCATTGTATCTACTACCTCCATTAATTTACCAGTGAGGGTTCCTATATTTCATGTTCTAAATCTTAGACTATTAGTTTTCCTATCATATTTATTCTTATCCAATGTATGGTGTGAGAACTCTTGCCTATTTAACACTATACCCAAGTTCTCATGGAGATGTAATAGTCATTGCTGATACGTTACAATTGAACCTTACAACATGAACTCTTGTATATTTAGCACTACACATGAGTTCTGGAGATGTAGCTATCCTTGCTGAGATGTTATAGTGGGACCTTGCAACACGTTCCTTCCGGAGGAACAACTTAACATTAGTATAATAGTTTAATGGATCCATTCATTGAACATCTATCATAGTTTTAACGTTGACTGACAACCTAACGCAACCCTCGTCCCTTATCCAGATTTAGGACTGGTCATGACTAGTTCGTCATGGGCAGAGTTCATTACCGACAGAAGCAAAATCAATAAATTGATGTAGTGATTTATTAAAAGAAAATGGATGGATATATCTCAAATACTCACATTGTTTATAAAATCTTATTTAATATCTCGATTACAATAGTAAGTGTAGAACGAAGTTTCTCAAAATTAAAGCTTATCAAAACTTGTCTCTAATCCACATGTCATGAAAAAGATTGAATGGATTGACGGTTATCAATTGAAAAATAAATTATTGAATAACTTGATTATAAGGACTTGATTAATATTTTTAGTTCTAAACTATAAGGCGGGTTATTTTTTTAGTGATCATTTTGGATATATTTATCTTATTATTCGATTATAATAGAAATATTTGACTATTATGTATTGTTTAATTTTTATATTGTCTTTAATGTATTGATTTAATTTGGAAAAAAATTATTATGTAACTAAACGAATATGAAAGCACATTATGATTTAGGAGTTTTTTTTTAAAAAAAATTGACTCATGTCCAAAAATTATTAGGACGGGCGCTGACTAGAATTAAATAAATAGTTGGGAGAAACTTATCAAGCATGAAGTTAAAGTTCTCAAGAGAGGGATAAAGAGTTTTCGAAGGATAACAACAAAGCCATTATTACATTTCCGTGACTCCCCACGTTGCATTATCTTATTATTTTGTAGTCATATATGTTTAGGGTTTAGTCCTTATCTTTTAGTATCAATTATTGATTTTCTTGTTTGATATTTTTTTAGGTAAAGAATAATTTTTTATAAAGTTTCTCCATATTTAGTAAGGAAAAAAATGGTAGGCTTTTGAGAAGTAATTCATGTTAAGAGTTCATAGATCATTAAGTAGGAATCAAAGATTTCGAAACTAAACTCTAGTGTGTTAGCACTTGTTTTTCTTGTTTCATATTTCTGTTACACTTAACTCTTTTATTTGGCCTTGCAAATAGCTCACAAGAGAGAACGTCTTTATTCGGTGTCTAGCCAGGGCCGGCCCTGGAGGAGGGCAGTACTGGGCGATGACCCTGAGCCCATAATTTGAGAGGGTCCCAATTTTTTTTTTTTAGTATTATCTATTATACGCATGTAATTGGGGCCTTGGGTAGTTGGGCCCAAATTCATATTTCAAAATCTTTTGATATTGCTTTTACTTTATCTTTTTAGGCATATAATTGGGGTCTTGCGTAGTTGGGCCCAAATTCATATTTCAGAACCTTTTGATATTGTCTTTTACTTTTATCCTTTTAGGTTGCAATTTGCAAAGTGGTAAACAAATGAAAAATTAGGGATTTAAAACTACTATGAAACAATTCGAAGAAATCGTTTAAATAAATTATATATTATTAAAAATTTATTTTAGACCCTTTGTTTTTTTTTGCCCTGGGGCTGCGTCTAGCTTTCTAGTCCTCATTGATCCTTTGGCATCCTCAAAATCCATTCTCGCAAAATTGAAATTTCATATTACAGCCATTCGTCCTTCCCCTCAAATTGCTACATCTATCCTACAAGGCAATGGCAATAGCAAAAGAAATTTATCTAAGAAGAGAGCTTAATCCTCAGAGCCCTCTCCTCGGTCTATGACAGTTTGGCAACCCTACACAAGGTCAACATTCCTATTTATTTGTTAAAGAAACAACCTTATCAAGGATATTTATGTTATTGCAGAGGCTGATTCAAGCCCAAGGGTGTCTTCTGGCCAATGCTTCCTGATGGCTATGTTTTCCTACAGTGGCTTAGTATTGCTTTCTCGATCTTTGTTCGATCAAGCCTTACAAATTGTGAGATCTATGATGAAAAAGATTTTGATGCAGCCTTAAATTTTTGCCGATGCGTTAGATTGATTTTCCACTTGGTTTTATGTTTTAGGCTAGAGCCCTTGTTTTAGTGCCTTCATGTTGTCATAGCTACTAATGTACTAATTCAAGATAGAATTTAGTAGTTTAAAGTTATGGACCCCTTAGGAGGGCGTGCAAATGTGAAATGGCTGGACATGAGAATGCTTAGCGTTTGCTGTTTAGGTTTCCAACTTCAATATACTTTTTGGATGACAAAGTGTTCGCCTTAGAGTTTTCAAAGAATAAAAGCATTCAATTAAAATGCTCTGGAATCATGACAACAAACTCGGCACACCGAACCAGTTTAAATAACATGTTACGATAAATTTAAAGCAGGCATTCCTTCAAACATTGAATGGGGTACCCTTGTCAATTTATACATCCAAAAACTCAAATCTTGTAAATAAAATGTTCTCAATCATTTTTGGTAAACAAGTCTTGCATGAGCAAAAGTTTTTAGATAATGGATATTTACTCTCACTATCACTAAAACAGACATAATATCACACTTTAATCAGTGACCAAGAATCATCAAAGGCAGTTTACTGGAAGCAAATGTCAGCATGATTGATGAGTTTAAACAAAATATAGTTTGTCGAGCAACTTATAATAAGCATACAATTGTATGAATAATGGTACATATCATAAGCAAAACTGACTATCAATTGAATGATGGCAACCGACGAAATGGTTGCATAGAAATGGCTAGAACCAGCATTCTGCATTCCTCCACTAAATCTCGTGCCGGAATGAAATTAGTCGAGCTACTTCATGACTGGTTTGACATCAGCAGTCGACAAAAACTGGGGTGAATGAAATGACTATGATCTCTTGATCACTGCTATGGCAAAGTGTGGATGGTGCGTAAATTCAAATGAGACCGTGAGGGATGGATCCCGAGCACCAATTTGGTCTATGACACTCAAAGCAACCCGATTACGCTCTGCAACTTGTTCAAGTTGCTGAAGCTCAATCAGCTTGTCAGAATTACCAGCATAACTTCCCCTTAGGGATGTAATAATTTTCTGAGCTTCCCGAAAGCAGTTGTCTTTGATGATACTCTGAAACATGGATAAAAATGAAACAATGAAATGGAGATACGACAAGATTAATATAAAAAGAAACTAATCCTTACAAGCCCAAGTCACTTACAGATATTCGCGCATGACCTGTTGATTCTTTGAAAAGGTAGTATGTAGCATGTTCAGGAACATGTGCCTTCAGAAGGAGGTCGAAGTGCTGAATAAATCTCTGATTAAAGAACAAGTAAAAATGTTGATTAGTTTCCACCACCACAATTTTCTCTTAAGTAACAAGTATACAGACATACCTCTTCTTCACCATTGAAAGGGCCAACCATATGGAAAGCCTTAGATTCATTGCGCAATGCGGCTAGAATCTACAATAGAAGAAAAGTTTTTCAAATTCTTTGCAATCTTGGGAGATAGTTAAGATAAACTCACCATAGCTAATCCTTCTGAGAGACAAATATAGCAGTGGATTAACAAGGTAGAGGAAGAAAGGGAAGCATCTCTTATTTGATCCTTGCCATGATCCTTCTTCTTCTTGCCTTTTCTTTGGGCTGATTGGTTAAAGAAGATGCCAATTTATTATCAAATATTAAGTTGCACTAGCTAAGCTTCAGTCATTCACAACATCAACCATTTAATGTTTTGAGCAGTTTAATGGACAAATATAATCACATTATGCCATATCCAGTCCGGTTCTTAATAATTTCAATGACCGAAGATGGAACTAACTTTGAAAATCTAAAGATGCCAAAGTGATATGAGAAAATACTAAATATGAAAACTAATTTGGTGTATTATTGATTAATCTCTGGGTCAGAAGTCTCAGAATTTTTGAGTTGGCTCGTTCAAAAGGAAATTAATTACATGAACATTTTGAGAAGTAATCTGACAAAAATTGATTGCTGTACTGCACAGCACAACCATCATGCCCATTTAGGTTTAATGAATAATAAGTAAAGAACAATTTCATGACCAATTAATCTACTGATCTCTTATGCATGAAAATCTCACAAAGAAAAAGCCAAATTACATAGGAGACAACTTTCCAAAATGTTAAGTTTCCTCAATTACAAATACAGGGAGAGAACCTACAACAACAACAACAACCAAGCATTTTCCCACTAGGTGGGGTCAGCGGAGAGAACCTACTTAAGATAAAATATTATCAGACTAAATCTACCAAGTTGCATTTATCTTCACTTTATCACACTTCTTTTTGCTGAAGACAATTACTATTGTGGTATGCAAGTTTCAAAAATTATTTGAAAGTGGCATGTCAATTCCCAGCAGACACATACCCTTGAAACTCCTCCCGCCCCCTAGCTACTTGACTGTCGGCTATAAGCTGACCCCGTGATTTACCTCCATTCACATAACTTGGGGACGGACTGTGAGGGGCGCTTGGGATGAGCATAATCATCTTTTGCTACAATTTGTGGTATGTAAGGATGTATTCTACTAATATAAAAATATTTTTTAAAAGATATTTATATCAACAAAATTGACTAAAATGCAAAGCAACAATATCCAATTCCTACTTGAAAAAGAAGTGTATCAGCAATGTAAAGCATGCATATAATTCATTTAAAATTGTATCACTTGAAAAAGAAGTGTTAAAAATCAATTAAGCTTGGTCAAAACTGGTTCAAATTTACCAAATAGGGATATTTTAATAGCATACGAGAATTGTATACCATATGTAGGTGAGTTATGTCGAGTACTGCATATGTAGGTGAGTTATGTTGAGTACAACATGAGCCAAAGTAGTAGCATGAGCGGCGCATGTGGAGTTCCTTAGAGCCATGGTTATGAGTATGTAGTTTTGTCCCAGAAAGTGTATTATAACTGTTTTCTTTTGATATGTATATTGTAGTTTTATCCTTCTCACCTTGCTAAGGAAGTCGGTTGTCACCCATGATTAGGGCTTCGATAAACACACCTAACCTTGCTACAACTATCTACCTTAGTCATGCATTTGTCCCTTTCCAATTTCTTTTTAATTTGTTCCTTCTTATCAATTTTTGTTCCTTCATCTCCATGACCCAACAGATGGCAGACTCTACCCCCCCCCCCCCCCATCACCGTCCCTCCTACAAAACCCATCCTCATTTTCTGGTCAAGCTCGTAGACTCTTCATTGTTTGCAACCACATCATCATCACTTTCTGTCTATTTTGCAATACATCTTCATCTACTTCCTTGAGTTACTCTCTTCTTCCTGCTTTCAGTCCCAAGCATTGCAACTTCAAAGTTACAAAAGTACACCAGTTTTACATCTCCATCATCTTTGTCAAGTGTCGTAGAAATCTTATTAATATTCTATTAGATGGATTTTTCCTATTTCGTACAACTACCTATTAATATCTATTCTCTAGTTTGAATGAGAATGTTTACTTTATGGGGTATAAGTTTAGTCATAAGTTGCATTCGCATACATGGTGTATCTATTTCTTTTCTTTTGAACTGAATAATAAAATTATCTCTCTTAACTATTATTGGTATATGTAATTCTTCTCTTTTGAATTGAATAATAAAATTATATCTCTTAACTACCTATGCTTAATTTTTCACTTGTAGCTTTGGACGTATGAATCACATAAATACATTGCACATATAAGGCTCTAGACAAATCAATGGACCTAGAATCTTTCTAGCATGCAACAACAACCAAGTCTGATCCCACTAGGTGGGGTTGGCTATATAGGTCATTTTACGTCATTACTTAGGCTCTATCCCCTACTATAGCATCATCTATATTTAAATAAATTTTATCTTATTTTATTATTACTAACCAAATCTTTTTTATCTTCTTCTTCTTCATTTGATGTACATATTTATCATAGTTCACATCGCCTAACTGGGACATTTATTGGTCTTCTAAGTACATGTCCATACATCTTAAACATCTCTCGGAGTTTTCTCTCAAAAGATGTAACTCCAACTTTTTCTCTAATGCTCTCATTTCTTATCTCATATGTCCACACATTCACCTTAACATCCTCATCTTTGCAACTTTCATCTTTTGTGCATGTGTTCGAGTCATAGCCCAGCATTCGTCATATAAGGTAGCAGGTCTAATTGCCGTTTTGTAGAACTTCCCTCTAAAGTTTTAGAAGTATTTCACGATCACATAAAACACCTGATGCTAACGTCTATTTCAACCATCCTGCTTGTATTCTATGTAAGATATCTCTCTCAATCCGTCCATCATTTTGTAAAGATAATCTTAAATACTTAAAGCTCTCAGTTCTAGACAACTTGTCATCTCCTATGTTAACAATTGTCTCATTACGTCTAATATACTAGAATCCTTATAGCATATTCTTCTTTAATAACTATTAAGAAAGAGGTTTATACTTGGAAGCTAAATGTATGATATAAACTTGAGTCATGTATGTAGTTATTGAGATTGTCTCATCCTTTGAGAACAAGTTTAAGGAACAAACTGAAGTTCCCGTCGATGATTGAAGAGAAATGCAAAACATAATTACAAGAAATGATTGTTGGTATGACCAAAAACAATGGTTTCTAATTGTTTTTCTTTAACAAATAACCCCACATTTAAAAAATCCTAGTAGCACTTCAATTGATTAGAAAAACAAGAGAAAAAAATAGTCTAATCATCCAACTGGCATTACATAATAAAATAAACAGCAATCACACTTATAATACATAGTTTTAACACAATCAACTGATACAAACTTTCACATATCAAGAAACTGACTTTGCGCTCTGTACATGTATTTTAGTGAGCCTACATGTTATCTTCTTATAAAGCTAAAAAGGGCAAGGTTCGGCTTACATCCAAGGTTTCTACATCAATTATAGTTGTAGATGTCTGAATAACACAGTTTGCAAACCAGGATACATGATTTTCATTTGAAGGAGCTTTTAGATTGGAATATTGTCAAACTCAAACAATAGTAAATTGAGATGAAATGACCCAACAATGCAAACAAATAAACAAACAAACAAAAGATCCAAGACAGAAGTTCAAAATGAGATGTTGAAAATGATCAAATGCCAAATTGTTTAGACAAAGTATCACGTGGAATATCATAATTGTTTTTTGTGTTTTGGGATTTTAGGTGGTTTGTGAAATTCTAAATAATTTACCATTTGCTTTTCTTTTGACCCTAGGTTGTATCTTAAATAAAGCTTTGAATTCAAACCTAAGTGTTTTCATGAATTATTCACAAACTCTCCAAAATATTTAAATATTCATTTCATATATATTTTTGAAGTGTTAATCTTTCACTCACCTTAAGTTATTCAAATATTAAATGATTTCTGCAGTGCTCTGTTAGACTAGTATCAAGACAAGTAGGAACACTGATTACGTACAAAAAGGGTCCCATACTATGTCAATTAGACTTGAAAAAGCTAATCACATAAGTATGGATCCAAATGTCATATAAATGAGGACATGGAGATTCATTAAAAAAATAGTCCAAATTTTGGATAATGATGTGACGACAGAACTAATCTTAAAAAAATTAACATTAATGGAATATAAGCTTAAACTAACTTATTTATATTATAAGTTATATAACTTACCCCCAACCTAATGGGATAAGACTTGGTTATTGCTGGTTGTTGTATTATAAGTTATATAACCAAACTAAAACTTAACATAATATAACAAATAGCAGTTATAAATTAGAATATAACCTTACTCATAAAACTTATTTATGTCACATAACTGACTTATAAAAGTTAGCCAAAGCTTATAGCCAGAACTTTACCCCCAACCTGTAAAAGCTACTCCTAGACCTTCTTAACGTTTATGCTCTCCCTTCCCTTTCCCTCACAACGCAAGCCATCCTCTCCCACCTCCTAGAAACATGAGCAGGCCAACCCATTCCCTACCCAATGCTTCTGAGCTTCAAAGTCCCTTTTCTTTATGCAAGCGACACAATTGTACTCTCTTTCGCAAACAATGTGAGTCGCCAGTAGGTAATTTTCCTTCATTTCTTTCTTCTTCATCTCACTCTCATAGGTCAGTCTGGTTGCTTGGACTCATATCTTGCGTCCACACCCATGTCGTGGCATGTCGAAATGGGTACAGGAGTGTAAATGACCAAGCTGAGTATCAAACACCCATACACCATCTTAATCAGTTTTTACTCCAACAAATTGCTGACCAAACTTTGTTTCAAACTTCAACTCTTAAGTGCGCCTAAGATTTTGTTAGGCTATATTCTTGAGTTCCAAATATAAACACCAAACTGAAACAAAAATGTGAGATCTTTCTTTCTTGAGTTGTAATGGGTAATGACTCATTTACCTAGACTTGGAGAGTTCTTGCTATCTATTAAAGCATCATCAAGTCAGCTGTTCAAGATTCAGTTTTCTTGCTATCTATTAAACCACCATCAAGTCAGCTGCTCAAGATTCAGTTTATATCTAAACCCAGCTTTAGAGAGAGCATGCCTAAGATGACACATAGATATGGACCAAAGTAAATGCATTCCCAATTAGCAAATTCAGCAACTGAATGACACAATATACAGAGGATAAAGAACCATTTTCTAGAGGGTGGATGAACTAGGAGACAGGCAGTAGTTGTAGATTGGGTTAGATAAAAATATGTCCATCAACATTATATAGAATGGGGAACCCTCTTCCATGCGCATGATCATTTTTATTTCATACTCAATGAATCTGCTTCTATCAAATAGTTTACTCCTTTGGACATTCTTGAAATGAATCTAGGTGAATTGAAGAATAGCAGACTATTGGCATGCCAACCTTCCTACTCCTTCCAGGCATGGCATGTACTTTGGAGAAGTGGCATGAAACTCACAAGGAATTTAGCATTACTCCTATATAGAAATAAAAAGCTTATTAAACTCTTGTATTCTTCATATGATGATTGTCTATCTGAAATCCATTAGCCCGTATTCATGAAAAATTGTAGAAGGCATCTCTCTCTGAAATCACCTAGGCAATTGCAACAACAAAATTTTGGATGACCTACATGTTGTCTTCTTTCTGAATCGCCTATACTACCACCAAGGTTTAAAAATCTCGATTATGTCGGATTTTCAATCTCCACGGAACAATACGATTTCTATACTGTATTGTGTCTAGAGCCATCAATTTTGATTGGACCCGTCAGA
This sequence comes from Zingiber zerumbet, assembly GCA_037833815.1. Classification (NCBI taxonomy): domain Eukaryota; kingdom Viridiplantae; phylum Streptophyta; class Magnoliopsida; order Zingiberales; family Zingiberaceae; genus Zingiber; species Zingiber zerumbet. The sequence continues at coordinate 5,581,511 of JBBMJZ010000137.1, forward strand.
TTGTCCCGCCCCGTCGAACAATTTAAGTGGGTTAGGTTGAAATTTTATCAACCTATTTTAGACAGGTAGACCCGCCTAGGCCTGCAACCGCGCGGGTTGGCCAGTGGTGGGCTTAGGTTGGCCCGCAGGTTGAGGGGAAAACAACATTTCCCCAAACATAAAACTAAAGTGAACAATTTAATGGACTCATGAGTTTGACCGACCTAAACCGAAATTCAAAGGTTCGCTTCGTCATTTTTATCATATACTAGAAGTGCTCCTGCAACCGTATAGTATTCACTACTTATGGCACGACACCTTTCGTTACCAATCGTGTCCCAAATCTATGCCATGACAGTCTTCACTTCTATCTGTCCATTCCATTTAATTAAGTTGTTGATCCCATATAAATCCAAAAGTCCAATATAAATTGAAAAAGAAAAAATGAACATTACTTCATACAGTACTAATATTATATAACCTTTATAGAAACTGGTTTATTGCATTGACCTTTGTGGATTCTCCTAAATGGCTGATTAATACAAATGGTATGACAAGTAATTGTATATCTATCTCCCCAAGTAATACATCACCTTCTCCAAATGTTACAAATTTGTAAATTTTTAAAGAAATGATATTGTTTCAGTAGTAAAAGAACCTTTTTCCTTTCCTTTTATTTCCCTTCAAAAATTCCTACTGTCAGAAAGGTTTTTTCATGTCTATTTTACTATTCTCCCATTGAAGAGTTGTGAAAGTTGCACTCGGATAAAAGTTGCTACAAGAGAGTGAAACAAAATGAGGTATGACCATAACCCAAACATAGAAATTTTAATCTTTTCTATATATTTTTTATTTTTTTGACAGGCTCGTGGGTTGGCCTCGCCTAGCCCACAATCCGCCTTGAGTTGGGTTGGGATGGAAATTTTCTAACCTGTCAAGATGTCGGCCCACCCTGCCATGGGTTGGCCCCCCGAAATTGGTCAACTCGTTTGACAGCTCTAATTGTGTCATGTCAAAAAAGTGTATACCAATTAAGTTAGATCATTTGGCATAATAAGAGTTTGCAAACTTTGGCTTAATAGAGTTTGCAAACTTTGAATGATATTTTGGTGGTTCTAAAATTTCAATTTTTTTGAAAAAAAAAATAAACTAGGGAGAGGCAAAATGAAAAAAAAATCATTAAACGTAAGCTTATAGAGTTGTCAACATTCAAGTATTTACATTATTTGGCGAATATCATCTTCTAATTTCAATAAATAGACTATGAAATTTTCAATTTTTCTTTCTACTTATTTCTTTATAGGAAGAAAACAATCTTGTCCCAAATCTAGCAATAGAACACAAACGTGTTGCCCCCACGAGCATACTCGGGTGGTAGAATTGTCACATAGAAGCAAGGTTCAAATCCCCTAGGGTTCATTCCCTTATGCCTAGTTTACTTGGAAGTGTGGATGAAGAAAAGGATTGATTGCACGAGATTCAAGATCCTTACTTCTGTATACATGTAAAAAAATAATGGGCGGATAGATCTCTAGTTGATTATTTTTGCCACTATTTTTCATCCCCTCAAAATCGGGCGAAAGCGAGCTGACAGAAGCAAGCGAGAAGCGTGCAATCTCACAATCTCCCTTGCCTTCTCCTTGGACTACTTGTCGGAGCACTCTGTATGCAACACAAAACAATCTTCCCCATCCCGGAGTTTATCTGGTCCTCACCACCTCCTCTTCTACTTCCCTCCCTCCCGCCCCTCTCCTTCTCCCCTCCCTCGCCGCCAACAATTACAATAGGAGCGGAGGTCCGGCCTTGCAACCTCGGCTTGCTGGCTAAGCGCCGACAAGAAGGTGGCGAAGTCCTTGAAATTCAACCCATCAACCATCTTAAGCAACCTCTGCACAAAAAAAATGAAGGAGAGAAGAAAGGGGTAACTGGGAACGAACAGTGGAGAAATCCAAAGAGTAATAATACGATGAAAGTGGCGGACTTGGGAGAGGGGATTGTGGGAGAACTGGGAATAGAGAAGAACTCATTGAAGGAGATGAAGCCCTTGGCAGTGCGATCGAGCTGGTAGAAGTGACTGTAGAGGGCAACGATCTCCTGCTGCGAAACTGAAAGCAAGAAAACAACTACCCTTGCTGTGCAAGAACAAAGATCAGAGACAGTACAAAGATAGTTGCAGTGGTCTTGGACTTCCTCAATGTCGTATTGGTTGAGCATGGCAGATGCGTTCCCCATAGCGAGGTTGCAATCGAGGTCCAACCTTGCGAGGCACGGGTGATGTCCGACCTCATGACCTCGCCATGAGTTCCGGCCTTACGACCTCACTGCGAGGCCGTCGCCGAGGCACCTGTGAGTCGCGACCTCGCTGTGGTCGGTCGTCGCTGCTTGCCTTTCCTTCTCCTTGTTTACTTTTTATCCTACTTCTTTCCATTCCCCTTCCCTAGGGATATGTTTCCATGATGAATTCCTTTCCCTTCTTTATCTGCACATCCGAGTAAACATAGCATTAGGGAATAAGTTCGTCCCACCTAGGAGACCACTCGGTACCATGATTTACTACCCTTCCACATGCCTTGGGGTGAGCTGACGTTATCAGCTTTTACCACATATAACACAAACATGTTTGGAATGTATGTTGATCTAAATTAATCCTTGCACTAGCAACAACTTTATTTTTGCAAGTTGAGAATCATCAAACTGAGATTGAATATTCATTGTAATCTTTTTCATCCAAATGAGAAAAAAATTAAAATATTTATTTTCAAATTCAAGTAAAAAAATATATTGTAACAATTTTACTAATGTTGCTCACTTCTCAAGTCATCGTTGCCATTTGACAAAGTATAAAGACTAATATCTATTTAACTTTTCTACACTATTGTTCTCAATTTTTATTAATAACAACTTTAAAAGCCTAGAACATCTAAATAAAGTTGTGTTATTTAATTTAATTAGGCTAAAAAGGAGAAATGAAATTATTGCAACTTATTTTGACTTCCTTTCTTTTGGTAAGAATTTTTGTTTGTAAGAAAAGAAAAATCCATTCACTAATTGTCGCCTTTATAAGAAAACCAAATGTCAAAGCCGATAATGGCCTCCTCCACAAAGTAGCAGATAGGGTTGGAGCTCCCCTTCTCCTCTAGTAACAATGAGGAAGCCTCATTAGTGTTGATGTCGAGGTTGATGTCTAGGATCACCTCCAATTAGTTTTTGAACCAATTGTTCCCCACCATGTTTTAAAATTATAAAACATAAATATGCAAAAATTATATATATATATATATATATATATGTGTGTGTGTGTGTTACTGTACTAACTTCGTCCATGCCCATGTATTTTTCATTTTTTTTATTATTTTTTTTAAATCCCCAGTTATGCTAATCAAATTTTGTCTTTAGGGTTTAGGGATTGAGTTATAGTATTAAGCACAATAAAATTTCAAATTGAAAATATATTATATATATCCCATAATTTTTATAATTTCAAACATACTCCTAAAGGAAGTAATTCATCGGATTATTCATAAATTCCTGAGTTTTTCTCAATTACACTCATCCATTGTCATCAGTTCCTCCAATCTCTCTCGCTCCCTCCATCATCATCCCATATTGCTATGCCTAATCTTGTCTCTTCTGCCTCCATGTTATGTCCTATGTTCTAGCACACTGCCACCACCCAATTAGCTCATCCAACATCTTCTTATGTCGCCTCATGCACACACGTGAGCTTGTCGAGATCCTTCATCTCATTGAGTTCATAGCCACTGAAGAAGAGGTCCTTGATATCATCCCCCACACTAGCCGCATCAACAGCTTCAACTACCATGCCCTCCTAGGAAAGGTATAACTTGCAAGATGAGAAAAGGAAGAAGAGCACATTGCTCAGTTTCACCATCCCTTTAACCCCTCTTTCTTCCCCTTGGGCGAAGTCATGGCACTGAACTATTATGCATGTTAGTCAACGGGGAAAACAAAATGTTTTGCCTATGCTAACCGACACACACAGACAAAAAACTTTATGCCATGATCACCACAAAAGCTTAGATTAGCAAGCCAAGATTGATGCAAAACTAGCATAAATTTATCATTGAGTGACAAACTACCTAGAAAAGCACTCTACAAAACAGTGTTCTTTGTAGCACTCGTAAACATTGTAACCTAGTAGATGAACTATAAACCTGTGTGATCTCTATGATGACTGGATAAAAATCTTAGATGTATTCTATGGAGGTACATCACTGTGAACATTTTGTCTCCTTGTCTACAGATGCCTGAAGTAGTTCCATAATACCAAAATATTCTTCAAAATAGACCTACCATTATCAGTAAGATATCCTTTTAGCCATGCTGTCAGATCTTTACACCTAGAAATTTTAGTGTAGGTTGTAAGTGTACTTAGTGAGTGATGTATATGAACCTCATCTTTTAAGTTTTTAAGCATCATCTTTCAAGTTGCAAGTATACTAAGCGAGCTAACTTATCAATAGGCTCATTGAAATTGCTATTCAAATGAAAAAAAATAAGCTCATGAATCAAATCTCTGTGCATCGATTAGGTCACTTGATCATTGAGTTAGTATTACATGCTCTATTATAATTGCATATCCAATATCTTGCATTTGTTTGACGTAGATAATATTGCATAAATTGTATTACACTGAGGCACAGACTAGCTCAACCAGCAAATCAATTTACTGATCTTTCAAGTTTTTACTTGAGATGTAAAGTTGCATCAATTTATAACATAAGTTGTTTAGCTACATCACACAATTCACTTGTATGAATCAATTCTTTCACATTGCAATAAGCGGTTGTTGCCAATGCCAAATTTGGGAGAATGACAACACCAACTTACTTTTACGTAACAAAGCATGTTCCAAACATGATCTCCTACATTCGCAGGAGATCAAGCAGTGGGCTGAGGCTTGCCATCATCTTTCCAATAGCGTGGCCAAGCACCATAATCAACAGCTGGCCAACACATACTTCTTTGCCCTCAAAGGAGAATCAAGCTTCACTCTAAATATAGAATATTGTCATTGACCCAGGGGCCTTTTCTGTCATTTGACAATGTTCATGAAGGCCAAATATGAAATTAAACTACCCAATTAAACTCTTTTCCTACCAAAGAAACTTGCTGTATAACAAGAACAAATTCCAATTAGGGTATGTTGAAGAGAATTGTCAAAAATAACAAACATTATAGAGAAGTAAAATGACCAAAACTCGCACTCTTGGTGGCATTTTGATAGTGATTTGCCTCCAGGTATTTAGCAGTGGCGTTCAAAGAGTAGATGTTACTTACAGTTTTCATTGTTGGCAGCAGTTTGCAACTGAATCTTCTCCAATAGTTTCATGAAAACCAGGTACATAAACCAATAGACCATGCAGTAATCATAAGGCGAATACAACTCTAGTTCAAAGCCCAACGTAAGAAATCGAGAAGCAATCCAGTAGGTCCTCTCCTCTGTCCATCTAAGGAGATGCTTCGAGACTTTCATGCACATGTTCTGAAAATCAGTTTAACATCTACTGAAATGTGTAATCGACAGGATAATCAATAAAGATTTGTTCTCAAGAAATATTAAAAATACAATGTACCTCATCCACCATGACATTTAATGTCTCTCCAATCTCTCTTTTGAAGGCTATCTCCAACTGTGGGAGAAAATCTGTTTTATCAGTATCGTTATTTCCTCCTCAAATGAGTTGTGCAATAAGAATTTACATAGTATAAATCAGTATGTTAAGAAATTCCAATTAATCTGAACATTGATAATTGAATAATGTAAGACAAGTTAAGGCTGAGTCTAAAAACAAAAAAAAAAACCTTGTAAACTAATATGGTCACTGGAAAGTATAAATCTCAGTGTGGTCACATTACAGAGGAATTTACAAGGTCCATACTTGGTTTGCCTAGATGCTTAGACCGTTAGGCAGCACAAACTACCAAAAGAGACCACACATTACATATGCTTGGTTGGTTTGTTAGAACATTAATGTGAGTATAGTTAACTTATTAATTAATAAGTTTAAATTAAGAATAAAAGAAAATTTATCTTGTATAACAATCAAATGTGATTAACATATATTATTTAGTACGAACATATTATCACTTTATATATTAGAGAAGGCAGGATAATCTTTATATATAGTTTATTAAATATATAGTTTAAACAAAAATGAATACTATTGATGCCTTATTTATGACAGCACTTTCCTGCTGCATCTATATGCTAGATAAAAGTTATCTATCACCTTATACATGACTAAGGTGTTAAATAACATTTCTAGTTAACCCCTTACACAATTCATATGAGGTATGTGAGGTCCAACACACTTGATTAAAAAAACTAAAAATATTTATATTGCTAAATGACTAACATATACCTAACAAAGTAGAATAGGTTACTATTTATTAGTAACATGCACATAACTATATCTAAATGTTTAACAATTACAAAAATAAATCAAACCAATTTTTTCCTTTTCACTGGGTATATGGTCTTCCTAGCTCACATAACACTTGCCTAGTCTTCGTAGGTGCTCAGCTGGCCATCCTAGGTCCACACTTGGTTTACCTAGGTGGTGAGACTGTTAGGCAGCACAAATTGCCAAAAGAGGCCACACATTACAGATGCTCAGTCGGCTTGTTAGAACATTAATGTGGTATAGTTAACTTATTAATTAATAAGTTCAAATTAAGAATAAAAGAAAAATTATCTTGTATAAAAATCAAATGTGATTAATATATATTTAGTACGAACATATTATCACTTTATATATTAGAGAAGGCAAGATAATCTTTATTTGTAGAAACAAGAAAAAAATGAAGAATAACTAGTCCACCCATTATGATTTATTCCATCATTCTTGAAGAAATAAATAAAAGATGATTACCTTAAATTAGAAAAATAAGAAACACAGATTCTGTAAACTAAAGGAAAATTTCATTATAATGGGAGAAAATAAAGGTAACAGAAAATTTCTGAAACCAACTACAAATTACAATCCTTTAAATCAGGGATCTCTTGCAAATCCTTCAATGGATCTGTCAATTATCTCACTCCCCTCAAGATATTCACCGTTTGTAGCTTATTGATGAATAATCTTGACAGGTTTTAACATGTTTGTCTCTTGACTAGCTGTAGGAATATAAGAAAGCTTTAATCCTACTTCAATTTCCTCCATAAATCCTAATCAATTACATGTTTCATCCTCTGATGTTGAATACAATTATTAAACAACAACAACAACAACAACAACAACCAAGCCTTTTCCCACTAGGTGGGGTC
>JBBMJZ010000137.1:5647355-5659948 GCA_037833815.1 Zingiber zerumbet
AAGCTTCTACTGTCACTTCAGAGATATGCTCGGCCCGTTAAGGTACTGTGTCTGGAATACTTTACTGACATATCTCTTCAGGGAAAGCATGGGATAGCGTGCCCGCTTTAAGAAGCATGTACACACGCTACAGGAGCCCTATATAAAGGGGGATCCAGGCATCGACGGAGGTATGCTTTTCTCACGATCTCTACTATTGCGCTACAGTTCCCCTTTGCTTCTTGCTTCGCCGGAGCCTGACTTGAGCGTTGGGGTCATTGTCAGGGACCCCTTCCCTGACTCGGCACTGACGCTTCTTATGTTGCAGGCAGGAGCGAAGTCCCTCGGAGATCAACAGGAGCGCCATGTTCCTTGCATCCACCTCCTCAACTTTCGGATAGGATTAATAGGCATAGCAAATTTTTACATTATTGTCAATTCATTCTTGCAATAAACACCTTGCACCCTCCATTACTTGATGCTTTAGTTATCCTCGCTTAAATCTAAATCACCTTTAACTTATGGTTTTTCTTCCTATCTATCCCCTCACGTAACCTTATCTAGCAAAGAATATATTTGGGAATAATCCCGAATTTAACAAATGGATCAAGTGAAGTCTAATTGATTTTGAAAACAACCATAGATTCTCTTGCTCCTCGGTCAAATTGCAACCAATTTTTGTGTGATACCTAATTGGTTCCAATTATTTTCTTCAAGTAAATTGGCATACCTCAGTAGGGTGATTGATCTTGCTGAATCTTTTGGCAAAAACCAAACCAATCATCATAAATTTTAATTAGACTAATCCATATTAGATCAATTGAGTTTGTCGATAAGTGGAATTATTCACCACTTCATACTTGAAGAAACTACATTTTAAGTCTTTCAAACAACATATAAGATAATTATTTTCCAAATAAAAATATGTTTAATAGTCATTAAGTAATGTATCAACAAGCACTGCTACATCTCCATAAAAACTTGAATATAGTATTAAATAGACAAGCATTCTTATACCATAAGTTGGATAAGAATAAATATTATAAGAAAACTAATAGTCAAAGATTTTAAACCCTCATTGATAAAGCAATGGAGATAGTAGATGCGATAATTAGAAGAAACATTAGTATTTTCTGTGTACAAGATAAAATGGATAGACAAGAAGGTAAAGATGATAGAGAACTCAGATTTTAAGTTATGGTACATAGGAAAGAGTAAAACAAGAAATGGAGTGGATATTATTGTAAATAGTTCATTAAAAGATGAAGTTGTAGGAGTAGTTAGAAAAGAGGATAGAATTCTAGCCCTTAAGATATTAATGACGACAACAACTATAAACATAATTAGTATATATGCACCGCAAGTAAGATTAGATGAAGCTATTATATCAAGATTTTGGGATGACTTAGATGAACTATTACAAAACATTCTGCCAAATGAAATGATTTTAATAGGAGGTGATCTAAATGAGCATGTTGAAATAAAAAATGAGGAATATGAGAGTGTATATGAAGGTTTTTGGGTTTGGAACGAGAAATGAAGGGAAAACCACATTAGATTTTGCGATAGCATATGACATTAAATTAGCTAATACATTTTTTACGAAAAGAGAAGAACACTTAGTCATATTCAAAAGTAGAAATAATAAATCACAAATTGTCTTTCTTATAGTTAAGAAGAAGGATAGAAAGATTTGTAAAGATTACAAGGTCATTTCTAGAGAAAGTTAACTACCTAACATAGATTAGTAGTGTTGGATATACGTCTCAAGCACAATATTAATAGAAAGAAAATATATACGACTCCTATAATAAATATATTTAAGGAAAAGATAGAACTACAAGTATTAGGTGAAATGCACTCGGTGAATCAAAGGGACATGGGATAAGATGATATCAAAGTCGAAAATAGCAGCTAAGAGTGTACTCAGCGAGTTAAAGGGACATGTACCACTAAGTAAGAAATCTTGGTGGTGGAATGAGAAAGTATAAGACAAAATGAAGGAAAAATAAACAACTTATAAGAAATTATATAGTTGTAAGAACGAGGAAAACTTAAAAAAAAAATATACAATAGCTAAGAAAAAGGCTAAGAAAGTAGCGAATGAAGCAAAGAATAAAAATTTTGAACGATTATATCAAAAAATGGATAGAAAAGAAGGGGAAAGGGACATTTATAGAATAGCTAAAGTGAGAGAAAGGAAGACAAGAGATCTTATTCAAATAAAATGTATTAAAGATGAATGTAATAGGGTACTAGTAAATGATGGAGAAATAAAAGAGCGGTGGAAGAGGTATTTTCATGAACTTTTTAATGAAGGTTTAGGTGACCAGCTTAACTTAGGTAATTTAAGTAGGTCAAATGAGTTTAGAAATTTAAATTTTTATTGTAGAATTTAAACTTTAGAAGTAGAACAGGCTTTAAATGAGATGCATAATTGAAAAGCTGTTGGACCAGATGATATTTCGATAGAGGTATAGAAGTGCTTAGAGAAACAAGGTATTAAATGATATACAAAATTATTTAACATGATATTGAAAATGAAAAAAATACTTAATTAATGGAGGGTAAGTACTCTAGTTTCCTTATATAAGAATAATGGAGACATAAAATTATGCAAATTGTAGGGGTATTAAACTAATGAGTCATACCATAAAACTTTGAGAGAAAAGTAATGAAAAAAAAGATAAAGGAAGATGATCACGGTGACTGAAAATCAATTTAGTTTCATGCTTGGAAGACAACTAATTGAAAAATATCGAAAGCAAAAACTGGATCTATATATGATATTCATTGACTTAGAAAAAACTTACGATAGAGTTCCACGAGAAATTATATGGAGAATTCTAGAAAAGAGAGTGTTAGCATAGCATATATTGAACTAATTAAGGATATGTACGAGGATGTAATGACTAGAGTGGGCGATAAAAAAATTGGCGATACCGCTGGCATTGCGACGCCTCCCGTGGTGCCAGGGGAGTCACGAGCACTAAACGCTTCGTGGGCACAGGACGCATCACGAGAACTTCCGGCGGCACCGGAAGCATCGCAAAATGCATTCGAACGCATTTGGCATCGTCGAAGGCGTCTCGCAATGTCAGAAGCATCGTGGGAGGCCCAAAAAATTAATTGCAGTAAAATATTTTACAGAAAAATTCTTACCGATTGAGCAGAGACTTCCGAGGAGGTGAGAGGCAGTCGAACCAACGGTGAGAGACAGATGAATCAATTGAATGATAGGATTTGGGGCTTTAAATGAAAAAAAAAGAAATTTCCGTGAACATAGTAATACTGTCTAATGCTGCATAGGGCCGCCTAGGCTCGTCGCCCAACACCTTTTCGGTGTAGTTGGCGGCCGCCGAGCGCCTAGGCGGTCGCATATCCCTAAATTTAGAACACTGGTTGAAATGTACTAAGTAAACATGGTAGGATCAAGTAGGTTTAAATTGAATTTAATTTGGATTTACTTTGATCAATTTAAAATTAAATCAAATTTATATATAGAATAATTTAATTTATATAAAGTTAGAAATTATATTATTTTTATTATTTTATTTTTCTAACAATTTATTTTCTCCATCATAACAAGGTTTTGTTCTCTATTTACCTCGTGTACTGATGAACTGATGGAGAAGGGGAAAAGAATTAATCATCCTATAAGAGGTTTTTTTTTTGAAGGGGAGCTTTGGCGTAACGGTAAAGTTGTTGTTTTGTGACTTAAATGTCACATGTTTGCATCTTAGAAACAACCTCTTGCAAAAAATAAGGTAAGACCGTGTACAATGGATCCTTCCTTGGACCCTGTATGACGGGAGTTTCATGCACTGGGCTGACCTTTTATCCTATAAGAGGGTTTTTTCTTTTTGTTTACCTCATGGATGAATGGAGAAGGGAAAAAGTTAATTATCCTTAAAGTTTTTAAGAGATTTTTTTTACTCTTGTGGACATATGGAGGGAAAAAAATTAATTATCCTTAAAAGAGGAGATTTTTTTCTACTTTTGTAGACATATGAAGCAGGAAAACAAATGAATGATGGAGGGAAAAATTAACATGAAGGGTGGAAAAAAATTAATTGATAAAGGAGGAAAAAATTAATAGAGGGAAAGAGAGAAAGGATTAAGGAAAGAAATAAAAATATAAAAAAAAATAAAAAAATAAAAAATAAAAAATAAAAAATAAAAGTAAAAAAAGGCTTGCCATGTGACTTCTTTTGTGGACTTGCTGAGCCGCATGAGGTCGCAGCTGCCTCGACGGGGTCATTGCGAGCTCACGACTCCGACTTCAAAATCATGCTTGTTGCTAGGCGAAACGGTAAATTCTTCCTATGCCAACATGCACAACATAACGTCTTACCCATGGATTTTAATACCCTAAAATTTTTAATTACAATGAACGATTCACATTGGTTCTCCATTGGTTTAACTATAAATGGTCTAAATCAAGTTTGATTTAGGTCAAATTCAAACCCATAGGAAACCTAAACAAAAACCACATTGGCCAACTATCCAATCACCTACCTAGTGTCAAATTAACACCAAATTAAACGCAAAACCCCACCCAATCAGAACCTGGATACCTTGATTTAGTCCTAAGACCCCCTAAGACCACTAATTACATCTATCTAACCCTAAGTAAACTTCAAAATATAACATAATTTCTCAATATTATTTTGTATTCTTACATATTATTTTTCCTGACGGTATGATGACAAAAGGCGATTCCCTCGCCCCAGTGCCTCCGTCAGCCTATCTGGCCAACACGGAAAAGGTAAATCACGGGTGACTACTAGCATTTGGTAGTTCAATAGCGCATGGGAGAGGGCAAACAGCCGACTACTAGCCGAGATTTGACCCTCAGACCTTATGATGACAACACTACCATGTGCTAGCCAACTGTCTATTCTGAGGGGACTACATATTCTTTTTCCCAATAATGTATGGTGGTAGGAAACCTCTTTCCATTCCCTCTAAAGAAAAAAAAATTCTATATGTTGTTTGCCATATTTCCTTTGAATTAATATTTACAAACTATGAACACTATGTTCAAGAATTTTTTTTAAATAGCTACATGAGTTGTGAGTTTGATCGATCTACAAAGCTAGTGGCATCTAAAACATGGTCAAAAACTTTGGTACATCAAAACATAGATTAAATTTTCATTCTATCGCTATGAGTGAAATAGTTTGTTTTGCACATTATATGGCCTGAGACCAACAAAACACATGAATCATGAGCAAAACAAACTATGAGTGAAAGTGTGAGGTGTAAGTCACATGAGTCACCTTAGCACTTCTATCATTTCGCGAGGCTTCCATAATGTGCAATGTGAGCCTTTTGCAAGCGGATGTCTTCCTATGGGATACCTAGGGCACATAAGTCATGAGCTCATCTTCCTTCCACCATTTTGCAAGTCTTCTACAATGCATTTTGTCCTTTTACTAGTCTTTTGCAACGCATTGAAGGCTTCCCCAAGGTTGCACATTTTGTTCCTCTTACCTCAAAAGGTAAATCTACTCCTTCCAAAGGCTTCCATGATGGGCACACCCTCCAGAGACTTCCTCTTGTTCCTCCTCTTCTCTTTTCTTGCTTCTCGCTTCTCCCTGCTCCCTGCTCCCTTTTCCCTTTTCCCTTCTTCGACACTCAGCACACTTAGACATTTTAAGTCGAGCAGGGACTGAAACATTGACTTGGTTCAGAATTTTAAACCTTGATATAAGATGAAGTGAGCATAAATAGTTCCACTTATTTGAATTTTTTTCTCTCTAAATAATGTTAGAACTTGTATTACAGAGTAGTTCAGTAAATATTTTTCATCATGTATCATTTTGATTGACTCTCTAATTGGAATGTTATAATGTGGTCTGATTTAAGTAAACCTAGTATATTAACCTCAGATATATCACTACATTTTTCGTGTTTACTTTAATTCAATGTTATCTTCATTTTTGTTTAACAACTTTAGTGAAAAATCCATTGATTATGCAATCTTGTTTCTTAATATTTTTTTTATTAATTGAATTCTTTATGATTATTCCTTATAGTACTTCTTACCTTTTCATTTGTATAGTTTAATGAGCTTCAAGAATGTTACTTACAAAAGAGGCGGCTCAGAGCGAGCCAAATACATGGTCAAGAAGAAAAAAAAGTAAATGTTAAAGTGAGAGAAGGATACCATGCAGGACTAGATGATTTTCAATCTGTGCTAACTACATTTACAAGATACAGGTTATAGAAGCAATCTTTGCAATTCAATATTCCATGAGTTAACATTTATTGGAATATTCTTTTCATTATCTTACCTTTGTAATGTTATTTTTTTTATTATTTTTTTTATTTATCCAATTTCTTACATCTTTTGTTTATGTTGTTTTAGCCGGTTACGTGTTATTGCAGAACTTAGACATGGAGATTTATTTCATTCAGCAAATATTGTGTCAAGGTATGTATTTGGTGATCATAGATGATTTTATTTTTCTATTGTTTTCAACATGATGAATTTCATTTATGGTTTTATCATCCTCCAGAATAATCCATACTTTATGGTCACATAGGACCTTTTATCTCATTTGTTTAGGGTTTAGTGTGATTGTAGATGTATTTGGTGATCATAGATGATTTTATTTTTCTATTATTTTCAATATGATGAATTTCATTTATGGGTTTAGCATTCTCCATAGTAATCCATACTTTATGTGAATCAATTAACACGTTGGATGTCCAAATAATTAGAAATTAGGTATCTTACTTTCATGCATTGAGTGAACTTTTCTTAGTTGCACGCAGTTCCATCAATACCTCTATTATGCCGAATATTGACTATGTTTAGGGGCCAATAAACACAACAAGTCTTTACACAACATCTAGCAAGTACAAAGCATGTGCGAAATAGTAAAAGAGCAGCAAATAAAAAGGAATCTGAAAAAAGTCATACAACACTTTGACCCTGATAGTATCTTGAAGCAACCATAATAGTAGCAATGCTTAATAAGTCATCTTAAATTGATCTAGGTATAAGGCAAAATACAAATTATTAGTATCATTGGTGGAAAAGATCCTACAAAAGAACAGGGAATAAGAGAAGGATGGACAAACATAGATGAAGATGGATGCAATCATGCAATGCACCACCTCTTAAGTTTATCGAACTATTCCTTGCACAATTTAAGGCTCATGCTTAACAAAAATTGAGTGAATCAATCAAATAACTTGAAGGGGTTGATTAGTAAAAAGCCAGCCTCTTGTAAAAGTTATCGAGATTAATGGTTAGATATTTACAATGTCTCATAATGGCTCTCATGATCTTTAGTTAGGTATCTACTTCCCTTCTCATCATGGGCTCATAATCATGCTAGCCATGTGATCTCCAGATAGGTAGCACTTGGCTATCATAGATCCATAACATCTCTAATCCATGAAGTCACATAACCATCATGTGCTGTATAATATTGCTGAATTTATGTGATTCCAGTTTAAACTTGACAGTCTTGACTGTCACATGCTCCATCATCAATGTTTCTATAAGCCTTGTTGACAAGTTCAAGATACATGAAACAACTTGCATCTTATTTTGGTTCGTCTTATATGCTATGAATAATAGGTTTTCTTAATAAGTTCGTTTAGCATAAATATTTTGCATATGACATGTAGTACAAGTGACATCTAGTTAGAGTAATTTTTAAATTCACATTATTAAAAGATGGTTTTCAACATTGGTACTCGTGGTGGTATTGGTACTTGATGTTTCAAAATCATTGGGATCAGCCGAGTTGAATTGGTGGGATCAAAATCTGAGAAAAAAATCAAAAACAAAAAAAAAGAAAAGAAAAAAATGTAAAAAACTAACAAAGTTTGTTTAATGAATGAGAAAACAAAACCCATACAAAAACCTAAGAATTAATGCAACTTATATTTCTTTATACCATTATCATAGAAGTAAAATTTTCTTTAGAACGTTCAATATTTGCATTCAACTATTTTAAATTTAATAATTATCATGTTCCCATCTAATATCTAACATGCTATTTTTCTAAATCTCTTTGATTGTTTTTTATTCAGAACTAATCATCTATTATTTTTAGCTCTTTCTAGCAATAAGTAGCAATAAAATTATAAATAGTTATATTTTACAGATAATTACATATTATATATAACTGGAGGATTAACAATGAAAAACAATTTAACATAAATTTAAATAATAAATCTAATTCTAATCTAGTTTGCTAATGGAATCCAAATTAAAATTAAATCAGTTATTAGTCTAATAATATGATATCTTATTATGAGTTTAATAACTATGCCCAATATGTAGTATTAGTGATATATATCTTATAATTTTAAGATAATTCATGTTACATATACATGTAATCCAATGTTAAAAATAAATAGATAATATTATTAATCTATAACAAAAAATCGACATGACTATAAACAAAATAATAATAAATAAATTATTAAGTAATGTTACTAATGAGGTTACCATGATATAAAAATAAACAGATAAATAAATAACCCCCATGGGTGTGGTGCAGTGGTAAAGCATTTAGAGCTTTAGGATTCGAATCCCAAATGGAATGAATATCTTGGAGGTCGACTTTTAAGTGTGCATAAATTGTGCTATGGATTTATTTGGTAGGCGAACCAAGGGGAAGACCATCTATCTCCAAGATTAGTTGGGCGAAGTTTGGATACCTGGATTACATAAAAAAGATAAAGAAATAAATATTAATAATTAGATATTACACATTACATGATATACTTATTATATAAAAATGAAAAATAAATAAATATAAAAATATTATAAATCTGCAGTAAGAAAATGGATGCATAAATAAATAATAATAAATTTAAAAGTAATACTACTTGTAAGTTTACCTTAGATATAAAATAAAGAGATAGCCCCTAATTATTGTTTTCGTCAAAAAGATGCCCCTTGCTTTTAAAGAGTCAAAACAATGTCCCAACATATTTCTCATCCCAAAAATAACCTTATTCTAGTGTTGTTGGTAGCTAGTACAACAATTTATGGTGATTTTGACTATGTTGAAGTGATTTTCATCAAGTTTAAATAATTTTGATAGAGTTGGTAAAAAGTTTTTTTATATATAAAAGTGCTCTATGCATAGTATTTTTTGACAAATTAAATTTAAAAAAATGATTTACTTTAACATGTAATAGCGACACTGTAGTTGCTATAACAACATTGGAATAAGAGTATTTTCGAGATGAGAAATATAGTGGGTCGTTGCTTTGACTTTTTTTTTTTAAAAAAGGATCGCCCTTTTGACAAAAATAATATTAGGGCCACCTGTTGTTTTTAGCCCATTAATAATCATTTGTTACGAACAAATACAAGTATGGTTTAAAGTGTCGTGCCATGTTGGTTTGTACGGACAAAATTTGCCCCTCCGTCTATCAATTAGCACGATATTGAATTCATCACAAGAGCCAATGGAAATTTGAAAGAGAATGGAGAGGGGAAGGAAGGAGGATTATGGGGTGGCCGGTGGTGGCAGGCTGCCTAAGGGCGGGAAGTGGATAGGAGTTGTAAGAGAGGTGACGGGGGCGGGTGGGTGGGTGCTGCTGGAGGGGTACAGCAGTGACATCTTTTAAAATACTACTACCTTAATTTAAAACAATTGAACTATATTATTCTGTCTATAAATTTAGTTCAATTTTAAACTGAACAAAATCAAATAAATTCAGACCGAGTCCGGTTTCAACTTACTAGATCCTAATCTCCAATCTATTTGATAAGCTCTACCTTTTGCTACTTGCGTTTATTTCTTGCTTTTAAATAACTAGATGCAAATAGTTAATATGTGGGAGAACCTACCCAATCCGCATCCGAGTATCACAATCTGAAGATGACCTTAATCATGAAATAAAATATTTTTACCTGGAGCACTTTTGAGGTATCATAAAATCCTTGAAGTTGCTTTCCCATTGGTATCCTAGTTGCTTCCTAAGGGTCATGACATAGGTTCTTTAAAAATTTACCAATCACACTAACAACAAACGAAATATCAACTCTAGTGATTGTGAGATAGGTAAAAGTTTTTCTACTAGTTTGTTTATATTTTCCTAGATTAGTTTTTGGCTTCCTTTTTTTTTTGATGAGAGTATCTACTGATTCAGCTATTAATATACCAGCCTCCTCGAGTATATTTGCATTGCAAAATGTAGATATCTTCTTTTGAATGAGCGATTTCTATCCCTAGGAAGTGCTTGAGGTCAATCAAGTGATTAGTTTGAAAATATTGATGAAGATAATCTTTTGGTCATGCAATTCTATCACTGTCTCACCGGTATTGATAATATTGTTTGTAGGAAACGCTTTCATGATTGAGAGATGAGGTAGAATAACTAAGTGGTTTGCTTGCACTTATTTAATGCTATATTGAAGGGGAATTGAGTTAAACTTTATGAAATAAGCTCTCAAAGATTTTTTTTACTCTATGTAAGGTTTCATCAGTTTACACACAAGGCGAGTCTCTCCTGAGCAACAAGCATAGAAGGTTGCTCCATATAACTTTTTCCTGAGAGAGAGCACCGTGAACGAAGAAATTCATAATGTCAAGCTGATAAAGTTACTAGTGCAAAATAACAACTACGGAGAGGGACAAATGAACTAATCTTAGTCACTAGAGAAATATCTACATATTCAACTTTATAAATGTGCATGTTTCATCAAATGAGCTTTTAAACAATCAAAAGAGCTATTGGGAGAACACTTGACTGTGAAAACCCATTTACACCTCAGATAGACTTCCAAGGGGTGATAGCTACAAGTTCGTAAGGGCTATTAATAGAGTCAAGCACATCTATTTCATCAGTCATAGCCTACTCCTAATCAGGAGGATCTGAGAGAACCTTTAAGACATTTGTAGGAACAAATTGTGAGGATAAAGAAGATAGAAAGGGATTTGGGTGACAGTGAAACATATGATAAAAAAGAGCGAAAAATGATGGAAACACTAAATCAGAGTTGGGATAAGAGATAACAGTAAATGACTGAAGAGCAGCAAAGTTTGAAGGAGGTGCAAGTATCTATATGACATCATCTCCTACCCTACACTTATAGGGAGGTGTGTCCGATAATGGGACCTTAATAATAAAAGGTGTAGGTATGAGAAGGTCTACAATTGCTAAGTGAAAGCATGACAATGAACTTGGAGATTTTTTTTGCACGAACCTGATAGAGTGCTGTGAAGGGAAAGAATTGAATAGACTCAAAGGTCACATTAGCGGACGAGGTCTGATGTGATTAAGGACAATAACACAACATCCCTTTTAGAGGCGAGAGCATTCAAGAAAAATGAGATAACTTATCTTCTAGAAGATGCTCAATGAACAAAATAAGTGTAGCCAAAAGTATATGACCTTTTGGCCACAGAGATAACAAACAATAAGAAGAGCATCAACTTGAAAAAGGAAAATGCATGTCTTAAAAGAGTGCTTGGGCATTCTTGACTAGGCTTTGATATTTCTTTCAATTACACCATTCTTCCTAGGGGTACATAAACGTGGAAGTTGATGAAGAATACCTTTACTTGTGAGGAATGATAGGGAGGAATCAAAAGTATTCCTTAGGATTATCACTGCATGGAGACTTGATAGATGTTCAAAACTAGTCATTGAATTCAACATAAAAGAGGAGAATATAGAAAATTTTTTAGGTCATTCCTTTATTGTAAAACGCAATGCCATTCAAGAATATCAATGACCTTTTTCCTGGGGTGAGCGTAATCACCTTTTGCTATAATAATTATCAATGACACAATGTCATTCAAGAATAAATCATGGATGAAAGTGTAGAAATGGGATAGTTAGGACTATAAATAAACCAAAGTAAAAGGGTACAAAGCACATTTATGAACACTCCTAATGAAAAAAATATATTTGCCTAACTAATAAGATTTATGGTCTAGAGATTTAAGACTAGAAGACTAGAACTATTAATTTTAAATGCTTAAGAGTTGGATGACCAAGATGTAGGATCATAAAGTGCACTAGAGGGAGGGTGAATAACGCTTACACTTTTCTCTTTTGTTTTGTTTTTGAGTTAGTATGCAGCGCATAATAATTTAATAAATAACTTAAAAGAGAAGGGCAAATATGATTTTTTACTTGGTTCACACCTCCCAAGGTGCTACGTCCAAGGCTATGCATTTGATCATGCCGTCCATTATTCTTTTCTTGAATCCGAAAACCTTCTTGCGGTGGAGAAAATTTAGATCAAGTACAACATACACAAAGTAATAAACTAAATAAGCATATAAGCAAATAGGCAAGTTTATTAAATGTGGATCGCTTATGGAGATCTTGAATGCCGATGCACTTGTTTTGAAGCCTCTTGGATTGCACGAATAGAATCTTTGAGCACTTAAAGCAGAGAGGACATCATGGCTTTGAATCCGAATGAGTTGTGGATCCTTGAGCCTTCGCCTCCCTTTTATAGCTTGATTCTAGGGCTGTAAACGAGCCGAGCCGAGCCGAGCCGAGCTTTGGGGTGTTCAAGCTTGTTTGATAAGGTAACCAAGCCGAGCCGAGCCGAGCTTAAAATGAACCGAGCTTTTGAAATGGTTGTTCAAGCTTGGCTTGGTTCATTTTTTATG
>JBBMJZ010000137.1:5660048-5672057 GCA_037833815.1 Zingiber zerumbet
GTTTAGCTTAACGAGTTGTTCAAGCTTGTTTGTTTAATTAATCTTATGTATATTGAACGAACATAAACAAGCTCTTATCAAGCCGAACACCAAGCTTGTTCACGAACGCTTGGTTCATTTACAACCCTACTTGATTCGACCTCTTTCAGTTACTGAAAGCTTATCTAGTTGATCGAAACTTGATCAACTTTATTTTAAGATTGAATCTCGTAAAACTCAACATTATCAAGGTTTTACGGTCAACTGGATAGTTTCTGGTCGCCCGGACCAATGTCTGATTGCTCAGACGTTCCGGTGGATCGAAATAGTGTATGACCACCTGAACTAAATGTCTAGTCTTTGGTTGTCCTCCGGTCTTCCTAGTCTTCATCTATCTATGTTCCGGTCGCTCGGACTAAATGCCCGTTCTCCGGTCGTCCTTTGATCTTCCAAGTCTTCATCTATCTAAGCCAATTGCAAGACAATAAGCATACAAACAAGCTAAAGATGTCCTCCGGTCTTCCTAGTCTTCATCTATCTATATTCTGGTCGCTCGGACTAAAGGTCCGATCTCCGATCATTCTATGGTCTTATGAGTCTTCATCTATCTAAGCTTTTTGCAAGACAATAAGCATGCATACAAACAAGCCTAGTTCTTAGTCTTCTTGATATACTAGGCCTACTTATTTGGAGTTCACTCTTCCAAGATTTCCCACATTACCTAGGGTTTTCTTCCCTAGGATTTTTCCCTTTGCCAAGCATCCGGTCACCCTTGATCTGCTTGGGCTTTTCCCTTATCAGACATCCAGTCAACCATGACTTGTCTGGACTTTCCCCTTGCCTAATATCCGATTCTCTTAGCCTGTTACGACTTTATATTTGCCAGATATCTGATCACTTTTGACATGTTTGGACTTTTTCCTTGTCAAACATCTAGTTACCCTTGATCTGCTTGAACTTTTCCTTTCTCACTTGCTTAGGTCAATCTTGACATGTTAGAACTTTTCACTCGTGCCTAGGTCAAGGCAGTCATCCTTGGCTTATCAGGACTTCTTACCAACTGTCAAACATCTAGTCATCCTGGACCTTCTTTAACTTTCCCTCTTCCAAACATTAGGTCGACTTTGATTTGTTTGGATCAACCTTCAATCTTGACTACACCGATATATTGTCAAACATTGAAACCCTAGAGGCTAATTGTACTAACAATCTCCCTCTATTTTATGTTTGATAATACGTTTAAGTTAGGCTAATCACTTAACCTAACTTCTTAGTTCTTATGCCAAAATCAAAGAATTAGAGCTTTTCTAACTTATATGCTTCTCTCGCCATTTGGCATACATAAAAAAAACAAGACTATCTACTTTTTGACTCCTAAGGATCTCCTTAGTTATTTCACCAACAATGATGGGTATTCCTTAGTAAAAAAGATATCTCTCTTTTACCTTTTTGAAAGACCATTTCAAGATAATCACATAATTTAAAATATCTCTTTTAAAAATAATCACTCAACTTTTTAAAGTATTTAAACAAAAAATTCAAAAATTTTAAAGATATTTTGAAGGAAAAACATATTTTCAAATAAATTTTCTAAACTTATGTCAATTTAATTTGAAAACTTCCTTTTAAAGATTGGTCTTCCAATATGACTCTCCCTTAATCTGACACTCTCTTAGGATATTCATGCTAACCATAAGCAAAATATACCCAAGTGTGTAGGGGTTTAGGAGATTATGGTTAACTTAAGGATGCTATAAGCAGAGTGTTGGCCAACAACTATCTTTTTCAAAATATATAAGTTTTTAAAAAGATATATATAATTACAACCAATTAAACATGAAATATCATTAAATATTATTATATGTATCACTATTTTGTAAATAATTTTAAGAAAATAGTCTTATAAATTTTGAAAACCTTTTAAAATTATTTTTCAAACTTATTATCCTAACATCTCACCTGTGCTATATATTTCAGTACACACAATATATGATAATTTTATGAGTTTTTGTGAGATGAGTCTTTTAATTTTTAATTTATTTTTATTTCTAAAGCGATTTGATCTTGGGTTAGATTCAAGTTTTGATTTGGGTCAATCAAGCAAATGTTTCTTAAACTGCTTTCAGGTTGTGGCAAGGTAACAAGGGCACTAGTTTGGACAACCACTGCCATAGGCAAAATCAATAAAAGGAACAAACACTCAAATAGACTTAATATTAAACCTGGTCTAACTGGTTTAGAATGAGGTGAGTTAGCTTTAGTTAGTTTCACTTAGCTAGATGCACCATGTAGGATACGCATTATCCAATCTAGACATGCACTCAACTAAACTTCCCTAACGTAGTATCAGCTCAGCCGGTCCTAATACCATGCTATCAAGATCAAAACCCTTTTTTCCTATATATTCATTCTAGGTTAAGTAATTAATATATGAATAGTATGCATAACATGTGAAGCATGACATATTGCAATTAATTGAAAATATGCATGAGTATGACAATTTAAACATGAAAAAGTAAATCAGTCAAGTCAAACAACTCATAATATTGGTTTCTAATAATGTATCAAATACTCGATTTGATACATTTCATGTTAACCCTTAAATATGCCAACCCACTAGGGTTTTATGGTAAATCAGACCGTTTCTGGTCGCTCAGATTGTTCTGGTTGATTGGAATAGTGGCCAGTTGCTTGGACTAATGGTCTGGCCTCCCGTTGTCCTTCGGTCTTCTGAGTTTTCATCTATCTAAGCTTTCTACAATACAACAAGCATACAAACAAACCTAGTTCCTAGCCTTATTGACTTACTAGGCTTATTTGCTTGGAATTCACTCCTTCAAGACTTTCCCTACTACCTAGGGTTTTACTTCCTTAAGATTTTTCCTTTTGTCAAACATCTAATCACTCTTGACCTGCTTGGGCTTTTCGCTTGTTAGACATTCGGTCAACCTTGACTTGTTTGGATCCAGTTCTCTCAATCTGCTAGGCCTTTCTATTTGCCATACATCCAATCACTTTTGATTTGTCTCGACTTTTCCCTTGCCAAGCATGACTACCCTTGACCTATTTGGACTTTCCCTTTCTCATTTGCCTAGGTCAACTTTGACTTGTTAGGATTTATCCTTTATGCTTAGGTCAACTACTTCTTACCAATTGTCAAGCATTCGGTCATCCTTGACCTGGATTTTCCCATTTACTTCCTAACATCCAATCAACATTGATCTATTTGGATCAACCCATGGTCAATCTTGACCAGATAGATATATTGCCAATCATTGAAATTTCGGAGGCTGATTGCACAACACAAGATGTTGTAGATCTGGAGAGGTGTAGTTAAAAGAGTCAATGATGATGCAACCACATCCATTTGATAAAGTGCATGCAGACCTGAATAAGAATAGAAGTGACATCAAGTATGACAAAACATTTTAAAAATCTTGTAAGTTGGCTAATAGAGAATAACCTTAATAAGGAGTCAGAAATATAAAATCATGGTAAACAAATCAAGCATTTGTAAAAAGGGACATCACTAGTTCCCATATTCAATGAGTGAGACCCATTAGCTATGGCGACACTAGTGAGACATTGTCGTGGTGTGAGAGTAGAAAAGGCAGATGCATTACTAGAAATATGCTCCAAGGCCCTTGAATGTATGACCCAAGGGGATGATCT
The DNA here is from genome assembly GCA_037833815.1 of Zingiber zerumbet. Lineage (NCBI taxonomy): Eukaryota > Viridiplantae > Streptophyta > Magnoliopsida > Zingiberales > Zingiberaceae > Zingiber > Zingiber zerumbet. The sequence continues at coordinate 5,663,700 of JBBMJZ010000137.1, forward strand.
AGAGGTACGAAGTATGTAGGCAATAGAAGTACCTAAATGGGCCAATGGGGCAAGTAGCTGTGATAATGCATTGACAGTTGCCTATAGCTAGAGAAGCCTGGAGTACTCCTTTGCAGGGACCAATAATGGAACTTGTGTGAGCTGGCTGGTTAGAATTAGACTGAGTAATATGAGCAATGTGAGATGGATAACTAGTAGCCTCTTTGGCCACCACATGATCACCCAAAGGATAAGTCAACAACCCAAGAAGGATAAGAGGTGATAGATGTAAGGATCTTATGCATAAACTAACACAAGCATAGCGGAAAAACGATCCTTCTAGAGATCCAAGCGAATACAGTATACATATTTTTCTACTCTATCAAATAGAATACTTACAAATACATTTGTTGCGTGAACAGTGCAATCCCAACATCAACTTTGATTCGGCATATCTCAACACTATCAGAATGGTCGTGTTTCTACTGTATCCACACGAGCACGTCCTTGTGAATCGTGTCACAAACATCGGGATTGGAGAATCTCACACACCACGAATACCAGAAGAAGAAGAAGAGGGAAAACAAAGTGACTCATATACTTTCTCAACTAGTTAGAGATGACTACTTAAGGTGACAATGAATAGACAACCCAACTCTTCACCTTCTCCTTCTTGAAGACTCTTGTTAAGAGATGGTTATTAAGGTGCCATAAAGAAACAACTAACTCTTCATCTTCTCCACCATCTAAGATGAGATGACTATTAGTGTTTCTCTTGTTGGCCTCTTAGTTAGGTTAGACTTTAAGGTCCGAACTCATTTCGAGGTTAAGATTCAAACCAGGGTTTGAAATGTCGTCCTGTGCCGCTCGGTATTGACGGTTTTTACCGTTTCGCCGGGCAGCCGAAACTGGCACAGGAGGTGTCCCCGTCTCGAGAAGTCGCGAACGCCTTCGGCGGTGTCGGAAGCTTCCCGCGACGCCTTCGGCATCGAAGGCGTCACGTGAAGCCTTTTGCGGCGCTGAAGGCGTTGTCGGACGATCCTGCCGGTGTCGCTGGATGCGTCAGGCGACCCTTCTGGCGTCGTCGGATGCGTAAGGCGACCCTCTCGGCGTCACCGGATGCGTCCGGCGACACCTCCGGCGCCATTGGACGCTCTCCGTAGCGATTGCGGGCAAGCGATTGTGGCAGACGATGATATGCCATTTTTTAAATAATTATTTTATTTAATTAATTTAAACAATGCTCAAGGATGTATGATATTTCGAATAGACTTTTATAAACCCTAATTAAATTATCCTAATAAAATATATAAAAATATATATTTAAAATTTAATAAATTTTATTAATTAATAGGCTGATTTTTTTTAAATGTTTTAAATTTCATTTAAAAATTTCTAATATTGTTTTTATTATTTTAAATTTCATTTAAAATTTAAATTTTTTTTTTAAAAATTCTAAAAAATTTAAAAAATAAAATAAATAATATTTTTTTTTATAAAAATATGATATTTTATATTTTTTTTACTTGATATTTTTTTACTTTTTAAAATATATATTATTTAATTAATAATTAATTAAATGAATAAATAGTTAGTTTATATAATTATTATTATATATAAAGTAATATCTTGTATTAATTTATATACCTATTATTATAGATAGATCCATTTTAATTCGAGTCATTGATATATCAATTTTATTTAAATAAAATTATTTTAATTATTTTTTCTAACAATATTAAATTATTTACTAATTGAGAACTTATACAAAATTAATAAGCAATTTACTTTTATATATACCATAAACATATTTATCTTATAATTATTATATATAAATAAAAAAATACCTAAACTATATCAGCACGACACGATACGATACCGAAACCGTATCGTTCCGGTCTGAGACTGAAACCTCGGCACGGGTCAAAATTTTAAACCTGGATTCAAACCCATATCATTTTAGATACACAAGCAATGAGTGACATCTAGCAATGCATCATTGCTACCCAAGTGATGAGAATGCTGAGATCCAACCTAACCTCTACTATTATCTTGTATAACTTGATTTTTCTATCTTTGATATCTAGATTGATCCACGAGGCATAGACCGTGTCATTTTCTTATCAATCTTTGTGTTTCTTGATCTCCAAGTAGACTCACTTAATCAAATGAGCTCAATATCTCATATTGACTTATTTGAGCATAACCATGCATTTTTATAGTCCTACTTAATCAAGGGGCCTACAGAACTTCCGTCGTATGAAAGCGATAGATCTCATCTACATCACTCACATCCCTCTGCCTAACTTATTGCATAGCTAGTGATCGACTTTATAATCCACTTTGTTAAAAGTGATGTTTGTCGATACCAAAGTACATAACTCCTTATGTAGGGAACAGTAGTGACTTCAGGTTTAAGGACTATTTATACCAATAATCACTATGAGAATATTTATGACACTCATATAATGATCCATGAAATATTCTCATGACGGGTCAATTCAATACATATTATTTAATATATATCTGTGTCATGACTTGTTAGATTAAGTCATTAATTGACCTGCATACTAGTCTCAATGCATTAATATTGCTCTTGTATATTAATGTTTGACTAGGAATAGTTAAGAGTAATGATATATATATATATATATATAGTCTCCTACTATCAATTCGACCAATTGATATGCTATAGACTATAACTTACTACCCTAGGATATTGTTATATTTATTCATCTAGCATAGATCTGAAGTAAATATAATAGCCATAAATTTTGCCTTTTATTAATGAAATATGATACAAAAGTTTCCTTGCCAATCATCTCATAATTGGCTCTAAGGACTAATACTAACCGTAGAGCTGTGGTTGAGTCTCGCAACATATGCATATATACATGTTGATAAGGAGGAATAGAAGAGCCATCTAGAATCTGAGAACTTTGACTCTTAACTCAGGTTGAAGCATGTGGAGAAACATGATAGCGAACAGTCTATAGAGTACCTAAGAGATACTTAAACAACAGTCATACAAATGCTGAACTTGATATAGAGCAGCATAGTTGGGCTTTTCAACTATGTTTGTGATGATCTCTGATCCTTACAGAAGTCTTTTACACCCTTATTCTCTTGCTCTATAAAAATTAAAATTGCTTTGTTCAGTTCTGATCTCTGATCCTGTGGTTGGTCTCTCTCATACAGCATAGAGTTTGATCGTGATGATGAGTTTTTTGCTACTGCTGGTGTTTCGAAGCGCATTAAAGTGTTTGAATTCTCAACAGTAAGTGTTTTTTCTTATAGTTTATGGACTGTATTGTGTTATTCAATTTCTTAACTAATTATAAATTTTTAATATAATCAGGTTGTTAATGAACCATCAGATGTGAATTGCCCTGTTGTTGAATTGGCAACACGATCTAAACTTAGTTGCCTAAGTTGGAACAAGTACTCAAAAAACATCATTGCAAGTAGTGATTATGAAGGGAATGTAACTGTATGGGATGTAAATACTCGCCAGGTGTCCATTTTTCTGTATGATAGAAATTATTTTAATTCATGTAATGGAGCAGGAAATGATTGTGACTCCTTTCTTTCTTTTTTTTCAGAGTGTGATGGAATATGAAGAACATGAAAAACGGGCATGGAGTGTTGATTTTTCTAGGATGGAACCAACAATGCTAGTTTCTGGTAGTGATGATTGTAAGGTAAACATCTAATCCTTATTTTGTCTGTGATCAAACTACCTGAATCAACTATCATAGGCAGTTCCAAACTAACTAAACTTTGATTGTGCATCCTAAAGTAAACTTTGATAGACTGCTGCCAGGATTGATTAAACTATACCAATTATTAAAATCTGCAAAAAATTAACCTAAAATAGAAGTTAATAAAAATTGCAAATGAGAAAGTGCATGTTGTATACACCAAATTAGTTGTTCTTTTTCTGTATGTATCTTCAAATTTTCATGTTTTGTCACGGACTGGCCAATTTTTTTTAGCTACAAGGGTGATCTAGTGTAACTTTGTACATCTTGAATTTTGATCTAGAATGGTCTGATTGCATGCAATCAGACGGGTGCATGTTATAAATTACTCTAATATTATTTAGAGGTAATTAAATTGAAAATTTTGGACTTGAGATGGAGGTTGGAGTTTCTTCCTGCATGCAGGTGTCTAGATTATTTCTGTTTTTCAAGATTACTTTTCATTAGTTGCTTAAATTTTGTCTTAAAACTTCTTGCCTATGGAATTATAATGTTCCAGTTGAACTATAAAACCATACATGATATGCTACATAATGTACATCATCACCATAGAAAGTAATGCATGCCACCTTATTTCAACAAGATGGGTGGAAACTGTTAGGAAACAATCAGGTTTACATAGTATACTTGTCAAATTTATGGTCATTATTTTTCTATTGTTGGGATGGTTGGATGTTGTCAGCATGCCATTTTTCATATTAATCTGCACACGTGTTTTGTTTATTTCATGACTTAGAACGGGTTTTTATGCATTTCTATGGACATATGCAGAAAAACATGTAAGATTGCTATGATTGGCTAATTGAATCAGCTGATAATTACAGCAGGTTCGCTAATATGCAGTTCCTGATGTTTCTATTCTAAAGGTGTTCATATACCTTTTTTTTTCATTGTGACAAGTAGGTGAAGGTGTGGTGCACAAAGCAAGAAGCCAGTGTTATCAACATTGACATGAAAGCAAATATTTGTTGTGTTAAATACAATCCAGGGTCAAGTTTTCATGTTGCGGTATGTTTTGATTGATTTCCTTTTTTTACCTTCTCAGTTTGTTGTTTACTTTTTACACTCTTCCCATGTCCTTTTCCAGGTTGGTTCTGCTGACCATCACATTCACTATTTTGATCTGAGAAATACTAGTACTCCACTACGTGTTTTCAAGGGGCACTGGAAAGCAGTATCTTATGTAAAATTCTTGTCCACCAATGAACTTGCATCTGCATCAACAGACAGTACATTGCGACTTTGGGATGTAAAAGACACATGCCCGGTATGTTTTACTGACACTGGTCCTTGTTGATAACTTAAATAAGTTCCCAACCAGTTTTTAACTTGTTTCTGTGTTATTCAGTATTCTATTTGCAGTTTTTCTTATCAACAAGGATTTCATTGATTGGGGGAGTAACATTTTGTTTTGAAAGACAGACATTTCCATTTTTTGATGCAATAATCCAAAAGTTTCATATGTTAGTTTCTAGATAATTTTGCTGTAATATGAGTTTTGCTATCATAAACTCAATAATAAAAATCCACTCTAAAAATGTTAATATCATTAGCTTGCAGCCTGAATAGATGAGTTACTCGAATAAAACCTCCTATACTTTTTTATGCATGTTTCGTGCTCGTGCAATAATAACTTTATTAGCTTAGGGCCACATGCTGCTTGCAAAATGCTTGTCTTGGATCCATGCCAAGGAAGATTGAATTGCCATTCAATGACTATTATCCAAATTCTGTATCTAGATCATCTGAACTTCAAATTTTTTGACATTTCTGTTTCAGTTATGTTTTATTTATTGTTCTGTGATCCATCAGACCAGTTAGTGTGATGATTATATATGGCTATGCATTCTTTTATCTAAAACTGTTAACTTAAACCTATTTCTAATGATTTCCAGATTGAAAATGACTAACTACTTACTGAATTTTTGTACTGTTCTGGATGATTCATTCAGGTGCGGACTTTCAGAGGGCACACGAATGAGAAAAATTTTGTGGGTTTAACAGTCAACAATGAGTATATTGCTTGTGGTAGCGAGACAAATGAAGTATTTGTGTACCATAAGGTGAGTCAAATTCACTATGCTTGCCTAATTCTCCAAGCGGTAGTATCCATGCTAGTTTGGTTGCCTACAGAAGGATATTTTCCTCTGATTCTTATGCCCTTTTCTAGCTGTTCTAAAAATTCTGCAATAACAATCATGAATCGCAGGCAATCTCGAAACCAGCTGCATGGCATAAATTTGGATCTTCAGAACTTGATGATGCAGAAGATGACGTTGGTTCATATTTTATTAGTGCTGTTTGCTGGAAGAGTGACAGTCCGACAATGTTGACAGCCAATAGCCAGGGAACAATCAAAGTTCTTGTACTTGCAGCATAGACGTATAGTGGTACAAAGCCCCTCTATAGTCAACCCTTTGCAGTCAAGCGCTGTGGGTAGATTTAATTTAGTTTTACTCATTTTATTTGGAGTTGCTCTTCCTATTATTTTCTTGAATCATAGGACTGGCCAAACAAGCCATTGGCGCATGCCGTGACTTGTCATTTCTGTGTACAGTGTTGTTTGTCAATATGGGGTAAATTTGCTTGTTGTTTTTGTTATAATTTTCTTTTAATTAATGTTTAAAGAGCTATGTGATTGTGATTATTGGCTCTGCAAGTATTTCTTGATTTACTTTGATGGTCGATGGAAAATTTTCATGGATCAGATCAATCACTTTTAGGATTAGTTGGTTCGAAGAGTCGGATATTTGGATTATTAATTTTTTTTTTTAAAAAAGCACTATGCAATGATAGCTTTCTACCCTTTCATAGGGTTTGATGATTTGAAACAGAAGTTATCAGCATGTATTGTTTGGAGTGCTTGTGATTTTCTCTGTTGGTGTTCTGGAACTGTTTTCAGCATTCCCCATTCACTTGCAATGTTCACACACCTAAAAAAACATGGTACCGCTTGTATACAATGTTTGATCGAGATGTGCAGTCTCGTTGATCATTTCAGGAAGGGCAAATAGAAGAGCCTTTCTGATTTATTTATTTATTTAATCTTTTGATTGTTTTGCATCTAACAATGCCTACCTTCTACCCATGAGTTCTGTTTCCTGCCATTTACAACTTGTGGCATCGGTGGATTTGTATTTTTCTTTTTTTCTGCATATGATTCTTCTTTTTCTCGATTGTCCAGTCTCGTTTTTTTTTTTGAAATTAAAGCCTTCAGAGTTGCAATGCATGTTTCAGAAACAACGGTGCATCTGGCGATTCCTGAAAGAAACTGGCGTTTCGAACATAATATCTATTCGCGGTTTCAAAATGCATGGCGTCGATAGCTTACGTCTGCATACACATTAGAAATGTCAATTACTGCAGCTGAGGAACTTCTCTACCGAAATATTTTTGTTTCCCAGCAAACTTTGATGTTTTGATCGTTTCGAAAAAATTGCTATACAAATCTGAAAACATATAACAGATATATACTACAGGCCGACTTTTCTAATAGTAGAAGCGTAAATATTGAATGCTAAAATGAAGTTATAAAATAAATTCAAGTTTCGAATTTATTTAATCTCCTTTTTTTGGTAAACTAAAATAAATATAATTAAATGCTAAATTGTAAACTTTTAATTAATCTCTTTTAAAACTGGAAGAAAAAATATCATATGTTTAAGGACATATATATATATATTTTTAACATGATTTCCAATAGGTTCTGTGCGGTGATAGTTAGGGCATAAATTTGGGCAAAAATTAAGGGGTGTTGCATTTTATCGGATTCATTAAAGGGGTGTCTCTTTGATTTTTTTTAATAAAAGGTTGCCTTATCCATCAGCTCTTTATAAAATGGCATAGTTGCCTTCTAGTATATTATATGATATTATTATCTTTTCCCACTTGGTCTCATCAATTAGTTGTGTGAGCAAGATAAATTCGTGTTATAACCGTTACGATTTCATAATTGTTATAATATAAATATTATTGAACAAGATAAGTTCAAGTTGTAACAACTATGGTTGGTAGCTGTTACAATATGAATATTGTTGAATAGAACAAGTTTGAATTGTAGCACCTACAGTTATGTAGTTGCTATAATGTGAATGTTAAGTGAACAAGTGAAAGTTATATTGTAATAATTACAAAATCATATTTGCTACAATGTGAATGTTTTGAACAAGTTAAGTATACGCTGTAATAACTATAAAATTGTAATTGCTATAAATACTGTAGTAGTTACGGTTTCATAGCCGTAACTACTACAATCTGGACTTGCCCTATTTATACAATTGGCCGATCGATTCCAAATTTAATGTATGATATAAAAATTTAATGTTGAATAGTACATTTAAGGGTAATTGTATAATTTTATAGAGGACCGATGGATGGGGTGTCTTTTGATGATTTTAATAAAAAGGAGAGTCCTCTTAATTATTGTCGTATAAATTTTGTCAATGGAGCATCTAGAGCTTAGGAAATCTATAGGGTATGTTTTGGTGGCTATCAGATTGTGGCTTTTGTTTTTTCTTCCTTCTTTTCTTCTCTTCGTTAATATGGAAAGAGGAATTGGGAGATCATCGAGAGGTATGATTTCCAAATTATCGAGTTTTGATTCTATTGTTACTTCATA
>JBBMJZ010000137.1:5742216-5762047 GCA_037833815.1 Zingiber zerumbet
TTGGTTTGTTTATCTTAACGAGCCTAATTAAACGAGCTCAAACGAGCTTTTATCGAATCGAGCTTCGAATAGCTCACAAACGGCTTGACTCATTTACACCCCTACATGCCCCATATAGCGTGGAGTGATAAGAGACCAGAATAATTCTCATATAATTTAACAAAGGTTCAAATCTTACTCTTACATTTCTTGAATCAATTTACATGGTAATCGATCCATGCAATCGGACCGTTCACTTTCAAAATTAATTAGACCCGAAGGTCATAGAGCCGGGCCATGATCGGGGAGGGGCTGAGTTATGGCTTTTCGTGACGCATGCCATGACCCGATCGAAGCAAACTAAATTCGCATCAAATACATTTCAGAAATTTGAAGGTTTGAAATGTAAAAAGCAACAAGTGATAATTGCATTATACTGCGATTGTCCGTTTGCTGTTTGTCTTTTTGCTTGACGATGCAGTTTTCTTTGTTGGTCTCTGGTCTGCCCCTGTATAAATAAGCGAGCGGCTTCCCCATCTGCTCGGTGTGGGCAGTGGGGTGAGCACTCGTCTCGCTTGCAACTTTGGGTGATGAGGAGCTATCCGGATGTGGAGGTGGACGAGGATGAGTTCGCCAAGCTCATCAGGAGGATGAACCCACCAAGGTGACAAGATTGCAATAGCCCCTGTTTTGTTTTCTGATTTTTTCCCCCTCTTTACCTGTGTAGATTTTGTTTCTTATAATTGATTGTTTTGGCTCGTCTTCTTGGGATGTGTGGATAGTATGTCGGGGCTTTGGCTCTCTCTCTCTCTTTGATTAAAGATGGAGTTAGATCTGGTAAAAAGTATAAGTTTTGTTGTCCGGAAGACATGAGCGATCTTTTCGTGCTGATACTTTCTTTGAAGAATTGATTCTCATGATATTGCTTTGCTTGATGCTTGTCTTCAGTTTGTATCCAAATTTTTCTTAACCCTATTTCTGTTTGATATTCCTTTCCAGTTTAGTTCTGAAATCAAGATTGGGAGGAAGAGGAATATATTCACTATTGCTTTTTTTCCCTTTCGAAATCTTATCTAATGGTGTTCATGGTCATGTAGTGCAGGGTTGTGATTGATAATGATTCTTGCTATGATGCTACAGTTATCAGAGTAAGAGAATACTTGAATAGATAAAGCTTAATTCACAAGTTTTCTAAAGCATCTTTATGTGATGAATGCTTGTTCTTGGGCCACGTTTCATATATATATATATTCTTTGTGCTGGTTTTGTTAGGTGGATAGCGTCAACAAGCAAGGGATTCTCCTGGAAGTAGTTCGAGTTCTCACTGATTTGAACCTTATCATCAGGAAGGCCTACATATCTTCAGATGGGAGTTGGTTCATGGACGGTATGCCTCTTTACTTTGGATTGAAATAATATTGCAGGAATCACCTCTGCCTCTTCTCTATATTTTTGTTTGAGAAATATTTGTGTTTTTGTGCTGTTTTCAGTATTTAATGTGACAGACGAAGCTGGAAATAAAGTGTCCGACGGAGAGGTCACCTCCTACATTCAAAAGGTTCTTGATTTTTTCATTCTTCAGCTGTTAATCTGCAGTCGTCTTATTTTGCAGAAATTGAATAAATGTACAAGTAACTTAGCATACTTGACAGTGCAGGAATTACTCCAAATGATTGGTTGTGTTATCGTAATCCCAAAATCTTTTGATATGAAGAAAATGGTCATTATATATAGTTATGGTCAGACTACAAATAGGGTTTCAAAGATAGTACAAACCAAAAGATTATATGCAAAATAAGTCTATTCATAAGCAGCTAGAGGTGTGAGAAGTAGTACTGAAAACTTTTGGATATACTAATCCCAAAGTTTTGGCTTTCAATTTAGAATCTAAATTTGTGTATTTGTGATTGGGAAATTTCATCTAGCTCCTCACTCTTATCCACTTTTGGTCATTTTTGTTTTTTCATCTGCCACCCATTTTGAATATCAGTAAATAGTTTGACATCTTAAATTTGATAATTATTGATAATTTTTCGTTGACCATAATTACTTGTGCAGTCCATAGAATCAGAAGTGTACTTCTTCCCTGAACTCCAGAATTCAATGGGTGCAATGCTCTCCAAAGAGCACACTTTGATTGAAGTAACAGGCTCTGACAGACCTGGTTTGCTATCTGAAATATGCGCTGTACTTGCAACCCAGTTGTGTCTTGTTGCGAAAGCTGAGCTCTGGACTCACAACGGAAGAGTTGCAGCAGTACTTCATGTCACCGATGAGTCCACTGGCGGAGCAATTGAAGACCTTGAAAGGCTTTCAACAATCAAGAAGCTTTTATGTAATGTTCTTAGAGGTAACAGTGAGTCTAGGATAGGAAGGATGGCTATCTCCCTGGGGCTTACCCACACTGAGAGAAGGTTGCACCAAATGATGGTAGATGATCGTGATTACGAGATGGTTAGCGTGAAAGGAGATGGAAATGATGAAGTTAGAACTCACGTGGCCGTGATGGACTGCTTGGAGAAGGATTATACTGTGGTCATTTTAAAATCTAAGGACCGGCCTAAGCTTCTTTTTGATATCCTTTGTACGCTTACAGACTTAAATTATGTTGTGTTTCATGGGACCATAAGCACGGGAAAGGAGGAAGCCTATCAGGTAAATGTCATTAGCAATAATTTATAATTGGAGAATCATATCAAAATCGTTTTGGTAGAAGTTTTGAATTCATGAGCTGTGCTGTGACGTCAAAAGCTACTGATATTAGAAAATTATCCAATGTCTATGTTTATGATCTCACATCTATCTTGACGGTGTATGCTTGATATGTTAATCTTGTATGTTTTCAGGAATACTATATAAGGGATACAGATGGCCTCCCCATAAGCTCAGAGAGCAAGCGGCAACGCCTGATTAAGTGTCTCAAGGCTGCTATTGAGAGAAGAGCATCAGAGGTAGAATTGAATTCCATAGACTTTTAGTCTTTGTAATGTCAGACTAACTACAAATAAGCATTTGGATACAATCAATAGTGACTGTGTTTCAATGCCCTCATTTTGTTTGTCACGTGTAGGGTTTAGAATTGGAGCTGCAAACAGAGGACAGAGGTGGTTTTCTCTCAGAGATTACAAGGATATTCCGTGAGAACGGCTTAACTATTAGGAGAGCTGAGATCTCAATATCAGGAAATGATACCTTCTATCTTTCAGAAATGTCTGGCAACCCAATCGATCAGAAGACAATTGATTTGATAAAAGGTCAACTTGGAGACACGGTGCTGAGAGTGAAACAGAAGCTTGAGGTTCCACCAAAGCCTCCTGAAATGGTTGGCAGTGTCAACTTCATCTTTGGCAATCTCTTCAAGGCCTCATTTCAAAGTTTCAGATAAGGCTACTCATAACCTTGAGTAGACTGTGCAGATATAGATGAACATAGTTGACTTTATATTGGTTCTAGGAAGTGAAAAGGTTCACTCAGTGGATGAGATTTCTCTAAAACATCATAGTCAACTGTGCTGATCTATCTCATTATATTATTTTGATGCAAGTTTCCTTATTTGTTTGACTCTTTCAGTAGGTTGAAGTGAGGCCTACTCACACCAAACCCTATCCCAAGCTTCATTTCCATACAAAAGAATCCACCACCCACCGTTTGACTGAGAAAAGGAGTTAGCACTATGGATGAAGGATATGGTTAGACCTTGAGACAAAGTGTTCAACTTGCACTAGGAAGCTGCTGAGTCAATAGCCAAGTCATACCACTGAAATAAAAATAGCCAACAACTCATCTTGCTCAGATCCAAATGGATAACATCAAAGATATGTTGGCGAGCCTGAGAATTGAGGAACAGAAGAATATTTGGTTCAGCTTCAAGCTCAAGTTCCAACTGAACTAGGTCGAGAGAGCCCCCACAAATGTTAAGAAAGATCGACTTTACCAGAGTTCCAACTCTGCTAAAAAGAATGTAATGTCCTAACTGAATCCTATGCTATAGATGTAATAAAACTCAACTTACTTCGAAGACTGGATCGTTAAACAGGTGGATTGTACAGGAGTCGAGACGTGGTTCGTTGTTTATTATTTGCAGAATTATTCAAAGGATAGATTGTCAATTCATCCGTAAATCGATCACGGTTTGAAACCGACGGTTCAATAGTTTAGAACCGACGATTCGTCAACCCTTAACTGTTCAAAACGATTACAGTTTATGATTTGAAATCGCCAATTTAAGATTTGGTTCACAGTTCGTCATAGATTAAGATCATTATTATTTTTTAAAAAATTAAACATTATACATTTATAAAAAAAATATAAAAAATAATTTATACTTATTTAAGTTATCTACGTATCTCCTACAATTTCAGTATTTCTTTATATCTTAGGTGTCAAAATTTGCTCGGGCTCATCTTCTTCTTCCACTATAATCAGACAATTAAAATGGAAAGCCATTGAGATTTCGGAATTAAAAAATGAGAGTAAAGAAGATGCAAAAATGATGAAACATACTAAACTATAGTCGTTGATTAAAAAATATCAAATAATTTGAACCATTAAAAAAGTAAAAAAACATCTCCCTCCCTCAACAGTCAGAACATCAATGGTCAGATTACTTTTACTTCTTTCCTCAAACTTTTAAATCGGCTTAGTATAAATGAACTATTACATCGTTAAAAGAAACTATTTAATTTCTTACTTTTATTTTTATATATTAAAAGAAAATGATTAATTAATTATTAAATAATTAACTATCACATATAAATATTAATAAGTTTAGTTTAATTGGTTAGGGTAATTGACTGTCATAGAGAAGACTTGGGTTTAAATCCTAATGTAACACCATTAGTTTTCAACGAATTTTCATTAAAAAAATATCATCTATTAAAAAAACAAAAAAAAAATTGAATCAGCTGAACCAGCAATTCCGGTTCATTGGGCCAATTACGGTTTAGGCCCTTTAATCAACTTATGGGTCCAAGCCGGGTCAGATCCGGATCTGGTCCATGGTTTGGGCCTTGATCCGCTGAATGATTTTTTGGTTAAACTTTAATCTTCTCAAAATCAAATGGAGAGACACTTCCTTTCCTTCCAACTTGTGAAATCTCATCTTGCTGTGGCCGACGCTGTGGAGTAGTTGTTATTTGCATTCGGAGGCTCCAACGCTCTCAGAGAAATATACCGAGATTTCAGAGCCAAAACAAATGCAGATGAAGGCGAAGAAAGTGAGTTCAGGTGTGGAGAGAGAGATGGACGGAGTTATTGGGATAGATTTCTCTCCATTCTCAGACGAAGGTCCTGCTATCTTAACAGTCAGCATCGATGTGCTTGATCCAGAGGAATCTGCGAAGACATCTCTCATAGTGGGAGGGCCTTGAGAGGTTGATTCATCCATCACCAGAATATGATTGAAGAAAGAACTCACAGGAGATCTTCTTTCACGTTCCAGCTAGGTGCGTGCCCCTCTCCATGGCAACAACATAAATGGAGGGCAATTCAGGAGCAAGAAAAGAGAAGAAAATCTGCAACTACAGTGATCAGCCTCCACAAGGAAACAACACTCTGCTCACAAAAGCCCGATAGCTCGATCAATCTCTCTAGATACATGAATTTTGATCGGATTTGCTGCAGTGCTCGCAAGACCAAGGTTTGGAATGAAAACAAAAAAAAAAAAAAAAATCTAGTTAGCCTCATTAGTCCGGGAGGTGATCGGTCCGGTTCCATCAAATTTTCCTACCGATCACCAAGGTAAATCGGAAAGCGCTAGCGATGGGCTGCCAAGAAGCCCAACATCCTTTGATTGCACGCCCCATTTAAAGAAAAAATTCTTCACCATAGTTGGGGATCGACCATGAATATTTAGGTGACAATCTGAATATCCTACCGCTGCTCCATAGCGACGGGGTAAAAAGAAATATTAATGAGATCTGTGGGACGGAGGAGGTGGTGCCTGAGGCTTTGAATAAATAATAACGAAGCTCTTTTAGAGCAGGCACCATCTTAATTATATGATATTTAAGGGTTGAGTCTAAACTTCCATAAATTAATAGATATTTTTTTTAATAGGCAGTAGATCTAAGAATGTTGGTGATCCTGTCCAAAAGCTGAGAAAATGGTTGGCTGGGAACATGACTCTGATGTTAACCGAATGAAGACTCATTGTTGTTCTACGTGTCCAAAGGAATATTAGTTGTCGGGTCAAGGAAGGGGTCTCTGACGTTGACCCTCCAATGCTTAAGTCAGTGCACAGTTTTTGGAGAAGAATAGTGATAAGAATAGTAGCAACGAGTGTGTAAAATTATGTAGTATTGCATACGCCTATAGATGGAAAACCCTTTTTATAGTGTCATTATTGTGTCTTTGCACGAATCTTAAAGCACTTCCAAAAAAGGACAGGTCATAAAGAAGCTCTGACACCTTTCTTAAAATGGACCCACAATCTCTGCAATTGACAGGCTGGAAGCTTCGAAAGTGCAATTTGTATACAGAATATTCTCTGTCTTTCGTGGCACAAAATGCCAAAAAGGAATGTTGATCATCTGAAGGACTTGACCTCTATAAGGATTCATCTCGGCCAGTAAGAGTGGTCGGGTCGGTCGGTTGGTTTTAGAAGAGTAGCTAGGTGGCCAGTTGGGTTAGCCTTGTCAGGTTGGGTTAGCACTGGCGGGTCGATCGATTAGGTCGGCCTTGGCGGGTCTGTCGGTCAGGTCAACCCTAGCGAGTCAGTCGGTTGAGTCGGCCCTGGCAGGTTGGCCGATTGAGTCAGCCCTGGTGGGTCAGCTGGTCGGGTTAGCCTGGCTAGTCGGCCCTGGTGGGTCGACCGGTCGGGTCAACCGTAGCGGATCGACCGGTTGGGTCGGCTATAGCAAGTAGGCTGGTCGGATCTACTTCTGATTGACACTGAATGAAGCATTAGTCTTGATGTGAACCTACTGCGACGAGTTAGTACAAGAGAAGGCAATTGGATTCTATAAGAATGCATTGATTGAAAATATTGTAATATTGTAATATTTGTACATTTTCAATTGTAAAAAAAATATATCATTTTCAATATATACAACTGTCATTCATCTATTCGTCTTCCATTCTATTACATAAATCAATTTTCATAATCTTCATTGCAAAAAAAACTCTTTCAATGGAAGCAATTGCAACTGGTAAAACAAATGTCAACTTTATTATACGATAAACCAATGAAAAAATCAAATATTTTTCAATTTCAACTAATTTTTGAGCAAGAATTTGCCAATGGAAGAAAATTGAGGATGATCCCAAAAATTATAAAAGCTCATTGTTTCAAAAATAAATAATCAGTACCAAAGAAGTTCTCAAGATAAAAATCAGTAAGATAGATGAGTTTACGGACATCAAATTGAGAGAAAGAATTTCTTGGATGAAGACATACTATGCAACCAAGCAATTCCATACTAACTTCTGAAAAATGATTATTTATCTCTTGTATAATTAAATCAACAACCTTACATTCAAATTTGCAACCATGATAAAATTAATAATCAATGAAATCTCTTTAATAAACAAAAAAATAGATTTTTAAAAATAATATCTAACAAAAAATCTCCACACCATAATGATGAAAATTGGTGATGAGTTGCCCTCTTCGCCTGTCATGACCACGAGTTAGCATATTGTCCTCCATATCAAATATTGGGATTATATTCAATTCACAAAATATGTTAACTTGTTCCAAAATTATCTGTCATCCATCTCAATTCCCTAAAGTCTTGTAGTCGATATGTCACCATTCTAATCAAGGATATGACTTGAACAATATCTTGATCCCCTTGTTGTAAGGAAAGTGATAACTCATTTGTAATTCCCAATATATACTTCATCAAACGCAACACAAAAACAAATTGATAACTTTCCATCTTCTCTATTAAACCTGCGGCAACGCCTTTATTCACAAAATAAGAGGTGTCATCATGTACATTTCCTAGCACTTCTATCACTGAAGACCACATAGAGAATACTAAAAAAACTGTAATTTAGCTACAAATATTTACGACAAAATATATTCATCACAAATTTGAGACAACTATTGTGACAAAAAAATGAACTTGTCGTAGTTTAGCAACAACGTTTACAACAAAAATATTTTCATCGCCAATTAGCAACAAAATATTATTCGTCACAAAACTCATTAGAAATTAGAGAGGAACTGCCATAGTCGTCGCTGAATATGTGACGAATAAATCATTCATCACAAATTTTTGCGACAAATTTAGTATTTGTCACAAATTTTGTGACGAAATTAATATTCGTCGCAAAATTTTTTTTTTTTTTTTACTCAACCCGCCTTGAAAATTTCAAATTTATATATAAAAAAATTAAATCTGCGACGAACATTCACATTCATCGCAGATTCTGTGACGAACTTTAAAATTCGTCGCATATTGTATTTTTTTTAAAAAAATAACTTTCCAAAGCCGTTTCGAGGTACCCATAGATATCGAAATGACAAAAAACCTATTCCTATGGGTTCCTATAAATCTCGTGATCATATAGATGCCCTCAAATATCAATTTTACCCAATATATTGAGATGGAAAATTTTATAACGGTGATTAACGTTTTACGAACATCTTCAAGGTAAAAAAAAACACCGGTGGGGTAAAATTAGTGGTTGAGGAAATTTATAAAATTAGGAGATTTATAGAAACCCATAGGAACTGGTTTCATCTCATTTCGAGCTCTCTAGACACCTCAACCGGCCTCGGAAAGATGAAATTTATATAAAAAATAAAATCTCAAATCTGCAATGAATTTTAAAATTCATCGCAGAATCTGGAACGAATTTCAAAATTCATCGCAGATCTACAACAAATTTTGGATTTCGTTGCAGAATTTGCTACGGATTTCAAAATTCATCGCATATTATAAATATTTTTTTTTAAAAAAAAACTTTCCGAAATCGGTTGAGGTTCACAGAGAACTCGGAATGACATGAAATCAGTTCCTATGAGTTCTTATAAATCCCTTGATCATATAGATGTTAGGACCCTTGGCAACCGGCTAGAGGAATAACCCCTGTACAAATACAAACAAAAATACCTTCCTCAAACTTATAACTTAATATAACACTTGCATAAACAAAAATAAGAAATAAACTGAAAAGAAAGAGGCACAACGAATTACTTGGTTACAACCGGGGAGGTTGTTAATCTAAGGTGAAAAAGTGCACTAACAAAATATCCTCTGGGCGGAGAAGCCTCTTATAGCATTCAAAGCTCACAAAGGAAAGCTAAACTCTAACAAACTCATGCACATTGTTTTAAACTATTCTGTGTTGTTGTAAAGCTTTGGAAGCAAGACTACTTATATAGCCTTGCTTGGGCGCTTGGAAGGGTTCCAAGCGCCTAGAGGGGGATAAAATTTTATCCCCTTCATAATAGATCACGGTTAAACTCGATCTGGATAAACTTCAATTCCGGGCGCCCGGACCAGGAAAGTCAACTAAGTTGACTTTTTCAGTCTAGGCCTTCCGCTACTGTTTCGCTTGCCTCGGTGCGAGTCTTCCGCTCCGATTCCTCTTGCTTGGATGATCTCGACCATCCGGAATAGGGCTCATCCGAACCTAACTTCCGGCCTTCTCGAGCAAGCTTCTGCTCCTGGCTTCTCGTCCCTCGAAAACACCGCATGCCTCCTTCTCGTCTGCCCGCGTACTCTTTAGCAGCACCTCATCTCTTAGACGCACCGAGCCCGTCGGCTCTCTCCCATGCCGTCCTTCTCATTAGCTGTATCTTTTGCTCGATATCCTGTGCTCCTAAGTTCTTGCACACTTAGACACATGATTAAACACAACAGGACCTAACCTAACTAGTTTGATCATAGCAAAACAACCTTGGGATACCAACAATCTCTCCCTTTTTGATGTGAGCAACCCAAGTTATGTTAGGGAAAACTAACATAAAGTAAAAATAATAAATTTGTAATTAGTGTAAAAATTAAGAAAGTTTAAAACTACCTCCCCCTAGACTTAATCTTCCTCTCTCCCCCTTTGATCACATAAAAAATGGGGTACCAAAAGAAATTTAAGGGTAAATTTTTTAAAAAAATAGGAAAGTTTTTTTTTTAAGTTTTAACAAAAATCTAATTTTCAACATTTAAAAAAAAACTTATCAAGTTTTTTTGAAAATAGTTTTGATAGCACCTTTTTTTTTTTAAAGAAAAATGCAATAATTTTTTTTAAAAAAATTCTAAGTAAAAAAATTTTTGATATAAAAAAATTGTAACATCAATAATTTCTTAAGTTAAACAAATTTACAAAAACTAATTTTGTACAAATAATTTTGGTAAAGTAAAACTGATACTTCAAAAAAAAACTTTAATTTTTTTTTAAAGTTAAAAACACCAAAAAGAAAATATTTTGAGTAACTATTTTTTATTTACAATTAAATACTTTATCAATTAGTCAATTAAATATTTTATTTCATTAATTGGTTTCCAGGCTATGGTGAGACACTAGACCTTCTTGATTATTAGAGTAATAACCACTTTCTAGACAAAGCCTTTTAAGGAAATTTAAATATTTAATTTTTTCACTGAAACCCCTAAGTCTAATTAAAGTTTAATTTAGACAAGAACTTTGAATCCAATATAGGTTCCAGCCAGCTGGGTTAATTAAAAATCTTTTAGGAATATATTTATGAGAAATTTTCCTAATTTCTCCCTTGTGGTAATTAAAATACTAGTTCAAATTATTATTTTTCCTAATATTTTGATTTTTAGCATTTAAGCATGCACGATTTCTAAAGTCTTCTACTTGTATTTTAAATTCATCATTTTCCAATTTTAATTTTTCAAAATCTTCTAATAGACAATATTTGGCGAATATTAATTTTAACTCTTTATTTTCTTTTTCTAGTTTGCAATAATTTTTTGATAAATATTTTATAAATTGGAATGACTTATCAGGAGGAAGAGATCATATCTGACTTACCTTGTCGATTCCGGTATTCGTAGCTCCTCCTAAAGAGCTGATTTCCTCTAATGTCGCTCCCCCTTCATCAATGCTCTCAATGCTCATTTCGGACAAGCTTGCTTCATTTTCATCGTCTTGATGACTTACCATTAATGTAAGTCCGACAATAACTTTAACTTCTGATTCAAACAACATTTCGTCCCATGTTGCCTTTAGCGTCTTGTACTTATTTGATTGGACATGCTTCTTGTTTCTTCCTTTGTCCTTGTACTTGATCTTTAACTTAGGGTAGTTGTCTTTAACGTGCATTTCTTTGTTGCAGTGGTAGCATCTAATTGTTCTTTTCTTTCTACCCTATAGATGATTAGTTTTTCTAGATTTTAATAATTTTTTAAATTATCTTATCATCATTACCATTTCATTGTCATCGAGAGAAGATTCTAAATCCTGTTCATCCATCTTTGCCTTAAGGACAATGTTGTGCTTCAGCTCCTTCTTCGTATTTGCACATCTCATTTCATGGACTTCAAATGTTGAAAACATGCCTTCTAAGGTAATAGAATCTAAATCTTTAGAAATATAGTAAGCATCTACTAATGTGCCCACTCAGTAGATATAGGAAATTCATTAAGCACATACCTTAGAGAATCTTGGTTGCTTACCTTTTCTCCGAGATTCGTGAGTCCGATGAATAGTTCCTTCATTCTTGAGTGAAGATGTGCAACAGTTTCTTCTGCTTCTAGTTTTATGTTGCTTAACTGATTCCTTAGCAGATCCCGTCTCACGAGCTTAGCTTCAGACGTCCCTTCATGTAGCTCAAGGAACTTCTCCTAAAGCTCCTTTGCTGAGTTGTAGGCACTGATCTGGTTAACTGCTTGTGGTAGTAGGATGCTCAGTAGATGGAACTCTGCTTTGCCATTAGCCAAGAAGTCGGCCTGCCCCTTCTTCATCCACTAGTATTCTTTCTTACCCTCGGGTGTTACAAAACTGAACTTCATTATTAAAAGTAATTTAAAATCGATTTTAAAGAATACCTGCATTCTCTTTTTCCATCTTGCGAACTCCCCCTCGAACTTCGGTGGGTATATGCTCAGTCTAGCCATTGATTCGGTGCTTCAATTGGCGGTTAGTCCTCCTGAAGCATTCTGGCTCTGATATCACTTGTTAGGACCCTCGAAGGCCGGTTAGAGGGTGGGTGAATATCCCCTACACAAAATAAAATAAGAATACCTTCCTCAAACTTATAATTTAATATAACACTTGCATAAACAAAAATAAGAAATAAACTAAAAAGAAAGAGGCACGGCAAATTACTTGGTTACAACCGGGGAGGTTGTTAATCCAAGGTGAAAAAGCGCACTAACAAAATCTCCTCTAAGCGGAGAAGCCTCTTACAGAATTCAAAGCTCACAAAGTAAAGCTAAACTCTAACAAACTTAAGCACAAGTGTTGTTTTAAACTATTCTGCATTGTTGTTAAGCTTTGGGAGTAAGGCTACTTATATGGCCTTGCTCGGGGCACCTGGAAGGGTTCCAAGTGTCTGGAGAGGGATAAAGTTTTATCCCCTTCGTAATGAGTCGTGGTCAAACGTGATCTAGATAAACTTCGATTCCTAGTGTCTGGAAGGGTTCCGGGCGCCCGAACCAGGAAAGTAAACCAAGTTGACTTTTTCAGTCCGGGCCTTCTGCTCAGGATCCCCTTGCTTCGGTCTGGGTCTTCTGCTCTGACCCCCTTTGTTTGGGTGATTTTGGTCATCCAGAATATGGATCACCCGGACCCAACTTCCAGCCTTCTCCTCGAGCAAGCTTCTGCTCCAGCTTCTCGTCCCTCGGAAATGCCACGCGCTTCCTTCTTATCCGCCCGTGTACTCTTCCGCAGCACCTCGTCCCTCAAACGCATTGAGCTCGTCAGCTCCCTTCCGTGTCATCCTTCTCGCTAGCTATGTCTTTTGCTCGACATCCTGTGCTCCTAAGTTCCTACATACTTAGACACAAGGTTAAACACAACAGGACCTAACTTAACTTGTTTTGATCACATCAAAACAACCTTGGGGTACCAACAATAAATACCATAAGAGATAAATTAGAAAAATTTTAAAGAAATATATACCTAAGAAATTCTTAATTAATCCAGTTGGAAGGAATCTATTTTGGATTTCAAAATCATATCTAGATTAATTTTTTTTTATAGACTTAGGGCTTTTAGAGAAAAAATTAAATATAAAATTTTTTTAAAAGGTTTTATCTAGAAAGTGATTATTGTTCTAATATCCAAGAAGGTCTGGTGCCTCACCATAGCCTGGAAGCTAATTTTTAAAATAAGTATTTAATTGACTAACTGTTAAAACATTTAGAAATTATAAAAATGCCTTAAAGTGTTTGTCAAAAAATTCTATTAAACATTAATTAGAATTTTTTTTTGAATCATTTATTTGGAAAAATTAATTTTTATCTTTAACAGTTAAAATTTTGTTTAGACCATCATAATTTCACTAGATTTATTTTTTTTACTCTTAGACTTTTTAATGAATCCAATTTTTAATGTGATTAAAAGGGGGTGTAGTGAAGAACAAGTCTAGAGGGAGGGTACTTAGAAAATCTTTTTAATTGAATTTTTTTTTGCAATTTCTTTTTGACTTGCAAAATTTTACTTAGAAAAATTTTCTTACTTGCAAAAAATTTTATTTGCAAAAATTAAAACTATTTTTTTGTGGTTTACCCTAACTTAACTTGGGTTTGATCACATCAAAAAGGGGGAGATTGTTGGAACCCCATGGTAGTTTTGATGTGATCAACCAAGTCAGGTTAGGTTATGTTGGTGTTTAACTTTGTGTCTAAGTGTGCAAGAGCTTAGGAGTATAGGTAGTCGAGCAGAAGATGTAGCTAGTGAGAAGGACGACATGGAAGAGAGCCGACGGGCTTGGTGCGTCTGAAGGACGAGGTGCTGCAAAAAAGTACACCAGCGGATGAGAAGGACACGCGCAGTGGTCTGAGGAACGAGAAGCCAAGGAGGAAGGCTGCTCGAGGAGAAGATCAGAAATTGGGTTCAGGTGAGCCCTATTCTAGATAGATGAAATCACCCAGGTAATTGGAGCAGCGGAAAGAATAAATGGAGCTACTAAAGGCACCTCCAACTCTATTAGAGGCACCCTCGCACCTTTCTGTTGGAAGGTACCTTCAACACTTTGAAGGCCCCTTCAAGCCTTCATGGAAGACACCTTCAATCACTTGAAGGCATCTTCAACTGGGCAAATTCTACCGTTAGTAAAAGATAAACCTTTGTCCTTTAGTGCCTCACTGGATGCGCCTTCCAATCTGTTGGAGGCGCCTTCCAGTCTGTTGGAGGCGCCTTCCAGCATAGGATAAGTTTTTCCAGGGGTTATAAAAAGACCCCTGGACCTAGAAAATTAAACACAACAATTGTGATTAATCCTAATTAAGTTCTGAGTTGTAATTGAGTGTTTCAACTGTTGTAAGAGGCTTCTCCGCCTAAAGGAGAGTTTACTGAGCATTTCATCTTCCTTGGATTAATAACCTCCCCGGTTGTAACCAAGTAATTCATTGTGCCTCTTCTTTTCAGTTTATCTATTTTGTTTATGCAAGTGTTTATGCTTTAATGTTGAGAAAGGTTCATCTTACTTTTACTGGGCTATTTACCCTCCTCTAGTCGGACACCAATGATCCAACACTTCTTTCTCCTGGTGAACATTTTTCTTACCAAGTTCACCAGGTGGTCTTCATCGTCTGAGTCTGGGTTAGACTCGATTTTAGGTTTCGGCTTGGATTTAGACTTGGCTTTTGATGACCCTGCAATAAGAGCAAGAACTTTCTTGACTTTGGCGTTAGTTTGTTCGTGTAGTTCTAACTCATAAAATAATTCATCTAGTTTTAATTTGGACAAGTTTCTCGAAATCTTATATGCATCCACGATGGATGCCCATAGTGCATTTTGAGGAAACGTGTTTAAAGCATACCTTATTAGATCCCAGTTCTCTATTTGGTGGATGATTATGTGGAGTCCGTTAAGGATATCCTTTATCCTCACATGAAGCTAACTGGCAGTCTCACCTTCCTGCATTTTAACATTAAATAATTTATTTAAAAACAAGTCTCTCTTTGTTACCTTTACGTCGTTAGTTTCCTTGTGCAGTTATATGAGCTTGTCCCATAGTTCCTTTGTGTTTTTGTGTGTGTCAACGTGGTTCAGCTCATCCTTCGTTAGCTTGCACTAGATTGTGTTGAGGGCCTTGAAGTCAATCTGAGTCTTCTTCTTCATTTTCGGATTACAATTTTTTGGGTCTATTGGAATTCTGGAGTTGTCGACGGGCGCCTTGTATCCTTTGGTGACGCTGAACCATTTGTCGAAGTCAATCTTTAGATACACCTCTATTCTCCTCTTCCAGTATAGGAAATCATCCCCATTGAAGAGTGGTGGATGGATGATGTTGTATCCTTCGTTTTGGGCTATTTAGAACTAAAAAAGAGCAACTGAAGAAGGTACCAAGACTTGGTCTTGGATTAGCAGAGTTTGAGAAAAAAAATATTCCGAAGAACTTGAGTGGTGCTGCACCAGCTTCAAGTTAAAACTGAATGAGAAAATATTATTTGAATAGGTAAAGTTTTACCAATTCAAATTGAATACAAAAAACTAAAATCTGAATAAAAAATAAAATAATTTCCCCTGGCTTGATTGGTGGTTGCACCAATTCAGAGCAGAACCTGCTCTAATACCACTTGTTGGACCGATACGCACGTGAAAGAGGGGTGAATCACGTGGTTTTTAAAAACTTATTTTATTATTTTAAAATTAAAGTATACACAGTGGAAATCTTAAAAAGAATAACATAAGAAAACACCCGTGGTTTTACTTGGTTTGGAGCATTTGGCGACAACTACTCCAAGACTCAGGTCTTGTGGACCTATCGATGGGTAATTCACTAAAAATCTCTTCTGGTACCTCTAGAAGAGGGAATCAAGTACAAATAAGATCGGAGAAGTGCAATAGGCTGCACTTCCCATATGCAAAATTAAGTACAAAAATGTTAACGACACTTAGGATCAAAGCGGCTTGTTGGTGTATCGATGTCGGTCTGTCAGCCATGATCAGAAGTCCTTGGAATAGTAGTCGAGCATAGTAGCTTCGTAGCCAAGTTGTAGCAAGAGCCTGGAGTAGTCAGAACCTCAAAATAACGCTTAGTAGCTCGTATAGTAGTTGTTGATGAAGCTTTGGGTGAGTAGACTTATAAAGAGCATGGAAGGCACCTTCCATAGGTGTTGAAGGAGCCTTCAAAGGGATACATTTTATCCCACAAATTTTATGTGTTATCTTCTCTGAATGCCAAATTTCATCCCATGGAAGGTGCCTTCCATGAACAGTACGAAGGCGCCTTCACTGCTTGAAGGTACCTTCGGACATTGTTCATCCGAAGGCTTTTGCTCCTTTTTGCCCTGCAAAATGTGTTAGTCTAATACCTAAAACATCTACCTTGCAAAACAAAGTTATCACAATAATAAGTGGTAGTAATTGTTTCTATCTTCCCAGGACCAGAAACTAGTCAAGGTCTCAGATTAGGGATTCAAAATGGACCTAACCTGGACCGACGCCTACTGTCCTCTCGATCGGGACGCGTCCTCACTTAGTCACTCTCCTCCAGTGACTTACCTTTACTTACCATTTTGCTAGTTGTCCGGTCCACAGACCCAACTAGACTTCCTGTCAGATATCCGATCAGCCCGTCGACCTATCTGGACATCGTATCAGCTATCCGGTCAGCCCGTTGACCAAACTGAACTTTGCACCAGCTATCTGGTCAGCCCGTTGACCTAACTAGACTCCTTGCTAGATATCCGATCAGCCCGTTGACCTATCTAGACTTCGTGCTAGATATTCGGTCGGGCTGTTGACTTATCTGGTTAACTCTACACACTTAATAAAGTGGTAAGATCATACCAATACTTAACTTAACTTACTTTGTAATTCATCAAAACTTTAATTAGAACGTTAGTGTAAACCACACCAACATAAAGTCGTTTTGGAAAAAATAATTTTAAATTTATGTTTAATTCTTTAAAAATTCTAAAAGATTTTTGTAACAGTTAAACAAACATATCTAAACATGGAATAAAATTTTGAAAAAAAATGAAATTGATTTAAGTAATAATAAATTATTCTCTACATAAGGTTATATTTTCTAAAAAATGCTTAAATATAATTTCTAAGCAAGTTTTTTTGGGAGAAAAAAAATACAATAATAGAGCAAAAAGTGATTAAAAATCATGAAAAACTTTTTGTGACAAAAAAATGGTTAAAAAATTGTGAAAATTTTCTTTAAAAGGTAATACAGCAAGTATTTTTAGGGAAAAAATAAATGTTTACAAATTAAATCTCTAAAAAATTTTAATATTAAAAATTAGTATTTAGATAAATAATTCATAGAAAATTCAATAATAGTTAAAAAAATATATGAAATATTTTTTTTACAAAAAACTTTTAAAATTTTTACAGAAAAATAAAGTTTACAAAAATAACACTGCAAAATATTTTTAAAATAAAAAATATAATTTTTGTTAAAAAATTTATAAAAAATAATTTAAAAATCAAAAAAAATTTATACTGATAGTAATGAAACTCTCTTTCTCAGAAAAATTAATACCAAATTAATTTTGAAGAGAAACCATATGGAGAGAAAAAAATGTTAGATTATTTTAAGCAAAAATTATGAATTCAAATTAAAAATATAATATTTATAATGATTTTAATTTAAGCATGATTTTAGAACCCAATGTAGGTTCTTATCTACTAGATTAATTAGAAATTTTTTAGAATATATTTTAGTGATAATTTTCTAATTTGACCCTTATGATATTTAAAATGTCAACTAAGTCCTTGATAATTTCTAATTTGTTGAACATGTGAACATGCATAATTCTTCAAATTTTCTATTTCTACTTTTAATTTTTCATTTTCAATTTTTACCTTG
Organism: Zingiber zerumbet; assembly: GCA_037833815.1. Taxonomy (NCBI): domain Eukaryota; kingdom Viridiplantae; phylum Streptophyta; class Magnoliopsida; order Zingiberales; family Zingiberaceae; genus Zingiber; species Zingiber zerumbet. Next base: position 5,760,107 of record JBBMJZ010000137.1, read on the forward strand.
TCAAAATCTTCTAATCAATGAGATGTTGCCAAGGTTATTTTTAATTCCTCATTTTCCATTTTAATTTCTAATTTACAAGAATTTTTTGACAGCATTTTTATAAATTTAAATAACTTATCATGAGGTAGAGATCATACCTAACTTACCTTATCAATTTCATTATTTGATACTCCCCCTGTAGTGCTACTTTCTTCTGACATTGCTCTCCCTTCATCGATGCTCTTGATGCTCATCTCAGATGAGCTTGCTTCTTCATTTTCGTGACTTGCCATCAGCGCAAGTTCGGCGTAGGCTTCAATTTCTAACTTTGATGTTTCGTCCCATGTCGCCTTTAAGTTCTTGTACTTCTTCAGGGTCAGTCTTTGGTCCTTATCCTTATTCTTGTCTTTATCTCTATTCTTCAATTTTGGGCAATTATCTTTGACGTGCCCTTTTTCATTACAGTGATAACATCTCACTCTCCTTTTTCTTCTTTTAGTCTGTACTTGGTTGAATTTATTATCTTTAATTTTTTTTAAACTTCCTTACCATAAATATCATTCTTCATTATCGAGAGAAGTTTCATACTCTATTTATCCATTTTTGCCTTTAAGGCTATATTCTGTCTGGACTCCTTCTTTAGATCTGCACATCTAGTTTCATATATTTCAAATGTAGAAAATAATTCCTCTAAATTACTTTCCTCCAGGTCCCTAGAGATGTAATATGCATCTACTATGGTTGATCATTTAGGTGTTATAGGGAAAGCGTTAAATGCATACCTTAGCGAATTTAGGTTGGCTACCTTTTCTCTGAGATTCATGAGTTTGGTGACTAACTCCTTTAGCTTGGCATTCAGTTAAGGAATTGTTTCCCCTTCCTTAAGTCATAGATTTGTCAATTGATTCTGAAGTAGATCTCTCCTTGCGAGCTTAACTTCCGATGATCCTTCGTGAAGCTCTAGGAATTTTTCCTAGAGGTCTTTTACGACTCGTAGACTCTGATTCGGTTTACCTCTTATGGTGGCAACGCGCTTAGCAGATAGAATTCTTCTTTTCCATTTGCTATAATTTGGCTTATTCCTTCTTTGTCCAGTGTTCTTCTTTTATTAAGTCGTCGTTGTTATCGGTAGGTACTATAAAACTATTTTTCAAAATTAAAAATATATCAAAATTAGTTTTAAAATATACCTTCATTTTTTTCCTGTGTACAAAGTCTCCTTCAAACTTTGTCAGGCGGATGCTTTTTCTAGCCATCATCTTTGCTTCAGTTGGCGGTTAGTCCTTCTGAGGTGACCTTACTCTGATACCACTTGTTGGTCCCTTACGGTCGACAAGAGAGAGTTGAATTGCCCAGCATAAAAAAATAAAATACTTTTCTCAACTTGATCAGACTTTAAAATAATTACACACTTAAAGAAATATTACATAATAAAAGAGAAGTACAAGACAATCAATTTACTTAGTTGGCAATCATAGGATTGCTACTCCAAGGAAAATGAGGTCACTATGAAGATCTTCTTCTCGAATGAAATGTTGGAGGTGGAGAAGCCTCATACACGGAAATTAAGCTCGTAAATGAAAAATAGAAAGAGAATTGAAGTACAGAGTATGTTGTTTAAAAAGTAGAAGACTAGGGTTTTATTTATAGCCCACTGGTCAAACATGACTATTTACTGATGTGGCACGGTCCGTGCGCCCCTAATGTTGTAACTCTTATCGTCTCACGAACGGTTACACGACAAAGTTGAGATAAAACTTTATCCAGGTCCGAGCACCTGTGTCACGTCCGCCCTTCTATACCCTAACTTTAAGGCACAGACATTACTTTTCTTCCCTTGTTTAAAGACATTGTTATACGTACACTGCTCGATTTAGTGATCTACTCTAAACTTGTTCATTTGGACCGATAGAACGTGATTTGAGGTAGAGCAGAGCGTGTAACATCTACCTGGCCGGCACA
>JBBMJZ010000137.1:5818242-5841952 GCA_037833815.1 Zingiber zerumbet
AGCTGGCCCGACCTCGGCGCTGCCGCGGGGTTGCGCGACCCCTTAGCCATGGCCGCAAGGATCGCGTGACTACTATGGCCCTATCGCAGTGTTCGTGTGACCCCTCTGCAGCGGCCGTAAGGTCGCGCGACGCCTCCGCGGTGGCAGTGAAAGGGTTATGCGACTCCTCCGCTGCGGCCACGGGGTCGCGCAACACGTCGCAGCTGTTACAGGTTTGGTGCCGGGGTTGTGCCGGTGCCGGTCGTAGGGTGGAACAAGACGTTTCGCCCGTTTTGACCTCTTAGCACGACACTTTAAACCATGGTTGAGTTGACAAAAGTTCAAATATGTTAAGGTGACTAGATATTTGTAAGGTAAGTCTCGTCGGTGTATCCAGAAATCAAAAGTGCAACAAGTGTTGGCAAACAAAGTCCTGATAAGTCAAGATGGATTGAATATAAGAAGTTTTAATAGGTTGAGGATGATCGTGTACTAACAAAGGTAGAATCCATGTTTTCATTTTCTTTTGTTCAATTTTTGCAAATTATATTTCTTTTGTAAACTTGATTTTGTAAATATTTCTCCACCTTTGGAAGGTTTCTAAAAAGAGAAAATATAGTGGTTTCCTAAGAGTGACTCGTTAGCGAGTCATAGGTCGTGGAATAGGAACTTAGATTTTTAAACCACGCAAGTCTCTATAATTTAAATTGATATGATCTTCTAAAACTAAATCAAAAATAAATCTTTTTTGTTGCATATTTCAATCAATGTTTAAATTAACTTTAAAAATGTTATTCACCACCCTCTAGCTTCTTTTTGTTGTAAGAGTATGTTGATTTCTCTAACTTAAACATATTGTCAAATATAAAAAGGGGAGATTGCTAGTGTAATCTTGCTCTAAATCATCGTACTTAATCATTGGTTTTGATCAATATTGTAAATGGTGGTAGACAGTGGCGAGGCGGGACCGCCTACCGCCTCGGTAGTGCCTAGGTGGTTGATTTTTTTACTATTTTTTATATATAATATTATAAACAATCATTATTCTTATATATACATTTAACAAAATATATTAATTAAAAATAAAAAATTTAATCTAAATATTTAAAAATAAAAAATAAAATAATTTTGTATAAATATATATATATATAATTAATATGATAATTTTATTAGACTTTAATTAAGTCTATTTAAATTATCCCAATCATAGTTAGAGTTGATTAAAATTATTAACCTAAATTTAATTAAACCATATATCTTGTTTCAGGCAGGCGACGAGTTTGATGCATCGCCAGGACTGTAAGCTCCCGGAAGTGTCGTCGGGCCAGGGTTACAGGTCCTGGCTCGTTGTCAGGCTCGGACGACACGTCTGGGCTCGCGTGATGCATCCAGACTTGCCGTTAGACTAGGCGACGCGTTCGGACGTGCCGCGGTGATGGAATGGTGACAGTGGTGGCAGTTTCAGATGTTGGTGGTGGAAGGAGGTGAGTTTCCGCTTAAAACATCACCTTTGATGCCCACCTCTTGCCTAGGCGGTCACCTTAGCTGCTATTTAGAACGCTGGTTTTGATGTTTAGTCAAAGAAAGTTAGACCTTGTATGTGTATTTGATTTGTGTGTTAAGCTATATAAGAACTTGTTAGAATGCACATAGAGCTCATGGAGTTAGTGACTTAATGAGGTCAAGTGTGGATGATGATTTGGCATGACCAAGGCAACATGGTAGCAAAAGGTGGAATCCGCCACCCCAGCGGCCCCACACAGTCGGCCTCAAGACCATAGGAGTTAAATCGGGAAGTTGTAGTTGACCAGTGCGGAGGAGGGCTTTATTTTCCTCGACTTTGCCGAGATTTGAACCCTTGTCCTATGGTAGCAATTCTACTCCGCACTATCCAACTCAACCTTGCCCCAGGGGCCATGACCAAGGCAACATGCTCCATGATTTGGAGGTCCAATGGAGGTTGGAGAAGATTGCATAAGACATTTGAGAGATCGCAGGACGAGAAACATTAAGGTGGTGTTGAATAACTTGTGGCACCCAAGTCAAGAGGTCTGGTAGAGTTTGGAGAAAAACATTAAGTTGGTAGGATGAAAAACATTGGAGATTGCATGAGGTATTTGATATAGGATGAAAAACATTAAGTGGTGTTGGAGTAGCTAATGAAACTTGATTTGACATAACCAGTTGGTAGGCTTAGTGGCTTGAGGCCCAGATCAGAGAAGGATGAACTATAACATACAAGGAATCATAGGATGAGAAGTATCAAGGCGTAACATTGATGGTAGCTAGAAGAAGGTGAACTATGCATATAAAGAGTAAAGGATGACATAGTGAGCCAAAGGTTACGTGCATTCAAAGGACAAATAACCTAGAAGGAGATAATTTTGGTGATGAAGTCAAGTTGCACAAAGGTAAGTTCATGAGTGAGTTGTGAGAGTTGATAGATTTATAACTTTAGAAGAAGGTGGTTCTCAACTTTAGTAAAGGCTTGATAATAATCATAAACGAGGCTATTGGTAGGTGTTTCCAATCTACTAGTGAGTCAACTCAGGCTTGATGCCTTATGTAAAAAATATTTTTATCTGGAGCCTAGTTAATTGTGTTGGTGAAATTAGTCCGATCAAAATTGATCAACTTGGTCAAAGGTTAACAATGGTTTAAGGTTCTAATGTTTGAGCAATATTAAGTGGTTGTTGGAAGTCTTGACAGGTCACACACTCAATGGTTATAGACTAAATTTTAGGTAGGTGTAGAAGTCTTAGAGGAGTGACTCTAGGCTTGGCAAGTGGAAGTCCTAGCGATGAGGTTGGGCAAGTGAAAGTCCTATTAGTTGTAAGTACCCCGAATTTGTTTTGATATGGTCAATCGGGTTAAGTAAGGTCTTGCGGTTTTGATGCCTTATGTCTGAGTGTGTAGGAGCTTAGGAACATAAGAAGTCAAGCAGAAGACGCAGTAAGTGAGAAGGATGACACGGGAAGGGAGCCGATGGACTCGGTGCATCAGAGGGACGAGAAGCTACGAAAGAGTACACTGGTGGATGAGAAGGACGGGAGGAAGCCTGCTCGAGGAGAAGGTCGGAGTTGGGTTCGGGTGAGCTCAACTCCGGACGGTCGGAGCATCAGCCAAAGAAGAGCGAGAAAGAATTAACCAAGGTTAATTGGTTGAATTGCCCGGTGGAAGGCGCCTCCAACCATGTTGCCTTGAGTTGTTGTGACCGTTGTTGTGATCGTTGTGAAGAGGATAAAATTTTATCCATTCGAGGCGCCCTGGAAGTCATTGAAGGCACTTCCAACCCACGGAAACCAACGGTAACATTTGCCCAGAATGCTATAAATATCATCCTAAAGCTAGGAGTCAATAACAATAACTTGTAATCAATTTCTACTCCTTATTGATCTGTCAACAATTTTAAGAGGCTTCTCCGTCTTCAACAAAGGAGATTGTCTTGGATTAACAACCACCTATGTTGTAACAAGTAATCCTGCCTCTTTTCTTTTATGTTGTTGATTAATTTATTTATAATTATTTAATTGTTTATCCCTGCTAGTTCGAAAAGCAAGAGATTTTTCTAACTCTATTTTCAAGGTTATTCACCTCTCTCTGACCGGTCCTACGTGGGCCTTCATTAGTGAGGCTGTGCAAGAAGAAACCTTAATAATGAGGTCGAGCAAGTAGAAGTCTTAGTGATGAGGCTAGGCAATAGGTGAAGTCTTAGAAATAAGGAATCTCTTGACACGAGAAGTCCTAGTAGATTGAGATACTAATAAAGGATAAAGTCCTAGTGGGTCCAAGTTGACTGATAGAAGAATTGGTTAAATGATATGTTTGAAAATTATATACATTTGAGTAATAAGTTATCTATCTCTGTTGGTACAAAGTAAGACTCTTAATCTTGTGGTCGCATGTTTAAGTCTTACAATGTGAAAATATATTAAAAGTATTTTATCAAGAAGGAGAGATTTGACGCAACAATAAAGTTGTTGACATGTGACCTAGAGGCCACAAGTTAGAGTCGCAGAAACAACCTTTTGTATTGCAGGATAAGACTGTATAAAATAGACCTAATTGGTTTAACCCTTCCCTGGGACCTGCCATTGGCAATAACTTTGTGCACTGTCCTTTATCAAGAATCAAAATTCTATTTAGCTAAAAATAACATTCTAGTAGACTAAAATTGACATTCTTGTCAATTAAAAATGACATTCTAGTCGGCTAAGATCGTTAGTCGATTAAAAATAAGATTCTATTTGACTAAAATGATTAGCCGACTAGTGACTTAGTCAATAGAAGATCCTGTCTCAAATTTTATTTAGTCTAGTACACTAAAGTGACATTTTAGTCGACTAAAGGACAATTAGTGGAAGAACAAGTTCATGTCTAGATATGCGGTCTATGTGACAAAAGTAAGTCGACCAAGAAACAAATTTAGTTGACTAAGGTAGTTGACTACAAAAAAAATTATAGTTGACTAAAGTAAGAAGAAATCTTATATAAGCCTATCTTATAGAGATTTCGATACAATAGTTCGTGATTGGCTCCAAAGAGAGTGTTACTCTATTCCAGGGTCATCTTGAGTACCTATATAGATCCAAAGCGATTAAACAAGAAACAAGTTTCTTTTCAATTTTGATTATGTAATTTTCATTTCATACTTTAGTTTTTTTTGCTTTTGTTTTTGTATTCTTGTATTTCTTTTGTATTGTTGTAAGAATAAGGATCGTAATAGATTTATCCTAGGGCTTTAATGAATCAAACATTTATGATGAAGCTTGGTATTCGGCTTGTTAAGAGCTTGTTTATGTTTATTCAATATACCCAAGGCTAATTAAATGGATAAGCTTGAATAATTTATTTAACTAAAGAACAAACTTTTCAACTTGTTAATGCTCATCAACAAAGATTGTGATATGTTCATGAATAATGTTCATGAACAAAACTTACGAACCATGCTCATCAATAAATCTTTTATTGAACTTATAAATAAATAGAAACTCTCATAACAAACAACCAAGCTTGTTAGCCTCACTAATCAGTTAAACAAGCTTAAAAATATAAATGTTTTAATCGATTAGATTAGCTCGAATAAGAGCACGATAATATTCAAATGAACCAAGCTCAAGTTAAGATAAAAAACCATGCTCAAGCTTGGAAAAAAGAAACCAAACATAACTTGAACAATCCTTTCAATGTCTCAGTTCATTTTAGACTTTGTTTGTCGTAAGTACTTATTAAACAACTTGAACAACACAAAACTTTGCTCACTTGACTCATTTACAACATTAGTTTCTCCACCTTTAGAAGGTGTTCAAAAAGGTCAAAAAAAAAAGCAATGTTATTGAGATTGACCCATCAAAGTGTCATAGACCATGGAGTAAGAATTGAGTGTTTTGGACTATGTAAAATTTGTGGTATTATTGTCTCCATTTCCATGTTTACTATTTCTTTTATTGCTGTGTAAACTAACAGAGTGTAGAAACAAACATCGAACGAATGCCAAATTATAATTATGATAGAGAACATGCTAGTGTAGATATTTTTGATTTTGATGAGAAGCATGCTAGCGAATTAGAAAAAAATATTTTTTAAGATTTAAATGCTTTAAATGATACTCATTGCATAAATTCTAGATAATTGCATCATGTAAATTAAAATTCAAAAAATTTGAATTTAAAAATAGAGAATGAAATTTTAAGAACAAGAATTAATAACTTAGAAAATACTATTAGGAATATAACAAAAGAGTCAAGGCACAAAATCTAGGTCTAGGAAGGTTAGAATCATACAAGAACAAGAAAGGTTTTGGAAACATGCCTAAGTCAAATGAGTCTACCTAGATTAAGATTTCTAAGAAGCCTAGATGGATAATTAGAAAGGTATTTAGGAAGTTATCCCTAATGAGTACCTGGTAAGCTTAAAGAGTTCCAATACGTATTGGATTCCTAAGAGTGTAATTCTTTCAAGCTAAATGGGTATAGGTTGTGTTAAAATTAGGATTTTAGCACATTCAAGGAAGTTAGACATTGACATCTTATTCGAAATTGACATGTAGATAGGAATAATCATTTTATTTTTTAATGTTGTATCATAATACATACAGATGCTTATGTCATGTTTTGTATTCTTTTGTATTACCGGTCAAAATGATTCATATCATGGATACCTGTATTTTATGCCATGTCATGCGTATTTATGATTTTTGATGACATGTATGCTTTTGATACTTGCCATGCCATGCTTATATTACATTAGGACTAACATATTTTTTACTTATGCCTATATGATATTTTGATCATGGAATAATTGATACATGGTTTCCTTGATGCATGACTTGTTTTTTTTTTAAATTTCATATAAAGACTTGACACTAGAAAATTGTTTATTTTTGTTTATATCATTGATATATGTTTTTCATGACTTGTATGCTTTTGATTTATTACATGCCAGTTTAGGTTACCCACGTTTTGTTTACATATTATTCATGCTATGGTTTATATGCTTTTTAGCCATGTTCATGCAATTAAGGACAACTGACACCACATATGAACAATTAAGGACAACTGACACCTTTCGACATTCTAGATTAGAGTGTCAATAAAAGTCATAGATAGATATGCATAACCACTTAATATAGCAGGAACATTGATACATCTAAAGCCCTCAGGGCATAGCCGAGTTGGTCACTACATAATAGATTTTTTGAAATGGACAAGGTCAATTTCCGGCGTGGCTGGTGGAAATACCCTTCCATGTGGTGGTCTGCTCGATTTCCTGATTTATCTCTCTGAAGATGGATGTGGGCTCGGCCGTGTGGGGGTGTCCAGGGTAAGACCTTTTTTTGCAGAAACATTGATACATCTAAATCTTAGAGTTACCTTGTATTGTGTATTAATACATATAAGAACCAGTGAGATGCTAGGATACATTGTTAGATATTGGTTTGAAAATTAATTTTTAAAAATCTTGGTGTTAGCTATCAATGATAGAGGCTACCATGACAATTTTTAAATAAAATTTTAGTAAATCATTAATTAAATTTTATAAAAATATTTTATCTTGATAGTTTTTGACATATATAATGCATAAATGATTTGTTATGAATTTTTAAAATATATAAATTATTTATAATTTTCTAATTTTAGACCGCTAAGAATTATATAAGTGGAAATCTTTAACTTTATAACATAGTTATGTATAACAAGGAGTTTGCTGGTGCAAATAAAAGGGAAAAAGGGGCGAGAGAGTAATAACATTAGACTAAGGAGCTTAACGGTTGAACCTAAACCTCATAAACCCAAAATTGAATGGGAATTCCTAATGATCAGAAATTTTGAGAAAAATATTGGGGACATTATTGATAATGAATATTGTTGAAATAGATAGTTGTTGGTGCAATCATTATAGGAGAGACTCTAAACTTGGAAGTATGCTTTACGGGGGAGGTTTTTTCTTAAAGCTACTCAATTGACCTATGGTTTGGGAGATGCATTTTCTTAAGGGGGACTGAGGCTTTCCTAGGTTAAGAAAAAGACTTAAAAGATGATTGGAACAAGGGGGAGGGACCTGCCTTGATGAAATGGTAAAATCAATGTTGAGTTTTTGATAAATTGACAAAAAGAGATATAAGGCCTTTGACAACTACAATTGGTATAGAAAATGAGGAATGAAAGGCTAAGGAATCTTAATCAAGATTTTAGTTTGAATCTAAATTGGTATCATGTTGATACCTAACCCCTAGAAAATTACCAATTGGGGAGAATAAAAGGTAGGAAACTTCATATAAATTTTTGCTTGAATGCTAGTTTTTAAATCAAGAAGGTTATAGAGAACCTTTTTGATGTATGCCAAAGTGGAAGAATGAGTCGTTTAAATTAGGAAACTATTTTCATGTTTTTACATAGAATATGAAAAGATGGACTAATGGTTAAGCCTAACGTTAAACATAAAAAAGAGGAGATTATTAATGCAATTCGCCCTTGATCAAAGTTGTAACTCGATCAAAGCTTGACCATGGTCTAGAGTTTTGATGTTTGAGCAATATGTTAAATGGTTGTTGGAAGTCCTCACAAATCATAGATTAAATGTTAGGTCGCTGGTGTCCTAGAGGAGTAAACTCTAAGCCGATGTGAAAGTTCTAAAAGAGTGAACTCTATGCTGAGCAAGTGGAAGCTTTGGTAGTGAGGTTGGGTAAGAGTATGTCATAATAGCGAGGTTGAACAAGCGGAAGTCCTAGTGATGAGTTGGCAATAGGTGTAAATCCTAGAGACAAGGAGTCTCTTGACATAAGAAGTCTTAGTAGGTTTAGATACTAGGCAACGTTGAAGTCCTAGTAAGTTAAATTGGCACTGTTGGTAACTATATGGATGATTGCTCCAATAGGTATTGGGGTCAATTCTTAGTGGGTGTAAAATGCCTTATTAGGTGCCTGACCTCTCATGCATAGGGTCGTTCCTCGTGATTTATTTGCCCGCATCTAGTCGGGAGGCCGACAACACTGGGTGCCTGAGGTGAACGTTATCATCTCATACTCTAAAAGGTTAAAGTCTTAGCAAGTTAAAGTTAACTTCTGGCATGATTGGTTGAATGATATTTTGAGCAATAAGTTATATAGCTTTGTTAAATGTAAGACTTTTAACCTTGAGTTGCAGTTCTGATTCTCATAGTGTGAAAATATATTAAAAATGTTTTGTCTAGAATTAGAGTTTTGGCTAAATGAGGGTTCTAGTTGACTAAAATTAACATTCTACCCGACTAAAATTAATATTCTAGTTGACTAAGATGTTTAGTCAACTAAAAATGACATTCTAGTCGTGTAAGATGGTTGGTTGACTTAAATGGTTAGTCGATCAAAAGTGACTTTCTAGTCAACTATAGGATTGGCAATTTCACCCGAACCCATGGAGGATCTGATATCCGATTTAAATGGAGGAGGGTATGGAGGGACTATCAATACCTGATACTCGACCCGAATACCCGATTAAATAATATATATACATATATTAAAGAAAATTTTATTTTTTTAAAATCAATTTACTATTTTTGTTGATATTAGAAGGAGACTATATAGATGTTTAATATATTTTTTAAATTATATATATATATATATATATATCTTTTAATAGGATGTTAATTTTAATATATTTTTGTTGAATGCTAATAGTTGGATAGAAAGAAGAAAAATTATAACTATAGAAGATATCCGATCCTTTAATGGATATGGATATACCCATTAGATATCCTATATTTGATGGGTATGGGGATGGAGGATATAGAATCCGACCCGAACCCGACCCATTGCTATCCCTAGTCAACTAGTTTGGTCTTAAATTTTATCTAGTCGAGTAGATTAAAGTGACATTTTAATCGACTCAAACACAATCAGTGGAAGAACAAGTTCAAATCTAGATGAGGCGCTATACGTGACAAAAGCTAGTCGATTAGAAGCACTATTAATGACTAACCAAGTTAGGTAACGTCGAACCTGGGGCGATCGGTCTGACCCTGGATAAATCAAGAAAGTGCATATAAAGGCCCTTCCTGACAGTCAACATTCTCATGTCCGCTATTCATTAAGGAGAAAAATTCTCAATAATATGCTGCAGTTGAGTCTCGAACTTTAGATCTCTGATCTATCACTTGAGGGCCTAACCATGACACCCTCTGCCCCCACAGCTCAGTCTCACCATTAATGGACTAAGGCAACTAGTTGATTAAAAAGTAGACTGTAATCAACTAAAGTAGGAAAAAAGCTTATATAAGTTGATCTCATGGAGATTTTGATACACTAATTCGTGATTGGTTTCAAGGAGAGTGTTGCTGCATTTTAGGACTATCTTGAGCAACCTACAATGAGCAATAAAAAAGGAAGAAACAAGTGTTTTTTTTTAAATTTTAGTTCTCTAAGTTTCATTTCATACTGTAGTTTTTTCTTTTGTTTTTGTTTTTGTATTCTTATATTTCTTGTGTTGTGATATAAATAGGAATTATAAGCAGTTTATTTGCCTCGAGAAGGTATTCAAAAGGGAGAAAAGACACTAATATTATCAGAGTGGATCATAGGCCGTGGAGTAGGAACTGGAGTTTCGAACTAAGTAAAATTGGTGTTATTGTTGTCTTTATTTCAATGTATTATTTCTTTTATGTATTTTTGTTGCACAAACTAACAAAGTGCAGTGACAAACAATCAAACAAATGTCAAATTTAAGATTGTGCCTTTTCAGCCCTCTAGTCATACAATACAATCCTATAAATTGGGTAGTCGATTGAGTTAGCAAGTAAACTAGTGGTAGTTAATTTGACACACAAAAGTTGCAATGGGTGAATGACCTAGGGTTTATTAGAGAATAGTCAACTGATGGTGGAAGAGTTGACTAAGGTAATAGTTGACAAACTGAAGATAGTCAACTAATGATGGATCTAATCGACTTTTTAGTGACATTAGTGATAGAATAGCATTAGAAAGTTAAAGTTGAAGACGTAGAAGGTTGCAGATGGAGATTTAAGAGGAGCATTCAAAAGCGGGCGAAATAATGATTATGAAAATCTCTTGAGCCTTTCTATTATACTCATGGTCTATATCTTCTTAGCTCTTACTTTTCTTGATCTTGTAAGAAGATCATTGTTGTAAGAGGTCTGTTCACCTCCAAAAGGTATCCAAGAAGGAGAAAGATAATGAATGAGTGACTCACTTTATAGGCCGTGGAGTAGGAATGGACATTATGAACCACATTACATTGTTGTGCAAGTGTTGATATGCACTAATATGTATTTATGTTTTAATTCTACTACATAATTTTGTGTTTGTATGACCTTACTAATACATTAGTAAGAGTAAAAGTTTTATTTACAAGTCAACTATTATTCACCCACTCTAGCCATCTAGGCCAATTTCCTCACAATCCTAACATTTGTTTTATGCAAATTAAGCTCCTTTTAGTAACTTCTTTCCTTACATCGTGCTTCATTTTTCATTATTTAGGGTAGGATTAGGGTTTTCAATTTTTGTTTTTATCTTCAATACTTAATTTTCTATTTTTATAAGGAGAGAAGTCAATTTCCTATAAACATAGAGATATGCCAAACATCAGTTCTTTATATGTTTGTACATTAGTCATGAATGAAATCATTGGATACATCAAAGACATGTTACCATGGTGCATGCTGTTTGCAGATTGTTTTGGTCGATGAGACACATGAAGGAAGAAATACTAAGCTCGAATCTTGGCGGGAAACACTAGAAGTAAAAAGTTTTAGACTTAGTAGGGTAAAAACATAATATATGAAGTTTAAGTTGATTAGTATTAGACGTAGTAAAATAATTGTTAATATAAAATATGACAAGTTAGCTCCATAATTGTTATTTCAAAAGGATAGAGGGGTTAATAAAAATGTTTTACATAGGATACAAGTGGATAATTGAAATGGAAGAGGGTGTCAGTTGTTCTTTGTGATCGTAAAGTATTTCAAAAGTTTAAAGGAAATTTTTATAAAACAACAACTACATTTGTTATGTTATATGGAGTTATATGTTGGCTATGAATCAAGCACACAAACAAAAGATGAGAGTTATAAAAATGTGGATGTTAAGGTGGATGCGCAAATATATGAGAGTGATATGATAAAAAGAGAGAAAATTAGAGAAAAAGTCAAGGTTGTGCCTATTAAGAGAAAACTTTGATAGATACGTTTAAGATGTGTATAGACATATACTTAGGCAACTAATAGATACACTAATTAGGTGATATGAGACCATGATAAATATGCACATTAATTGAGGAAGAGAGATAAAAGAAGACTTAATTAGCAACGATAAAATAATATAAAATTCATTTAAATATAGATAAGGCCTTGGGGATCGAGCTTAATGGCGTAAGAGGATCCATATAGCAAAGGATAAAGACTTGGTTGTTGTATTCTAAAGATAGAAGTCATATATCTTAGATTGATTTAGAAGTTGTAATCCTTTATGCCTAATCTTGAGATTGTTGATATTAATATTGAGTAAATTGTTTAGAAATTGCCATCCTCTAAAGCACAATCGTGAGGATTTATTATCTATTTTCAAAAGCAATCCAGAGATCTAGATATGCTCATCTTGTAAAGACTAGCGTTGTCTAATCTCTTATATAGTAAAATTTTCCTTTGGGAAAGTATCACACTAATACAATATGGACTATGAAGTAAAAGAAGTCTTTGAACAATGCTAAGTTTGTCTGTTTAACATTGTTTTATTTCTATTCTTTATTTTTCACTTCTAATACTGTAAGTATGCTAGTAATCTTTTTTTTTATTCTCTGTATCATACCACCACATGTAGATCTAAACTTGTCTTTAGAATGCAAAATTGCCTCCACCACATGATTGAATGGTAGATTTTTTTTCATCTCCCTTGGTAGAATAGCACAATCACAAAAAAGAAGAGAATGTAACGTGGATCGATGTAAGCCTATCTATAGGGAGAATTCAATTCTAATATGAGAAAAAAGTATAATGATAACTAAGGCAGACAGTGTGCTCCCACCTCTTGTATAAGAGATCTATCAATAAACCTACTCCTTTGAATACCAAAAATGATAGAGAACATCATCTTTCATGAATGACCAATTTTCCAGTCTCTTCTCGCTATGGTCTCTTATAGCCTCTGCATGCACCGATGGCATCTCATAAGTTCTAGAATTCTTCACAAGTCTAGATGAAAAATATCCTTAGTCATCTTATATTTGATAGACTTTTTCAATTCTAAATTTGTTTAGCCATTTTCTTTAGTTTTCTAATTTACCAACTTTGCATTTATCCCAATATTGTGATAATCAACCCCACACATCACCATAAATTTGGAAATGATGGCCAAGCTCTTTTGCTGCCCATCATCATCTTTTAAGGCCCCATCAGTACTAATCCTGACCAACATTACCAACTTTAAGGACATTGTCTAAATGTGCAATGCTAATCCTTAAACTTGGTTATTGCGGCGGCCAAGCTCAAGCATTGGGGAGCTCTTCTGCTGATCATAACCTATCTTACACTTCATCTGAGTTCCAACATTCCAATAACATTAAACTAGGATTTCTAGATGATTTGGCTAGTTGGGCCTTTAACTAGATTGCTCCCCATAGGTGGAAATCAAACAGATGCGCTCGCTGTTGATTTGGACAGAAGATCCACCCACCTCAACCATTGACTCTCCTCCTTCAATTTCCTTCAAAATCCGGGTTTTGCAATCATCCTAGATGGTCTTTCCCGCCACGCCCCCTATGACAGCGACAACGACAGGCATGTGGTGATATAGTTACGAAGGGCACGAGCCTCCGAAAGTCATCTCGTCAATGGCCTTGGTCTCGGCAATGAGTTTTGGTTGCAAAAGTGTTCGTGTTAACAACTCCATGATCGTTTTCTATTTCTTCCTTTGCTGTTGCCTCACACCACCACCTCTAGCTGTAATGCAGGTTAGAGAACAATAGAGAAGTCTAAGAATTCTGCCTTTGTTGCTTTCTCTCCAAGCAGCTGTAGCCACTGCATCTTGGTCTTCCTTTAACAGAAATAAGAGAATTCTTCCTTTGTCTCTTATTTGACATCCTTTGGGATAAAAGCTTATAGCTAAAAATAAGTCCTCTATTGTGACGGATGTGGTGCCTGTGATGCCTAAAATCACGAACTATAAGTTAAATGGTTCAAACTATTTGGATTGGAGTAAGATTGTTCGTCTTTATCTATAAAGTATTGACAAAGATGGCCATTTGACTGATAACCCTCCTCAAGATGATTTGAAGTAGACATGGCTTAAGGGAGGATGCTCGGTTATTCCTTCAGATTCGAAATTATATTGATAGTGCGGTAATTGGTTTGATCAATCACTATGAATTTGTTAAAAAACTAATGGATTACTTGAAATTTCTATACTATGGAAAAGGGAATCTCTCATGTATGTATGAAGTTTGCAAAGCATTTTACCACGTGGAAAAACAAGATCAGCCTCTAATCAATTATTTTATGACATTCAAGAAAACATATAAGAAGCTTAATATGCTATTATCCTCTAGCCTTGATGTGCAGGTTCGACAACGGCCACGAGAGTAGATGGCTATCATGAGCTTTCTCGCTGGCCTAGCTCCTAACTTTGAGTCAGCTAAGTTAGAAGTTCCCTCTGGTTCTGAGGTCTCCTCTCTATAAGATATATTTAGTCACATTCTCTGTACAGAAAGTATTACATCGTTCCCCTTAGTGGTGCTTTAATAAGTCACAATACTAATTATGTGTCTAGTAGTCATAATGGAAATAAAGGAGGAGGTTCCTAGGACTTTCAAACTCAAATGCCAAATTCTGATGGTATTGTGTGCAATTACTGTCGTAAGCCGGAGTTTCAGTAAAAGCACTTAGCCCATAATGCATCCACTAATGATGTCTCCGATAAATCAGTTCTTTTCTCTGCGGTTGGATTTGCCAAGTTTTCATAATATCATGAATCACTCAAGTCTTCATCTTCCTCTATTACTGCTATTGCTGATTCAAGTAAACACAACGCATGTCTTGTTTCCTCATCCTCTAAATAGGTCATTGATTTTGGTGTCACGGATCATATGACAGATAATTCTAGTCTCTTTTCTATTTTTCAGTTCAAAGCTAACACTGCTATCGTTACTTTAGCTGATGGGTCTCTATCTTGTGTTTGTAGGTCTGACAATCAATTCTACCCCTTTGCTTCCTTTGTCCTCTGTCTTACATTTACCTAATTTATCCTTTAATTTTCTTTCTGCCAGTTCTGTTGCATTGTATTTTTCCTTATCATTGCTTATTTTAGGATCTTTTGATGAAGAAGATTATTGGTAAGGACATGAGTCTGGAGGCCTTTACATCCTTGATACACCACTCCTAAATTCTTTTGCTTGCTCAAGTGTTACTTCTTTCGAGGCTCATTATAGGTTGAGACATCCATCTCTTTGCTAAAAAATTGTCCACAATATGATAAAATGTTTTTATTAGATTGTGAGTCATGTCAGTTTGCAAAACATCATTGTCTTAGTTCAAGTCCTAGAATAAATAAACGTGCTACTATTCCTTTTGAATTAATTCATTCTGATATTTGGGGTCTCTATCCTATTTTGTCTAAACCTGGTTTGTTTAGGTATTTTGTTACTTTTGTGGATTATTATTCTCATATAACTTGGTTATATTTAATGAAAAATCGTTTTGAGTTATTTTCTCTATTTTGTGTCTTTTGTGCTGAGATTAAAACTCAGTTCAATGTCCATCTGTATTTTATGAAGTGATAATGCCAAAGAATATACGTCCAGTTCATTCTAGTCTTATACGGGTCAGAATGACATGCTTCATGAAACTTCTTGTGTTGATACTCCATCCCAAAATGGTGTGGATGAACGTAAATTGCATGAGCCCTTTTATTTCAAATGAATGTTCCCAAACCTTTTTTGGGCTGATGCAGTTTCTACATCATGTTTTCTTATTAACCGCATGTCATCCTCTGTTCTTCATGGTGAGATCTCTTACAAAATCTTTTTTCCCAATAAATCGTTATTTCCTGTTAACCCTAGGATATTTGACAGTACTTGTTTTTTTCGGGATGTTCGTTCACATGTTACTAAATTAGACCTCAAGTCTTTGAAGTATATCTTTCTTGGTTATTCTTGTTTTTAGAAAGGTTATAGGTGTTATTGTCCAGTATTAGCAAATATCTTATCTCAATTGATGTTACTTTCATGGAAGTCACCTTATTTCCCATCCTCACCTATCCCGACTCATCAAAGGGATGATGATGATATATTGATATGTTCTATCACATCCTCCGTACTCGTCCCAGAATCGACTCCCGTCAAGTGTCCTATTATTCAAGTCTACTCTAGGCGTCAACCTCTTGATTTATGTCCTGCATCTACTACTTCATCACCAGATCCATTCCTGAGTGATGATCTTCCTATTGCAATACGTAAAGATAAACACCAGTGTACTTATCCTACTTCTTTGGTTTCTTATAATGAATTGTCATCTTCCTCTTGTTCTTTTATTGCTCTACTTGACTCTATCTCTATTCCTAAAACTGTTCGTGAGGCCATAACTCATCTTGGTTGGAAAGATGTAATGATAGAGGAGATAAATGCTTTAGATGACAATGACACTTAGGACTTGATTGATCTACCTTCAGAAAAATATGCTATTGGATGCAAATGGGTATTCCCAGATTAGTTGCCAGATTAAAATCCCATCTTGATGTTAAAAGTTATGCTCAGACCTATGGTGTAGATTATGCTAACACTTTTTCTCTTGTTACAAAGTTGACATCTGTTTGCTGCTACTCATAATTGACATTTACATCAACTTGATATTTTCATGATTTTGTTGCTCAGGGGGATTCAAGGTGAGTTTGTTGTCTTCGAAAAGTTTTGTATGGTTTGAAATAGAGTGCTCTCGTGCTTGGTCTAAAAAATTTAGTCAAGCTGTTGAAAAATTTGGTATGATGAAAAGTAAGTCTAACAATTTTGTGTTCTACAAGTAGTCAATAGCGGGTATCATTCTATTAGGTTGTGTGTGTTGATATTGTTATCACTAAAGTGATATTACGAGAATCTCATCTCTTAAATCTTTCATTTATGCTTGGTTTTATACGAAAGACTTAGGGGTGCTAAAGTATTTCTTAGGTGTTGAGGTTATGAGGAATAAAAAAGGTATATTTCTATGTTAGAGAAAATTTGTCCTCGACTTACTAACTAACACAAGGAAATTGGGTACAAAGCCTTGTAGTGTTCCAATGACTTAGAATATGCACTCACAGGAGATAGGAAACTATTTAAACATCCTAAGAGATATCAAAGGTTGGTTGGGAAGTTGAATTACCTTATTGTAACTCGTCCAGATATTGCATATTCGTTATAGTCTATGTGAGATAATGTGGATATATCAACTCTTAACTGAAGTAGGACTAAAAATTTCACTACTAGCAAAGCTTTGATGTGACAACCAAGCAACTCTTCATATTGCATCGAACTTTATGTTTCATGAGCGAACCAAGCACATTAAAATTGATTGTCATTTTTTTCGTGAGAAAATCCATCAAAACTTGATTTCTACACTATATGTGAAGACTGAAGAACAACTCAGAGACATCTTCACAAAAGTTTTAAATGAGGTTCGAGTCGATTATCTTTATAACAAATTGGGTATGATTAATATCTATGCTCCAATTTGAGGGGGAGTATTATATATATATATATATAACCATATTTGTATATATTGGACCTCGTGGTTGTTTTAATGTGATCAACCAAGTTAGGTTAGGTCCTGTTTGGTTTTAATCCCTGTGTCTAAGTGTCTAGGAGCTTAGGAGCACAGGAAGTCGAGCAGAAGGCGCAGCTAGCGAGAAGGATGACACGGGAAGGGAGCCGATGGACTTGGTGCATCCGAGGGACGAAAGGGCTGCGAAGAGTACACCGGTGGACGAGAAGAATGTACGCAACGTTCGAGGGACGAGAAGTCGGAGCAGAAGCTTGCTCGAGGAGAAGGCCAGAAATTGAGTTCGGGTGAGCCCTATTCTGGTGGCCGAAATCACCCAGGAAATCGCAGCAGCAAAGGAGCGAAATGGAGCTGCAAGTGCTGCTAGAGGCGCTTTCAAAGGTTGTTGAAGGTGCCTCCGCGCCTTCTGTGGAAGGCGCCTTCCATGGCTGGAAGGTGTCTTAGATGAACTATGCGAAGGTGCCTTCCAAGGCTATGGAAGGCGCCTCCGGCCAGTTAAACTAGCCGTTTTGCAGTAGATAAAGCTTTATCGACTGCGCCACGCTGGAGGCGCCTTCCAAGCCCTTTGGAGGCGCCCTCAAGCTGCAGATGAGATTTCCCAGGGGCTATAAAAAGACCCCTAGACCTAGGAAATTAGTATCAACTCTTGCTTTCATTTCTTAGCACATTCCTGAGCTTTTTAAGAGTGTAATAGGCTTCTCCGCCTACACGAAGGAGATTTTTTCAGCACTTTCTTTTGCTTTGGATTAACAACCGCCTAGGTTGTAACCAAGTAATTTCTTTGTGTCTTTTTAATTTATTAGTTACTTAATTGCATTTATATAAGTGTGCTACTAATCTGAGTTGAAGAACGAGGAAGAGTTTTATTTTTTTTTATTTTAGGCAATTCACCCCTCTCTTCTTGCCGGCCCCGCTGCGCCAACAAGTGGTATCAGAGCCCAACCGCTTCAGAAGGATAACCGCTGACTGAAGCATCAAGATCAAGACGATGGTCGAACCAACAATCTACCCGCCAAAGTTCGAAGGGGATTTCGTCTCATGGAAAAAATGCATGGAGGTATTTTTCAAAACCGACTTTGAAATTCTGCTAATAATTAAATATGGTTTTGTAGCTCCCAAAAACCCCCAAGGAGAAGAAAAAGAAGAATATCATTGGTCCAAGAAGGACCAAGCAGACTTCGTAGCAAACAAACAAGCCGAGTTCCACCTACTCAACGTACTTCCACCCCAGGAAGTAAATCGAATCAGAGATTATAACTCAGCAAAGGAACTTTGGGAGAAGTTCCTGGAACAACACGAAGGAACTTCTGAAACAGAGCTTGCAAGACGGGACGTGCTTCGGAATCAACTGACGAACCTCCGGATGGAAGAAGGAGAGTCAGTAGTACAACTACACAGAAGAATCAAGGAGCTGATCATCGAACTAACAAACTTCGGAGAAACGGTAACGAATCGGGATGCACAAAGGTATGCTTTAAATGCGTTCCCAATAACACCTGAATGGATCTCTATAGTAGATTCCTACTATATATCCAAGGATCTCGAGGTAAGCTTTAGAAAGTCTTTTCTCTATTTTTGACTTACACGAATCTCGGTGTGCAGGACAAAGAAAAGGACCGAGTCAGAATGTTGTCCTGAAGGCAAGAACAAACGATTCAGACTCCGATGAATCTATTGATGAAAACAAAGCAGCCCTAATAGTAAGAAAGTTCAATAAATTTATTAGATCTAATAAATTTAAATCGCAGACAAAGAGGGATTACCGAAACAAAAGGAAGGTCCAATACTACAATTGCAACGAAGAAGGACACTTCAAAGATGAATGCCCTAAGCTAAAGAAGAAGGAAAAGGAAAAGTACAAAAGACCAACATCCTCCAAACACAAGACCCTAAAGGCCACGTGGGACGATTCATCATCCTCTGAGTCCGAGGTTGAAGCCTTCTCAGGACTAGCCCTAATGGCCAAGCATCAAGTGGAAGATGAAATCAGCTTAGAGATGAGCATTGATGAAGGGGGAGGATCAGAAGAAGAAAGCTGCGATGAAGGGGGAGCATCAGAACATAAGGTAAGTGGGCTATATGCTCTATCTCCTAAGCAATCTTTTCAGTCTATTAAGATTCTTTCTAAAGATTTAGTCAAATTAGAAAAGAAAATGTTGAGTTGAAATTAAACTTAGCAAAGACATATCCCCTAGAGTTATTAACAATTTAAAGGTAGAAAATGATAATTTAAAAATGCAAATCGATAATTTGAAAAAAGGTACATGCTTGAAACCAAATAACTTTCAAAAATCAAAACTTAGAATTTATGGAAGGTTAAATTGGTACATTAAAAAACATCAGGGACAAATTAGAAGAATTCCAAAGGATATGTACCCCCAAATTCTTAGTTAACCAAGTAGGAAGGAACCTATATTGAGTTCCAAAGTTTTACTTAGTTTAAAACATTTTTTGGAATTCAAGCTTTCAGACAAATTAAATGTTTAAATTCTTTAAAAGACTTTGTCTAGAAGTGGTTGATGATCCAATAACTAAAAAAGCCTAGTGCCTCGCCACAGCCTGTAAGCCGATTATTGAATTGAATATTTAATTGATAAACTAATAAGCTTGTGAAATTAATTAAGATAATACTTTCAATGTTTGCCAATTTTTGGAAAACTTCATAACTTAGGAATTAAATTTCTTTTACCTGTCTTATTTCCTAAAACTTAAAGTAAAAAATCTCCATATTATTACTCTATTTTTTGATGTGATCAAAGCGGGAAGAATAGGTACAAGTTTAGGGGAAGTAAGGGGAGTTATTAAATTCTGAATTTTGCTAACTCTATTTTTCTGAATTTTGATAAATCAGTTTATATTTAGTGTTGCAAATTTCTTTTATTGCAAACTTTATATTAAAATGTTTTATTTGCAATTTCATTTATTACTACTTGTTTGTTTTTACCCTCACTTGAATTTGGGTTGATGCACATCAAAAAGGGGGAGATTGTTGGATCCCGTGGTTATTTTGATGTGATCAACTAAGTTAGGTTAGGTCCTGTTTGGTTTTGATCCCTGTGTCTAAGTGTGCAGGAGCTTAGGAGCACAGGAAGTCGAGCAGAAGACGCAGCTAGCGAGAAGGATGGCACGGGAAGGGACCCGACGGGCTCGGTGCGTCCGAGGGATGAGAGGGCTGCGGAAGAGTACACTGGTTGATAAGAAGAATGTATGCGATGTTCGAGGGACGAGAAGTCAGAGTGGAAGCCTGCTTGAGGAGAAGGGCGAAAATTGAGTTCGAGTGAGCCCTATTTCGGTTGACCGCAATCACCCAAGTGATTGGAGCAGCAGGAGAGCGAAAGGAGCTAGAGAACACTGCTGGAGGCACCATCAACAAGATGTTGAAGTCGCCTCTGAAGCGAGCTAGCTCCTCCGCCACCTTCAGGCGGATGGCGCCCTCCATAAGCATGGAGGGCGCCCTCCATAAGGCCTGGAAGGGGCCCTCCATGCCTATGGAGGGGGCCCTCGACCTGGCTAAAATAGTCGTTGGCAGCGGATATCCGCGGCCGCCTCGCTGGAGGTATCCTCTAAACCCTTGGGAGGCGCATTCAGCCTGCGGATAGAATTTCTAGGAGCTATAAAAAGACCCTTGGAGCTAGGAAATAGAATATCAACTCAATCATTCATTTCCTAGCAATTGTCTGAGCATTTAAAAATTGTAAGAGACTTCTCCGCCTACACAAAGGAGATTTTTCTAGTGTTGTCATTGTCTTGTATTAACAACTACCCTGATTGTAACCAAGTAAAATTTTGAGTCTCTTATTTTCAGTTTTTGTATTATTTGTTTTTATGCTATTGCTACTAATCTGATTCCAAAATTTGAGAAAGGTTTTTAGTTATTTTTCAGGCAACTCAACCCTCTCCAGCCGGCCGACCCAGACCTTCGAAGAGTCTTTGACACTTAGCATAAGGGCTTCGCTCGCGTATAACACGACTGAATGACACATGAGTCTTTGACACCTTTAGTGCGAGGGCTTCACTCGCTTATCATACGGTCGAGCGACACGTAAGTCTTGATGTGTGAGAGTTTAACTCACTTATAACTCGCCCAAACAGATCAAGAGTCTTTGACACTTAGAGCGAGGTCTTCGCTCGCTTATAACACTATTGAGCGGCACATGAGTATTTAACACCTTTAGCGCGAGGGCTTCACTCGCTTATAACACGGCCGAGTGACACGTGAGTCTTTAACACCTTTAGCGCGAGGGTTTTGCTTGCTTATAATACGGTCAAACGGTAGGTGAGTCTTTGACACCTTTAGCACAAGTGCTTGGCTTGCTTATAACATGGGCGAGCGGCACGTGAGTCTTTGACACCTTTAACGCAAGGGCTTTGCTCACTTATAACACGGTTGAGTGGCACGTGAGTCTTTAACACCATTAGCGTGAGGGCTTTACTTTCTTATAACACGGCTGAATGACACGTGAGTCTAGAAGTGTGAGAGCTTAGCTCACTTATAACTCGCTCGAATAGTCAAGAGTCTTTGACACTTAATGTGCAGGCTTCGCTCATTTATAGCACGGCCGAACGACACGTGAGCCTTTAACACCTTTTGCGTGAGGGTTTCGCTCGCTTATAACACAGCTGAGCGGCACGTGAGTCTTTGACACATTTAGCGCGAGGGCTTTGCTCACTTATAACATGGTCGAACGACATGTGAATATTTGTCACCTTTAGCGCGAGAGCTTCACTCGCTTATAACATGGCCAAACGACACGTAAGTCTGACACACTTATTAATTTTTCCTTCAAATTTTTCTATACTCATGGAACAAATATTTTTACAATTTACAAGAATTCATCATAGACGTACTACCCCACTCGGTAGGGTTGTAGATGGTTAGCACTCTAAGGTCGTTCTCATTTTCATCTTATAAATAATAAGATCTTAAAATGAACTTTTGAATCACTTTATATGGTCCTCCCAAAGGGCTTCTAGTTTGCTGACATTGCCGACCAGCTTTTCTCTTTTCCAAACTAAGTTGTCGACCTAGAAGGATCTCAGGATTGTAGTCTGCTTCATCCTTTATCAGTATGTCATTAGCCGAACGACTGCTTTATCCCTGATTTCATCTATTAATTCCTTAAGGCGCCACTTGGTACCTTCCTCGTTGTAGAGATGCATTCAATCAGACTTAATTCCTATCCCGACTGGAACCACTGCTCCCCCCTCCTTATACTCTCCGATTGTCGAAGGCCTGTAGTGAGGCAACAACTGATCGTTAAGAATTTCTTAGGAAAACATCCTATATATTGATGCCCTCGGGAGAGTCGTCGAGTCGAGATGTTTTGCCTTGCTGCCCACCCCAGATGGGTGCATTCTCCGAAGAGGATCCCTATGTCCCTTCTGCTCAGCCTTGCTCTTCTGAGGGCATGTGGAATAATGCTCGGTAATAGGGGATCAATGCATTTAGTACCTCTCAGAAGGCCCTGGTCGGCTTGTTGTTTGGCTTGTGAATGTCGAGGTTTTCTGCTTGGGCTTTGGGATCAGCTGGCTAACCTGTCATCGATGTTGTGGGGTCATTTGCTCGGCAGTCGGCTGCTATCTACTGCTACTCCACCATCTTCACAACTCAGGCTTGTATAAACATCTCCAAGTCTTCTTGTGTTACCGTCACTGTGGTAAGTTGCCAGCATCCTCCATCTTTACGTTTTGAATTTAGGTAGATTCCCATAGACAACGTCAAATATGATCCTGTCTGAAAGCGGAGATGATGGTAGGTTAGGGATGTGGCTCACATGTTAACGGGGCAAAGACTCCACGCAACCCTGCAACACAAAAGACATTAGTGCTGGTTGGGAAGAGGTTCCTGATGTTGGCCTTCCAATGCTCAAGTCAGTACTCAGTGGGGAATAGTGGGAAGTTGTAGCTGTTGGTTACTACTCGGAATATCGTACCGGTTCCACTATACAAAAATTTTTGTACAAGTGTCGAACATTTCCTAACAACCTATTGTGTTCTTTAGAAATTAAACTTGGATCGCAAACGAAACTTAACATTATTGATTCCAAGTTTAACTTATCTGTTCTTTTAGGTTTAGACTTGGATCACAAACGGAACTTAACATTATTAATCCAAGTCCACCCATGTTACAAAGTCGATTAAATATTTATTTCTAAGATTGGCTTCCATGACGAAACGTGGCGAGGCACTAGGCCTTCTTGGGTATGGGAGCATCCACCACTGCCTAGGCAAAGTCTTTCAAAGAAATTTAATATTTAATCACCTTATAGTAATCCTAGGTTTAACCACAAAGAATAATCGAATCACAAGATCGAAAAAGAAAAGAAACACAAATCGAAACGCAAATTCAAAACCTAGAATCACTAGCCTCTTGTGTTTGGAATTCGTACAAAGAAAACTAGTATGATGCGGAATATAATTACTAGTTATACCTTTCTTTGTAAGCAACAACCTCTTGATCTTTTATCGTATTCCTCTTCTTATCTCGGACGTT
>JBBMJZ010000137.1:5858952-5874282 GCA_037833815.1 Zingiber zerumbet
CTCTATGACCACTTGTTAGGATTGTTACTCAAAGTTTTTGGCCAAAGAATCACATATTAAGAGTATTGTACTCTTGAACACACGTACAAGTAATTTAAATCCACAAGATAAGGAAGTATTACTTGAGCTAAGTGTGACATAGTTAGCCTAGTGGAGACAGACATAGACCATGTTTTGAACCAAGTGAGTATAAAATGAGTGAATGGAATGAGTCATGACTCACTATACCTGCTGAAATGTTCAGAAGTGGCTTTGGATTCAACTGTTTGATTTTTCAGTTAATTGAGCATTATGATATACTACTAGGTGTCACTCATAATTAATCCATAAATAATGGTTAATTATAGACGACCAATATAACCTAAAACCTATTGGGTCACACGCACTATGAGTTTATCTGAAGGACTTAAAATGGATTTGAGAATTAGATTCTCACATCGAGAGAAACTGAGTCTGGTTGGACCAGAGGAAGATAAATATGGAAGATATTTTATCGGAACAGAAGCACAGATAGGTAATATCTTTTGAAGATAAGATGGACCCTCTTTAGTTTAATTATAAACCAAATTTGTTTGGTTTTAATTAAAAGAGGTTTAGTTTTGAACCAATTTGGTTTGGTCTTGAACCAAACTTAAAACTAATGGTATGGGTTACAGGTTAACGAATATGGGTTTTGGACTTGCTCCTTTAACCTGTTAGGTGATCTATATATTGATATATATTTGAGAGAAAATAAGAACTTTTTATTAAAAAAACCTAATTGTTAGGTTTTAATCAAAAACCCTCCCTCTCTCTTCCTCCCTCCTTGCCACTGCTGCTGCCCAAGCCACCATCATCCAGCATCACCAGGGTAGCCAAAAGAACACTAGAACAAGAGTGCTTTGTGTTGGATTGGAAGGACGCTAGGGGGGGGGGGCGAATAGAAATTGTCACTTTTTAGAAATCAAAAGTATGCGGTGGATAAAAAGATAGCGAAAAAGAAGCTAGAAGGAAGAATATAAGCATGCGCTAACACAAGTAAATTTTTATTTGGTTTGGAGCCTTCGATGACTCCTACTCTAAGGCTCGCACTCGTTGAGTGCTTTTGTTGAGCAATTCACTAATAATTTGAAAAGTTACAATAATGAAGTATAAGAACTATAATGAAAGGTTACCGACAACAGAGAAAACTAAGTAGAGCTTGATGTCTGATTGTCGGTGGAGTGTTATAGCTTTGTAGGAGCTTTTTTGAAGTAGCTCACAGGAATGAAACATATAGTAGATGATCTTATGAAGCTGCTGGTCGAAGGGATTTATATAGGCCCATTCCGGGTACCTGGACCCCCTCCGGGTACCTAGACCACTGTTGATGTGGTAATCTCTTGTTGAAACTTGATCTGTCAAGTTTATCCATCTTCGAACATTTGGAACCCCTCTCGGCACTTGGACCATTGAAGTTCGGCCAGTCGTTATGCTCCAACTTAGCTTCTAGATAATTTTTATGGTCCGGCTGCCTGGACTAACCTTGGGTGCCCGGACTGCCCGAGTGTCTGGCCAGGCCGCCCCGGCGAAGCTAGTCCAAGCGCCCTGACTCCCCTTTTTTTTAGCAGCTTCTTCCCTATAAAAAAGGGTTAGTCCATGCAACAAAAATAAATTTATCCTATAAAACAAAGTTAGCACAATATAGTAGGATAGTAGTAGTGATTAGATTATGTCTCCCCGAGACTAGGATCTAATTAATGTCTCAGCTTAGGTTTCCCAAATTAACTTAAGGTAGACCAACTCCTAATGTTCCCTCAACTAGGAATGCATCCTCACTTGATCTCTCCTCCAGTTACTTATCTCCATTTACCAATTGCAGTTACTTGACTTATCTTTGACCCACCAAGTCTTCCCACGGTTGTAAGGTCCTGCAGACCCAATTGAACTTCGGTCGGTTGTCAGGTCCCGTGCATCCAACCAGATTTTTCACTAGATATTGGACCCCACGGACCTATCTGGATTTCGTACCAACTATTGGGTTTCGCAGATCTAGCTAGATTTTAGACTGGTGTCAAGTCCTTTAGACTCGTCAACTTCTGTATACTTGGTAAAATAATTAAATCACAAACACTCTAACTTTAATCCGCTTATCATTCATCAAAATCTGAGTTAGATCATTAGTGTAAATTGCAAAAAAAAAAAATCTCCTCCTTTTTGATGCAATGACAATCTGGGTTAAAGTTAGAAAAAATAATATTGAAAGACAATATGCAAACAATAGACAAATGATCTAAATTTGTTCTTTTTCTACATCAACCCTTACCCTCCCCTTTGACATTCATAAAAAAACTAAGGTAAAAGAAATACAAGCATAAGATAAGTAATGTCAGACATTAATGCTAAAAATATACACTTTATATGTATCAGACTTAGGGACACGCTTGAACAAAAGCTCAGTTTAGGGAAAAAAAATTTAAGGGTATTTTTGAAGTCAAAATTATGTTCAAAGTAAGGGTTTAAAAAAAACTGTTTAAGTAAATTTTTTCAAAATTTTATGAGTAATTATTTTCAAAAAATTCTAAGTAAACATTTTCAAAATTTTCTGAGAAAATATTTTTCAAATATTTCTAAGTAATCTTTTGGAAAAATTTCTAAGTAAACTTTTGAAAAATTTCTGAGTGAACTTATTTCAAAAATTTTTAAGTAAACTTTTCAAAAGTTTCTCAAGTAAATTTTTTAAAAATTTTTTGACTAAACTTTTGGGAAAACAAATTCTAAGTAAATATTTGTAAAGTCATTTCAAAGAAAAATTTTCTAATCAAAATTTTTAAAGTAATTTTAACGAAATAATTTTCATAGAAAGATTTTTAAAAAATAAATTTTCTAAGAAATATTTTCAAAGTAATTTCTAGGTAAAGTTTTTCTTTTAAAAAAATATTTAAGTAAACATTTTAGAATTTTTGATAAATGATTAGATCCTCCCCTGAATCTGATATCGTTATTATATGATTAAAATAAGTTGGGTAAGAAGATGAGATGAAATTTTGATTTTTTTTATTAAAAGAATCGTTAACTAGCCATTGTATGAATTTCCTAGTCGTTAACTAGTCGTTGTGTGAATCTACTAACCGTTTATTTTTTTTATTTTAATCTTATAAAAAATATAGCACCAATTCAATTTTATTTATTATTTTAAATTTAAAATTTTAAAATAAAATTGTATTTATTGGTTTTTAATTTTAAAATTTAATTTTTTTATTTTTTTAATTAAAAAATTCTCTCAGCGTGAGGATTTTATTTTGTTTTTTTATAAAAAAACTTATAAACACATTCAATTCATTAAACACATTCAATGACATCAGGTTAGAATTAACATGTGCCTCGTATTAGTTTTAGTTTTTTACCTAATCATATAGGTAAGATTATGAAATTACCAAATCATATAGGGTATTTTTAAAATTATCAAATTACCTATCCAATTTTCATTTTATCCCTATCAATCGAGTGATTTTTTTATCAGTCGAATTGATTTTTCTCTGTGCCGAAACGTTGAAATTCTAAGCACATCAATCGGCTGATTTTTTAAATCAATCAACTGATTTGTTTTTTTTATCAAAGTCGATTTTAGATAAAATCGGTTGATAGATTAAACGACGTTGGATTGATATGAAACTAGTTTCTATGCATTGAACTATCTCTTATGATTATATTCCTGCTCTTAAATTTCAATTAATTTAATATATTAAAAATAGTTATTTTTTAACATGAATGTGTTTGTAAAAATTATTGTTCTTAACATATTGGATCAAATTGGTATTTGAGAGCATAAATATAATAAGCTGAGGTCATTTGTTCCATCAGCTAATTTTACCCAAGATTGGCTGATGAACCAAATATATTGGATTGACATGAAACTAGTTTCTATATGTTCGTCTATCTTTGCTGATTATATCCATGCTCTAAAACATTAATTTGACATAATATATTGAGAACAATATTTTTTTGAACATGAATTAAATTTTTAAACATATTTATGTTTAAAAAATCACTGCTTTCAATATATTGGTCAAATTTATATTTGAGGGCATGTATATAATCAGGAGAACTAGCCGAATATATAGGATCTAGTTTTATATCAATTCGAGGTCGTTTAGTCTATCAATCGGTTTTGCCTAAAATTGGCTGATGGACCAAATAATCTTGGATTGACATGACGCTAGTTTCTATATGTCTGTTTACCTTTCCTGATTATATCAATGCCCTTAAATATCAATTTGACCAAATATACTGAGAACAATGATTTTTTGAATATGAATATATTTGAAAAATTCAATTTATGTCCTCGGTTGGTTTTGGGTAAAATCGATTGATGGACTAAATAATCTTGGATTGACATGAAACTAGTTCTTATGTGTTTATCTACCTCTCTTGATTATACTTATACTCTAAAATACTAATATGATCCAATAAATTGAGAACAATAATTTTTTTTGAGCACGAATTATTTTTTTCAAATAAATTCGTATTAAAAATTCACTGTTCTTAATATATTGAGTTAAATTAATGTTTGAGGACATGAATATAATACATATAGAAACTAGTTTTATATTAATTCGAGTTCATTTGTCCACCAACTTATTTTACCTAAAATCAATTTTATTAAAAAAAAGTAAATTAGTTGATTGATTTCTTTAAAATTTTAATGTTTTGGTATAGAGAAATCGATTTGATTGATAGAAAATAAGAGTAAAATGAAAAATGAATACGTAATTTAATAATTTTAAAAATACCCGGTATGATTTATTAATTTTAGAAATTTACTGGTTCTTTAAAAAAAAATCGTATTAGTTTTAACACCAATAACGTTATAACACACGTGGTATAACGCGAACGTGGAAACCCTTATCAGTTATCGCTCGTACAGGCGCCCTCTTCACTCCCACACCTTGCCGTCTCGGACGAAGCAAGGGCTTCGTGTAACCATGTTCGGGACCCCGTCGGCTTCGTCAACTCCGGCCTTTGGCACGCCTTCTTCCGCTCCTGCCTTCGGTTCTTCTCCGTCTTTTGGCACGCCTTCTTCCTCTCCGGCTTTTGGGGCGCCTTCTTCCGCTATGGCTTTCGGCGCGCCTTCTTCCGCTCCGGTCTTCGGCACCGCTTCGTCCACTCCATCCTTCATCACTCCTACCTCAAGCCTGCCGTTCGGTACACCTCCTTCCACACCTGCCTTTGGTACGCCTTCATCCATGCCCGCATTTGGAGCGCCTTTGTCGGCGCCAGCCCCTTCCCCCCTTTTTCCACAGCAGTCGCAGCAGCAGCATTTTACAATCCAGCCGGCCTCCCTCCCTTTTGGAAATCCTCAGATAACGACTCAAATGGCTCCCGTCGCTCCCGTCCGGCTTTCCCTCGCTGATCGAGACATCCACGTCAGTGCTTCGCAATAAAATTCACTACGCTGTATGCATTGTGCAAAAGATGGAGTTTCCAGGATCAAATCGTTCTAAGGACTACCACTTCTTGGTTTGTTTGCAGGCAATCATAGATGCTTACAAGGATGAGCCGGGGAATCCTAAGTACTCGTTTAGGGTGAGATGCTTCTTCTCCAGTTCTACTTCGTTTATTCTACTTTGTGTATTCATATTGCTTACGCATTTATCTATTTGATAAATTTTGCAGCATTTGCTGTTAAGCGTCACAGATCATGCCGCACGGGTGAAACCATTTGGTGCATCTGATGTGAGTTATTTTATTTTATTTTTTGGGTTTGCTTTTTTTTCTTTATAGGCGAACATAAGGTTGTCAGATCATAGTTCAAATGTTTAGTTCGGAATGACAGATCTCCTGGGCAGAGGCATTGAGGAAGCTGGAGGGAATGGACAGTTTAGATAGAGACAGGTTGTGGCCTCAACTTGTACAGGGCTTTAAAGATCTATCTGATCGCCTCAAGGTATAGTGTGTCTTCTTCAAGAGCTTATTATCACTATGCAGGATCAAGCTATTGTTGAAGTTCTTTTCCATCACATAATTTTCTTTTCACTAAATCGAGATCATATCCTCATACTTTCATTCTTGAGCTAGTGTAACCACCAATTTCTTTCCTTAGACATCTCAAATTGAGAATTATTCTTTTAGATTTATGTGTAGCTAGAAGTTATGTTTTTGAGTCATGGAATTATTTAAGGAAGCAAACACTCTCAAGTTTGCATTATAGAAGTGTGAACAACTTTATGTGTACTACATGTTTTTGAACTACGTCATTAAGAATGTCCTGTTTGCTAAGAGCACCATGTAATTTAGGTGCATATGTGTGTGTACACAGAGAAGGCGCTGTGGTCAGTGATACTATGGGCCTATAACTACAGTGGGAGAAAAGCTTTCACACATTGATTGGACTTTAGTGGGATGGACAGGATAGATTTGCTATATTTCTTAAAATGGTTTCATATTCTATGACACTTGCATATGTCATTGATATTATGGTAATCTTAAGTTATACACATTTTGAATTGACGTAAATTTAGGAAATCACTAGATATATCAAAACCTTCAGTTTTGCCACTATGAATAGACAACTGAACTTGCATGAAAGCAACGATGCCAATAAGCCTTGGAATCTGGATCTTGATATTACGCCATTCTATTGAGGAATCTTTCTTTTGACGAGAAGATGCCACTATGGTTGTTAAGACTATAGTGATCTTACCTCAACATGACTTCGTGCTGTCTTAAACTTCTATTTCAAATCATTTCAGGAGTATGATTTGCTTGAATTACTGACTGTGTTAGTTTGTTTATTTTCCTTTGAATTATTTTGTTAGAATATGTTTGTTACGTTGTTAGGATCTTTGATGACAACTTTGATAATACATAAGAAAGGGGGAGAAAGCTAATGTGGAATTCCAATTTCTTGTCCACGTGTCTTTGAGATAAATGGGCTGTCACATCTAATGAATTCACATTGATACGGAGCAAAATGGACATTCCTTGAGTAGTAGGACGTCCTTCAAAGTAATCCATATGATTATTTGCTAATATTTTAGGTAGAATTGAAGAAGGGGAGCCTTGGTGCAACGATGAAGTTACTGGTGTGTGACCGAGATATCACATGTTGTAGTTTTGGTAACAACCTCTTGCAAAATAAGCTGCGTATAATAGACCTTGGACCTTGTATTGGTGGGAGCTTCGCGTACTGGACTGCCTTTTTTATTTTAGGTAGAATTCAAATAGATTGGGACAACTACAGGATGAAATAATTTAGATTTGTTTTACTGAAAAAATCTACAACTTTGCACAAATTGACATACATCCTTGTGCTTCTATAACCTTCTCATGCATGAAATAATGGAAAGTGGATAAATTGTTTTGGCGAAGTGGATAATCAGTGGCTAAGAATTACCTTGGTTTTATAGAAAATTAAGCCATCATGAATTTTTCATTGAGTATTTCTTTTCATGACCATTTGAACCTTTTGTTGTGATTGACATAATTCTTTAATCTCTTATGGAATTTAAACACAAAAATTGTTGAGTGGAAATATGGAGAGCGATTCCTTTGTAGGTATGCAGTGAGATTAAGCATCAAGAATACTGCACTTCCTGTCTCAATTTTCATTGGTGAATTCATCGCTGAGAAGTTTAGAAATTCTTTCTTATTGAACAACAGTCCCAAGTGCTGTCTCTAACAAAATTTGTAAGATTTAAGGATCAACATGTACTGTGAAAGGATCTTGTAGGGATCTTTGATGATAAACAAATTAAAAACGCAGCAGAAATTGATCCCTCCAGAGATCCATGCGATTGCAAAACTACTCTTGCAACTGCACTAGCGAATATGATGGTTACCTTTGATGCGTCAACAAACCTTAGAAGACTTCTTATCCGACCGATCTTAGCGTGATCAGCATGTCCACGCCTCTACGGTATCCACACGAGTATGTCCCTTTCTTCGTTTCATGAATTCCGGAATCGTAGAGTCTTACATCACACCCCACCTTCTTGCTAGAGTTGACTATTCAAGGTGGCAAAAAGTGAAGACGAAGAAGAAGAAGATGATGATGCCTTTTTTTTTTTTTTTTTGGCTAGAGATGGGTATTTAAGGTGGTAAGGAGGAAGCTACCTCTTTACCTTCTTACTAACTCTTCACCGTCTTGCTAACCCTTCATCTTCAAGAAGAACTCTTCATCTTCAAGAAGAACTCTTAGCAGACTCTATAATTGGGTTGAACGTTAAATGGATTAACCACTTAATCCAATAAGTTCAAAACTTAATGAGATTAACTTATTAATCTAATAAGCTTAAGGTTCGAAACCATAAAATAAATCAATCTCCAAATCAACATGCTTTTTGTGTGTGACCCATTAAGTTCTCATGACGTTGATAGTTTCTCTAAAACTATTTTAGATACACAAATAATGAGTGACATTTAGCAGTACATCATTGCTAGTGAAGTGATGAAAATGTTGAAATCTGACCTAACCTGTTCGTGACCATTATCCTGTATAACTCAGTCCTTTTATCCTTGATATCTAGATTGATCCATAAGGCATAAACCGTGTCATCTTCTAATCAATATATGTGTTTCTTAATCTCTAAGTAAACTCACTTAACTAAATAAGCTTAATATTTCATATTGACTTACTTGAGCATGACCGTGCATTTCAGTAGTCTTACTCAATCAAGGGGCCTATAGATATCTCTTCCGTTATATGGAAGAGATAAATCCCATTTACATTGCTCACATCCCTCTGCATAACTCATTGCATGCCAGTGAACGACTTTATAGTCCACCTTGTTACAGGTGACGTTTGTCGATACTAAAGTACACAACTCCTTATATAAGTCACTACTTCAGGTCTAAGGACTATTTATACTAATAGTCACTATGAGAATGTTTATGACATTCATATAACGATCCATGAAATTTTTATGGCAGGTCATTTTCTAATATATACCCATGTATCAACTTGATATCTTATATCCATGTCTTGTGAGAATAAATCATCAATTGACCTATTAATATTACCCTTGTATATTAATACTTAACTAAGAATAATTAAAAATAGTGTTCTCTATATCTATCAACAACCTCCCACAATCAATTCAACAATTGATATGTTGTAGGCTAGAATTTACTATTTTAAATCATTATTATATTTATTCAGCTAGTACAAACATGAAATAAATATAATAACCAAAACATTGCCTTTTATTGATAAATATGATAAAATATGTCGTAAGTCAATCAACTCATTATTGACCCTTAGGGGTTACACTAACAATCTCCCACTAACACTAGAGCCAATTACTGAAGTATTTAATATCGAATGACCTAGTGTGACCATCATGCTTCCTCTATGCTAAAGCCTTGGTCAGTGGGTCCGCTACGTTAGCCTCTGTTGGTACCATGTGCATAGTCTTACATCTCCTCCAAATATTAAGAAATAATATTTAGTTCTTCTCAAGTACTTAAGTATATTATTTGACCATAGTCCAGTATCTTTCACCTGGATCTGACTGGTATCTGCTTGTCATGCTTAATGCATACGAGATATCAGGACGAGTACATGACATACATGAAA
Source organism: Zingiber zerumbet (assembly GCA_037833815.1). Lineage (NCBI taxonomy): Eukaryota > Viridiplantae > Streptophyta > Magnoliopsida > Zingiberales > Zingiberaceae > Zingiber > Zingiber zerumbet. The sequence continues at coordinate 5,868,488 of JBBMJZ010000137.1, forward strand.
ATCCAATAGCAGATGGATAAGGAATCTTATCTATGCTATCCCTCTCCTCCTTAGTAGAGGAACATTGAGCCTTGAAAAGGTTCACACCATGTGATATTGGTACAATCCCTTCTTGGAATTTTGCATGGTAAAACAATTAAATACTTTGTCAATACATGGCCAAACAATCTTTTAGATCTATCTCTATAGATCTTGATGCTTAAAATATACACTGCTTCGCCTAAGCCTTTCTTTGAGAAATAATTTTCAAGCTAAGTCTTCATAGATTTTGGACAGGGTATCATTTCCAATGAGAAGTATGTCATCTATATATAGGATCAGAAAGATAATAGTACTCCTACTAACCCTTTTGTAGACACAAGGTTCATTTTCGTTCTTAATGAAGCCAAATTCTTTGATTGCATCATTGAATCATTTCAACTTGTAGAAGCTTGCTTTAATCCATAAATGAACTTTTACAACTTACATACCTTTCTAGTATCCTTTGGATTCACAAAACCCTCAGGTTGTGTTATATATACATTGTCGAGTAGATTTTCATTAAGGAATGCAGTTTTGACATCCATCTACCAGATCTCATAATCATAGTAAGCTGCGATAGCAAGCAAGATCCGAATAGATTTAAGCATTGCGTAAAAAGGTTTCATCATAGTCTATAGTATGAATTTGCTTGAATCTTTTAGCTATCTATCACCATTTATATGTATGCACTTGACCATCCATGTCAGTTTTTTTCTTGAAATTCCATTTACACTCAATAAGTTTGATCCCTTCAGGTGAGTCAACCAGAGTCCATACTTTGTTGGAATACATGGATTGCATTTTGGACTTTATGGCCTCTAGCCATTTTTCAGAATAGGGGCTCATCAAAGTTTCTTGATAGGATGTAAGCTTGTTTAAATCAACAAGTATTATATCATTTTCATCGGACAAGAGAAATGAATATCTCTCAGGTTGATTACATATCCTATTAGATATGCGTAGAACTTGTTCTACTCGAACAGGTTATTGCTCCACAACTTCTTGTGGTGTAATAGAGTCATGATCTATAATACTTTGTGGTGCCTGTTCAATTTCCATCAAGGCCTCAGTGCTAATTAAAATTTCTTCATCTTCTGCTAGTTCTTCTATAAATAAATTCTCTTTCTAGAAAAATACCATTTCTAGCGATAAACAATTTGCCTTGTGTGGGATTGTAAAAGTAATATCCCTTTGTTTCCTTAAGACATCCTACAAAATATCACTTGTTAGATTTGGGTCATAGTTTCTATGAGACTTGTCTTCGAACATAAGCCTCATAACCCCAAATCTTTATGAAAGACATCTTGGGATGCTACTCAGTCCATATCATATATGGTGTCTTTGTGACTGCCTTAGATGGAATGCGGTTAAGTGTGAATGCAACTGTCTTTAGAGCATGTCCCCAAAAGGAAGAAGGAAGATTCGTCCAACTCATCATTGATCGTACCATATCTAATAAAGTACTATTTCTTCATTTCGATACGCTATTCCATTGTGGTGTGGCAGGTGGAGTAAGTTGGGATAAAATTCCTAACTCAACTAGATTATCATGAAACTCTTGGCTTAGGTATTCACCATCTCAATTCGATCGAAGTATCTTAATACTTTTGCCAAGTTGGTTTTGTACTTCATTCTTGAATTTTTTTAAACTTTTCAAAGGATTTTGACTTGTGTTTCATTAAATACATAGCTATATCTACTGAAATCATCAATACAAGTAATGAAGTATTGATAGCCTCCTCTAGCTGCTATATTGAAAGGGCCACATACACTATGCATTAGTTCTAACAAATGATTAGCTCGTTCGCTGTGTCTACTAAAAGGAGTTTTTTATCATCTTGCTTAGTAGACAAGATTCACATACCTTATGTGATTCAAAATCATATGAGTCCAACAGTCTATCCTTATGGAGTTTTAATATACATTTCTCATTTATGTGGTCCAAGCGACAATGTCAGAGATATGTTTGGTTTAAATCATTAGATTGTAACCATTTTGTATTTATGTTATAGATTGAGTTTTCAAGGTCTAGAACATAGAGTCCATTTATTAGTTATGCACTACAATAGAATGTCATTTAATTAAATAGAACAACGTTTGTCTTTTATTATAAATACAAATGCTTTTTTGTCCAAACAAGAAATAGATATTATGTTCCTAGTCAAAGCAGACACATAATAGCATTCAAGTTTTAAAATAAGCCCAGTAGGCAATGATAAGAAATATGTTCCTATAACTATAGCAGCAACTCTTTCGCCATTGCCTACTCGTAGGTCCACTTCATCCTTTGTCAACGATCTACTCTTTTTTAGCTCATGTGCATTTAGTACAAATGTGAGATGCACCGCCAGTATCTAATACCCATAAAGAAAAATTGGATAGATTATGGCAGAAGTCTCACTTCTTTTTCTTTTTTACTTCCTCCATGTACAACTTGCAGTTTCTCTTCCAGTGTCTGGTTCACCACTGGAAGCAAGTTTCTTCCTTAGCCACTCCACCTTTAGGTTTCAATGTATGAGACTTAGCCTTGCCTTTGGCTTGGGGTTTACCCTTACCATTGGGTTTCCGTTTGCTTTTGCCCTTTTGCACCATCAAAATGATTTAAAATGATCAGGGAACCTAGGTGCGTAGAGATTTATGGATGATTTAAAATAGGTAGAAGCTCAAGTGTTGGTTTATAATTGAAGTCTCAAAATATATAATTTTGAAAGTTTACAAAAACTTAAGAAAATATTTTTCAAAAATAATTTTCATTATGTGTGTCTTAATATCTCACTTGTATGTATCTTAGTACACATTATAAGATAATGTTATGGTTTTTGTGAAATGTGTCAAATTCTTTCTATTCTGGGTGAATTTTGATCATTTACTTAGTATGTCAAATAATGTCATTTATCCTTAATTCACAGAGTTAATGAAACACATGAGTATTAAATGCATGTTCCATAGTACATTTTTTTTAAAAAATTGCTCCTACGGGTTGGCGCAGTTGGTACCGTATGAGTATTTGCTCCAAGCAGGTGCAAAATATCTTGTTGGGTGCTTAAGCCTCCCCATATAAAGGGCCGCTGCTTGGGCAATTGCCTCCCGTGATTTACTGTCTGTATCTTGGCGACCATTTACTGTCTGTATCTTGGCGTGGGTCGGCGATAGTGAGTCGTTTGGGGTAAGCGATATCACTTTTTGCTCTAATGTATAATTTAAAATTGACTTAATAAATTGAGGTTCTAATAAATTGTTTTACGTATTTGTATAGTGAAAGATAAAATCTGACATGTATGACATGTCATGCATATATAAATAACAAATTTGTATAACATAACATGACAAGTGTAGCATTCAATTCAATGCACATAAGCATGCATATAATAGGAATATGATCTATTCGTTGGTTTTAATAATGTGTCTAATACACAATTTGACACATTGTGTGTGATTTCCTTGAATGTGCTTTGACATATTTTTAATTTATTTTTACATGTTAATTTCAGTAGATTAAATATTTCATTTGTAAGGCATGATTTTATGATTGGGTTAACCACCCATTCAGTCGACATATTATATTTTGTGTGAAAGAATTAAATCCTTGGGAACCCAATATCTATTTGGGCTCTTTGGTTTACTAAACATTCACTAGGGATTATCTAGGTATTGTCTTAATGACGTTTTTTATGCCACTTGAAAGCTTTAATTCTAACGATATACTCCCTTATTACCTTATTATTATTCCTAGATTTAGGTTTTGTTCCATAATCAAATGAAACTTTTAATAGGTTGGTATAAGGTTATTTATTTGGATTTATTTTCTAGGCCTTTATTATTTTTGAACTTATGACCTAAGTTTAGGTCGTGCCTTAGGCTAGTAAATTTTCTAAATGTCTTATCTAAGCTTTCAATTTAATTTTTTAAAATATTATTTTTTTAATCAAAGTTTTCAATTTTCTAGAGTTTACATTCTGGTTATTTAATTTTTTGAAATTTAAATTATGATTTTTTGTGTGTAATTTTTTTTTTCTTAAATTTAAATTTCTGTTTTTCTGAAATTTATAATTTTATTTTCTTTTTATCTGTAATTTAAATTATGATTTTTTTGTTTTAAAATTTAATTTCTGTTTTTCTATTTTTAAATTTAATTTCTGTTTTTTTTGTTTTAAAATTTAATTTCTATTTTTCTGTTTTTTTATTTTCTAAAATTTAAAGCTTTACAATTTAAATCATTTAATTTACCATTATTTAAATTTTTATTTGCATTTTTTTTAAAGTAGTTTGAATTTAGTCTAGGAGAATCATACAAAGCATTACAAACTATCAAATTATCTAATTTACTAATATAGATTTTTCAAAATCATAATTGTTGTCATAAGTGGATTTACATAAAAATTGAATTTTGTTATCTTAGAGGTTACCTTGGATACTCTTCATGGATTTGAGCTTCTTGCTTATCTTTGGGTCACCTCTATGGACATTAATTTTTGTACTGACCTATCTTCTTGCACTTAAAGAACATTACATGTTTCTTGCTCTTTTAACCTCAGGTAATAATGCCTCCTTCACTAAGGGTTGTGCAAGAGTTTTCTTCAAGTAGGAGGACATTTATTCTTATAGTGCCCTATTTCTTTGCACCGAAAACATATTATTTAATCTTTATTTTAATATACAAAGTTCTACTTGCGAAGTCCTCGGCAGTTCTCTCCTTAATTCTTAGTGATGTAGATTCTGGTTCAACCTTCTCTTTTTCTGATAAGGTAGATGCTTTGTTGATCTCAACTTCCTCTTCTAGATCCTCCTTTGTGCTTTTGTTCTAGTGTCGATGGATTCTCATGTATCTCGATTAATCTCATCCATAGATTTAGTGCATTTTTAATATACCTATTATGCACAAGATATCGTTAGTCACATTATCGACCAATCCACCAAAAACCTGTCATTTAGCGAGGTGAGCCAACCCGACATCTTGGCAATCTCCAACCCAACCAAGGCGGGTTGCCAGTTAGGTGGGCCAATCCACGAGCTCACCCAAAAATTAAAAAATATATATAGAAAATGTTGAAATGTTTAAGTTTGGATCGCGGATTAGATGAGTCAAGCTCACGAGACCATTGAGTTTTTCCACTTTAGTTTTAAATTTTAGAAGATTTTTTTTCCTTAACCCATTGGCCAACCCGAGCCCACCACGGGTTGACCAGCGTGGGTCGCAGGCCCAGGCAGGTCGACCCGTTTGGATCCGTCTTAAAATGAATTAAGAAAATCTCAATCTAACCTACTTAAATTGTTTAGTGAGGCGAGCCGACCCGACAGACCTAATCCGATGGCTCCAATCGCTCTATTATTAATTAATAGTTTAATTTCCTTATTGTTTGCCTTTGAATCTGATCCTCTGTGTATCGCCTTTTCTTAAAACTTTGCCTTGTCTTTTGGTGGTTTAAAGCTTCTCATCAGAACGACTCAAATTTTTAAAATTTACCTTGATGAAATATTCCATTTTCAACCTTCCATAATTGAAATTCTCCATTTCGGATGGTGGTGGTTCGTTAATGTTGTAGCCAAGTTTGAGTTGTACTTCCATCCTCCTATTCTTTTACAAGAAAAGAACAGAAGAAAAACAAACACTAAAGTTCAAAAATAAAAAAATTGAATTGCAAACTGATTCTGCTAATTTTATTCAAGGTTCTAAAATTCGCTAGGCGGGGACTAGGTGCCGCTAGGCGGATTCCTCGGTATCCCTTGTTTCATGTGGACTGTGGACAATGTCATATGCAAATCTAAATGTTGTC